>JBBMKD010000145.1:101660663-101722177 GCA_037834095.1 Argya squamiceps | reverse complement strand
GCCCCGGGGCGGGCGGGGCGCGCGGACAGGGGACAGAGCCCTGAGGGGGTCGGCGCCGCCACCACGGCCAGCTCGGCCGGGCGGCATCGGCCTCGCTCACAGCCAAGCGACGGGCAGGCTCCCTGTGCCCGGCGTCGTCCGTGCCTTGCCCGGCGGACTGCGCTTCGCTCGGCGGCTCCTTCGCTCCACGCGTGGAACCGTGCTGCGCCCTGCGTGCGGGGACAGCGCCGGCAGCGGGGGGTGATCACAGAATCACAGAATCACAGAATCAATTAGCTTGGAAAAGACCTCCGAGATCATCGAGTCCAACCTGTGACCGAACATCACCTTGTCGACCAGACCATGGCACCGAGTGGCACATCCAGTCTTTTAACATCTCTAGGGATGGTGACTCCACCACCTCCCTGGGCGGTCCATTCTGTTATCTAATCACGCTTTCTGTGAAGATTTTCTTCCTACTGTCCAACCTAAACATCCCCTGGTACAGCTTAACATTATGTCCACCTATCGCCAGTTGCCTGGGGGAAAAGGCCGATCCCCACCTTGTTCATTTCATGTCCGAGGTGATGGCACTGGTGTCCAATGCACGGAGCCACCTGTAGCTGTCACACGGGTGTGAAGGCGTCGTCTTCCATTGCAAGCCGCGCGTCCACCTCTTGTCCACAGGCTTCTTATACTATCGTGGAAGTTAATGTTATACAGATTAGCTTTAAAACATTGTTCAACCCCTGAAAACTGAAATTCAACTGGTCTTGCCCTTCAATATAAAGCCCAGCTGATGCTGCCCTGCCCCGCTTTTGTTATCTCACTGTGGTAGTTGCTGTTGCGGTAGGAGTAAACCATCAAGGCTCCTTCACCAGGCAATGCACAGCATGTAACTCACTGTAGGTCCTTTTTAAGGCAAAGACATACATGAGTGTTTACTTTCATGCATGGCAAGTTCTGTCACTGACTGTTTACATAAATTAAGCATATTTAGCATGTCCTAAGCACAACACTGCAGAGAGCAGATGGATACAGCAAGGAGGTGAAAGGCAGGCAAAATAATGACATATATAAAAAAGAGTGAATTACACCATGCCTGTTTTTAGCTATTTGCTCATTATTTCAGAAAGACAAAAGCATGAAGATTGTGTAATAAGCGATAGATGGAAATAATTCTTCATTTACTGTTGAAATGCCAAAAGAATTAAATTGTAACACAAGATGATGTGTACAAATGTACAAGAAGTGACAGTATTTTCAGTTTGCTGATGTAGACAATTGAATTCATAAGTTATCTTTTTGTGATTGGCAAAGGTCACCAATTTTGCTCCCAGAACTACTTTTTTTTGTGTAAGACAGCAATTTTATGATTTTATGCTCTTTTTTTAAATTTCCCAGTGCACCTTTCTCTTCAGTTCATGTTTTGATTTTCTAGATGCATAAAAATACTACCTGAAAATGCTAAAAATTTAGTTCCATTCCAGGCTTAGCAGAAAGAAACAGGATTTGATACACTTCAGTGGGTGTCTCTGAAATTCAAGTTTTATTTGTTCTGATTAATTTAAATTATTTTCTGTCATCTTCATATTTTGCTACCTCATTGCTTTCTTGGCCTGGCAGATCATTAATAATCATCTCTAGCATAATGAAAGTTAGAGTGCTGTAACATCTGCTTCTAAGTTTTAACCACATTGTTCCCTCACATTTTCTGTCTCTTCCTCAGTTCTTTATAAGTTTGTCTACTACAATCACAGTGCAACATTAATTCTGTGTGACCTATTTTGATTTTGTCCATATTGCAGTTACTGCATGACTTCATCTCATCTTTGTAACTCTTCTAGTGGCAGCCACATAGCTGTGGAAGTGCAGAGCTCTGGGGTGGCTCTAAACTCCGGTATTTAGTTGGTGTCTTAGCTGGACTGTGCTGTGTTCTACGGCTGCCAAGGTAGAAATATTTCAGGCAGCTGGTAGAAGGATGCTTTATGCTTGGTTGTCTGCTGTGTGACTGGGACTTAGAGATGATGCCCCTTTCCTCATCGTTTGGGGCCACCCTTTGCAAAAAACTGAACATTTGTTTACCCTCAAAAAGCAGAACTAATAGGTTGAATTAAAAAAAAAAGTGGCTAAAATGCATTAAAATAGGACTTTTTCTATGTCATAGTATTTTTTTAATCTAATTCAATGGCAGAATTCCCATCAGCTACAAAAAAGATGCAGATTAAGCAGAAGATACTATGGTAGTGTGTTTTCATGTAAAACTTTCCCTGTCTACATTTAGGTAATTCCATATAAAATCAGGTTACTTAGACTGCATTTTCAAATGCATTCGAAAACAAGATACTCATCCAAAAAAAAGAGGCATTCTACAATATTATTCTAGAAAACTGGCTTATTTTTACATGTACTACATCACAGAAACAATGCAATGCAAAATCCCACTTGAAAAGTGTATATACATATAAAACCTCTCCACTTGCATTATTAGTGCTTAGTCAAAAATGCCCATGAAAAAGATTCATTTTTGTGTAGATCAACACTAATAAGAGTTACCTCTTATTCTATTCATGGCATTATCACAAGAAAGGTAATAATGGCATTACCAGTGTGTGCTATTATGACACGTCTTACATGGTGCTGTCCTACTGGATGCAGTTCCTGAAGGCTCTTGTAAGTTAGCTATAAAAGTTTACCAGTTCAGATCGTTGGCATTTTCAGCCACTTAGCATTCATTTTTTTATCTATGCAAATAATATTGTATTTTAGACTGTGGAGAATTACATTCACTATGCTTGCTTCTCAAGATAGATAATGGTAGAATTTTCCATTTTCTTGCTCTACAGTTCTTTGGATTTCGCAAATGAAACTTATTGTTGCCAACTAATTGTTGCAACTTCAGGTTTTTTATAACCTAAATAACATGATGCTCATAATGAAGCTACAGCAATTTAAAAAAAAGTCAAGGTCTGACCCAAAGTTTCCTATTGAAAGTGTATATTTTTTATTTTGTCCTCAGTATGAACAGTGTAAATATAATAATTCTTAGCCTCTGAATGAATAGCATAACAACATGGATATCTGGTCTTTTACAGTCTTCTGTGGCTTACCTAGATCTTCTTTAGGCTTTCAATCTCCTGAACATTCTGCTTATACCTTTGAAAGAAGCCAAGTGAGGCCCTAAGACTCTGATCTTGTCAAGGGACGTAGATAGGCATCTCCAGAGGGAAATTCAAAATCTAATGAAATTGAGGATCCTCTTCCCCTTTTTTCTCTCCTTCCTTTGCACTCTAGTGTAGACAATTCTATATTAAAAGACACAGCAGTCTCTGAGAGGACTCACTGTCTCAGCAGGTGGCCCTTACTGGTAATGAGATTATTTTTTTTTTTAATTTAGCATGATCTCGTTTTTTGCAGATATCAGTTTAAATGCAGAATGCCATTTTGGGGTTTGAATTTCCCCCTCTCTTTTATGCTCAATACTTGCTAAGAATATAGTAGCGTATATATTTTACGAAAATCAACAGCAGAAAAAATATCATTAGAAGGAATTTGAGTCTGTATCTACATCTCTAGCTGTGTGCTTTGTGTTCTGCCTGGCCTTTTGAGGGAATGCTTGTCTTTCTTCCTTCTGTGTTCCCTTGGTGCAATTTTTGCACACTGAGATGTACTTGTCTGTTAGATGGGGAGCTGAAAGCAGCAATGCGGCTGCAACGATTGGCAGAAGGGAGCTGCTTCAAGGCTCTGTGATTAAACGAAGCTGCTGCAACACACTGCAGTTGGAAAAGGGTGAGATTCTTGATGCTCAACAGCAAACAATGAGCATGGCTGATTTTATCACTTTCAAAATTACTCTAGATTGTCTTGCTTCTTTAATGTGCTGTATGTAGTTACATAAAAATGACATTTTTATATATGTATTATCTTTCATTTTCATCTCTCATTCGCTTTTTAAGTAATGCCCCTAAGAATACAGATAAAACAAAATGTACTTACTTTACTAATAAATGCAAATTTTCTTCTTTACAAAATGTAGTGATTTCTGTTGCGCAGATCACCTTTGTTTGTGTCAAACCAAAGGAACTATAATTCAGTCCTTTCATTAATGAGACAACTTACTAGTCTTCAGTTTGTCAGGCTCATGGAATGAAATGCAAAGAAAATACCATTTATGTAACAGCATCTCTGATGTTGTATAATACGGTCACAACTGGGGACTGTGTGCAGTGTGTTGCTTTATATCCTACATTTGATAGCTAAATACCTGTCTATTTGCTTGCATTTCCTTTCGTGTCAATGGAAATACAAAGTAACTGTAATAGGTTGATTCAGGCTGGGAACTTGGCTAGCAAGAGTCAAGAAACGAAATATTTAAGTTCAGGCATCTAAATGAAGTGTCTAAAGCTAAATGGCATGAGCTCAGGTTTCACTCCAGTAGGCTGCTTCCCACAGAAGCTGTTCCAGTAGTTCTTCTTAAGTAAGGCATTTACTCAAGCAGAAATAAAAGGTTGACATTCTGGACCTGAGAAATATAAGCTTCAAGTAAATAATGGGTGTTTTGAAGGATAGGAATGACAAAACTTAGAAGCATTTCATTTTCTACAAATGTCCTAAACATAGCTTTCCTCTGCCATTTAGCTCAAGGCAGAACTTTTACATACACAGAATAATTCCTGTGAAGTCACACTGGTCATGTGCTCTTGAGATGTTCCAACAGAACATTGTTTGTTTATTTGGTCTGTGAGTGATTGTTCTTAGCTAAAATATTATAAAGGTGACATGGAAAAATTGGAACACAACTGTAGAAGTGATAACAAATCGTGAAATTAAAAATAGAGGAAAAGGCCACAAATTGCAGCTAGGTTAGCAGATTTCTTACTAATGGAATTCTTACTTTAGTCAGCACACATCAAAGCAAACAAGATGCCAGCTAACCTTTTTTTTTTGACACCAGATTATCAATTACTCAGCTTTTAATTTGTGTCATTATTTTTATTATTAATGTTTGTCATACAGATCTGTATGATTAATATTACACTTCAATGCTGTGGTATGGGTGTATTTTCTACTCAAAAAGGGTAGATGGAGAATAAGCAGACCGTTTACTTTCTTATGAACAAAATGTACTCACAACTTGGTGGATGCATAGGTTGAGATATAGCATATCTTTGTGTAATTAAACTGCACTGTGAGACATGATGACTTCGTATAATAGTCTTTATTTCAGAGGTAATACTTTTTAATATGATTTGGTTTGAGAAAACAGCAGTGAATCAGCACTCTTGGATCATAATCACAAGAGCAGGATGTACTGCTAAGAGCAGAGATGCATCTCAGAAAGTGGGCTACTGGACATAAAATCAGAACCAACAGACAAAAAAGAACCACCAGAGAAAAGAGATGTTAAACAAAATGTTGAAAACTTACTTCCTAATTCCATTTGCAATGAAATCTCTCCATTTCTAATGCTAGGTCATCTTTTCTTGCATCTGTTAACCCTTAAGTGCAGTCCTCTGCTCACATTTTCCTAATTGCCAACATCTCTATGTGTCAAAATCCTACTACTGCTTCTCTCCCCAAAATACATCACACAGCATCCCATCTTGTACCTGGTATCAGAGAGATAGCTTAAGAAAATCTTATCAAAAGCAAAGCAGTTACACAATGTTTCTTTTACAAGAACGTCTCTGTAGTAGTTTCAGGTTTAGGAACATGGAGAGCTGGAGTACACTTTTGGATCAGGAAGCTTAACAGGTAACTATGAACTACTTAGAAATGAATTTGTCATTATTAAGGAAATTATGTCTGTGATTTCTGTAACTTCGGGTTGCAGTGAGTTTTACATTTAACTAAGTTTTAGATATGTGAAGAAGATATTTACCCATACCATTAATCTAGAACTATTTTTTCACATTCAGTGGTGAAAAATGTAGTGCCATACTGAAAAAAGGCTGCGCAATACTTTGCTCAGCATATTACTTTGAAGTAACATTGAAAATGCTAATTTGTAAATATTTATTGAAATACATAATATAAAAATATAATATATTAATACTTTACAAACTGTACTGATTCTTTTTTATCTGATTAAAAAAAAGTTAAGTTTCGAAACAAGTGTTCTGTAGCATATCCTATCAGCATGTATACTTGCTACAGTATTCATGGGCCTTTCCCCAGTCAGACCTCAAGCAGCTCCCAGGGACTGAGTTATTTGTTTGATGTAGGACAATGAAGAGGGGAAGATGAGTTGATGTTCTCAGAACCAACCTCCTAAAACTCTATGCACTTGGAAATCATTTATCTGTGAGAACCATCCTAGGTGGTTTAGACAAGCATCAGACTATTTTGAAGTGTTCTTCTTCCCTGGGCCTCCCTGAACAACTTCCACTCCCTTTGGAAGCCCTGTGGGTAGCCCTTATTGTTAATTTTCTATCCATTCTGACTTCTGCCTCAAGTCCCTGTCTGACCATCCTGCATCACTGTTTACTCCTTCATCTCTAGAACATCCGTGCTCTCTGCTGCACCGAGCAGCCTCTTTCCAGGGGCACAGGCCCTCTCCCAGAACAGCTGCTTCTTCCCAGGGGAGAGTTCTACCAAAAAGTGAAAAAGGGCAAATTGTGTAATATATATAATATTTTAAATTTAAGATATAGGTAATTATCTTATGTATATATCTTGTTATGCAAGAGAAGGAGAATCTTAATATTTTTACTTGCTCTTGTGACTTTTTCAACATTGCTGGAAAAGTAAACAAAGCTGAAGGGAGAAGAGTCGGGTGTGACTGTCATAAACAAATAAATATGTAGCAAGCCAGAACACTTAAAACAAATGCAGCAGATACTTTGCTGAACTCTTGTCTCAAATAAACATTCTAAACTTCTCTAGTTATATTTATTGGTCTGTCACTGCCTGAGATATCTATGTCTCTGGAGATTATTGAAAAATATTCACATACTTGCTAGTTTATCCAATTTTGGAATAATATAGCAATAATAAATGTTTGCTGTGTGCATTTTTTTTTAATTAACCTGACCATTTATTTATATTTTAAAATTTGGGTGTTTTTTTCATGTTTTACAGCACTGTACACTGTATGAATAACTTTCCTCCAATTTTTGGACTCTTTGTGATCATGAGTTTTGTCCCCATAATTATTTTCTATGTAATGCCTAACGTTCTGGTCAGCATATTTCAAGTCATTCTCAGGTGCTGTTTAGTTCAATAATGAAGTCATCAGTGTCTGTAATTTGGGAGGTGAACCAAAAATCATGGAGTTAGGTGCGTTAGTTTAAAATCAACTCACTGTGACAATAAGATTGCCCCTAGTTCTTTATTTTATGACTGCAGGCTGTTGCTAACTGGGCAGTACATTGTAACACAACACTGTATCACAGCAGGAACAGCAAAGAATTGAAAGCAATATTGAGTTGGATGAATTTTAATTTTAATCTAGAGCTACTTTACTTATTACCAGAATGATCCCTTTCAGAGGCAATGTTATACGAAAGCCATGTTTAGGTTTTGATGTCATATGGTGTTCTAGATTATTTGTCTTTGCAAAACTGATGCATTCATGATCCTTAACTTTGAAGCCATTTCAAACTACTGAAAGTCCTACTAAGTGTTTTGTCCCATTTAATTTAATATGAACAGTAGTGTAACTGAGACTGTTGCTTCTCTTGAGAAATTTATCTCGTTGTCTACACAAGTTCAGAGAATCACAGAATCACAAAATATGGCAGGCTGTTTAAATGTGAGTTAGTGTATATACATATTTTGTGTGTGTATCTGCAAGTATATGTGTGTATATTTATAAGTTCATTATGTTGTTGTGTTGTATATGCATTATATTGTATATGAATATATTCTTATATTGTTAAAGCTGTATTATTTACTGCCAAATTTCACGTGTTAAAGGATTGATTGTGTTCCTTACAAAATTTATTTAGAAATTTTTAATTGACTATTTACCTGCCTCTTAGTTGGTCTTTAAGCAGCTGAGTAATTTGGAATAGGCCTTCCTATAGGAATCATCTTTCCTATGGAATGGTCTCTTTTACCAATTTGTTGATGTTTAACAAAATATCTGAGCTATTTCATTGATGTTTTACAGACATCTGAGGATGGGGATTGAAACAAAGAGCATAATGGAACTGATAAAGCAGCCTGGTATCTTAGGCCTGAGAGAGACAAGACACAGATAAAGGCTCCCTGGGATACAAGTGACCAAGAAACATGTGAAACTTTATAATGATTACCAAGTAATTGATGTCATAAAGAATGTATAACTAATAGGAATTGTTACCAAGAATAGAACCCTATATAAGTGC
This sequence comes from Argya squamiceps, assembly GCA_037834095.1. Taxonomy (NCBI): domain Eukaryota; kingdom Metazoa; phylum Chordata; class Aves; order Passeriformes; family Leiothrichidae; genus Argya; species Argya squamiceps. The sequence continues at coordinate 101,713,868 of JBBMKD010000145.1, read as the reverse complement.
CATACAAGAAAACCCCTAAATGAATGCCTGTATGCTCAATAAACTTGGCTTCTGATCAGAACTCGGAATGTCCCATCTCTCAATCACCAATATCTGAGCTGTTTCATAGGTATTTAATCAGCTTTCTTTCCTCATGTTGAGTCTATTAATTTCTATCCACCGTTGAAATGGGGGTTGAATGGAGGAGTTTTGTGAAGACTTAGTAAGGTGTCATTTTTAATGTATACCTGTGTTTGCACATAAGAATGCCTCATATAAAATTGTATAAATGTACATAACAGTGATATACAAAAATATCTAAGATAATTTCATACTGGTATAAAGCAAACATATATATAATTAGTTAATCTTTTATGTGAGACTAGTGATGATCATTTTACAAGGTATTTTGGCATAAATGCCTGCAGACTTTCTCATGTTGGTAGTTGACCATGTTTCAGACTTAGCCAAGCAGGAGCCAGAAACTATCTCATTTTGCAGTTGTTCAGCATGAACCTGAAGAAAAAGCTCCATGTTCTTAAGGAATTTTTCCCCCTAAGACTTTAATTCAACACAAATTTCTGATTCATATTCTTGAAAAAAGAACGTTACATTCTTCCTGTATTTTCTCCACCCATATTTTTTTCCTAAGACCTAAATGTGAAAAACATTTAAAAGGGAGATTCTGCTTTAAATAATTAACTGATCCCTATTCATACCATGAGTATTAATGAAATTCTGTGTCTCTTTCAAACTAGCAGCACCTGAATAGATTAAAATACATTGGAAAGAATAATTGCTGAATTTAAAAGTGAACTGCTTATTAAATCAAAGTAGTCTAGGAGTTGTTTTAGCAGGCAGTCAGTGTGGAAACCATTTACTAGGATATCTCATTTCTAGTGTCAACCTTCAGCTCTATCAAATCACTGTGGAAGAGTGGAGAGGAGCAGCCTGCCTACCTGTACAATCCACCTGATTCCTGGGGCTTGCTGAAGGCAGGCACAATGCTCTGGCAACTTACAGCAGAGCCAGGAATGCCTGAGATCACAGGAAAAATATAGTTTCCCATTGGAAACTATACTCCCATCCAGCCCACTCCACGGATGAGCAGAACTGAGTGGTGATGCATGGACATTTCACCTCTGTGTTTGCCTACTTCACCAAATTTTCCTGTCTCCCAGTGGTTTTCTGTGTCTGTGGAGAAGATTTTTGTAAATAAATAGATGTGTATAAATTAACACTGTAGCTACACGGTGATTTTATGGTATATATCAGAAAGCATATTCAACATGAAAGCACATGAACAAAGGGCTCCTATTATTTTCAAGATAATGAGACAAGGGAAGTGATTTTTTTTAATAGATAATAACCTATTGTCTGTCTGTTGAAAAGATTGATTTAAAGAAATAAAACCATAGAATTATGGAATTTTTTTTTAGTGTTGTATAACCAGTGTTTTATACTGTTCACTTCCTAAAAATGAATATAGATTTTATTTCTTTTTATTTATTTTGTATTTGGTTTTAGCAGGTAAAGGATTGCTCATATGAATGGGCACATAGCAATTTTTATCATCATTCCTGTTCTTTAATATATCTATCTTGTCATTGACTTTTCTTAGGCTTTTCAGTCTTGCACACAAACAAATTAAAATATGCATTTTGATCTGAAGTTTTTTATCTGTGTTATTATGATTAGATTATCTTATTCATATCAAGATAACTTTAAAAGATGCTAAGATACATCCACTCTATTTAAAATTGATCTGGATAAAACATTTTAAACTCATTTGGTTTCACCTTACTAATACTGCACAAGAGGTCAAAGTCTTATTATTGACAGATTATTTTGAATTGTGCTTTCACAGGGAAAAATATTTGGATTTTAATTATAAGCCATTTAGAATATTTCATCCTTATAACCTACAGTTTCCTCAAATGCTGTCAACAGTATTCCTGCTTAAGGAAGTTAAGGAAGTTTCAACTTTGCCAATCTCATTTGCCTCTTTCAACTTTTAGTCATAATTTTAAATATAGAAGATAGTTTATTCACAGTAAGCCTGTCAGTATCCTGCCAGTAGTTCCATATTAAATTAATGAAAAGGTGTACTTTGCTGAATGTGTTTTATGTTCACATTTTATGCCCACAAATAGTACTCTGTATTAGATCAGGAAGGTGAGGGACAATAAAAAAAAATAAGATCTATCACTTAAAATGGGCCTGTTCCCTTACAGTGTAAGCACTGAATTAAAGAATTCAGAAAATATTTATCATTGCTAATATATAGGAACAGAGAAATATGTGTCCGGAGGAGAGCCATGGATGGCACATGGCAATAATTGGGAGCAGAGATTTTGGTAAGAAATATGATTTATTCAACTGTAATCCTATTACAGGAAACAGTTTTTGAAGTCCAAATAAGAGATTTTAATTTTGAAGAACTTATGGGATGTTAATATGCAATGAAAGCTCCCTCTGGAACATTTGCCATAGAGTAGTGTGCTCTTCAAATTCCAGTCAATTGTTCTCAAAGTCAAAACTGTCTATCATGAGAACAAAATGTACCATTATGCTGTTCTGTCTGCTGAAAGATCAACATATCTTCTTTTTGTCACTAAGGAGATATATTTTTGAGGAAATTTCAAACAGGAATGATCAAAAAAGCAAGGAAGAACTCATTCAAAAATAGTTAACTGATTTAAAGAGGGATGGATATTCCACCTGTATAATGGGCCTTGAGATTTTAAGGCCTGTGATTTATTATTTCATAAATATTTAGGCTTGATTACCTTTCATTAGTAACACATTTCATCATACAGGATCTTCTGAAAATGTAAAAACACAGCACATTTTTGAAACATAAATAGCAATCTGAAATATGTATCTAATTTTTAAAAAAAGTGAAAATGGCCATACTGGATCAGTTGTTTATGTTTGCCCTGGATACAGATGGCACAGTATATTGTCTCCAGCACTGACCAGTAGCTGATATTTTGAGGAAGTGTAAAAGAAATGATCCAAATATGAAGTAATCCTTCACTTAGTACCTTGTAGCTTCTGATGATCAGCACTTTGCAATTTTTTAAATCTCAGTTTGCAGTCAAGTCATTATGCTTAATATGTTAAGGAGGTCTCTTTCCTGAATTTATTTTAATTGCTTTTTAAACCTTTTGTATCTTTGATCTTCATAACTACATGGTACCATGAGTGTCACAATTTAATTTTATATGAAAAGTGTTATATTTTTTTTGTGCTAAGCTTCTGGAACAATAATTTTTTGTTATGTCCCAGTTTTTGTCCTGCAAGGATTACCTTATTTGATTAATCCAGAAGTTATCTGGAAAGGGGAATGCAAAGAAAGGTGATCAAGTTTGCTGATGATATTGACCAATTTTGAGTAGTAAAAAAAGAGAAGAACAAGTGAAGAACTGAAGAAAATCCTTGTGATGTGGGCAGTAAACTGGCAGTTGAAATTTTGTTTAAGTAATGTAAAATGCAGCAGAGAGGAAAATAGTCCTGTCTTCACATTTAAAATGATGGGCTCTGAAATGACCCTCACTGCAGAGGAGCCAGCTCTTCAAGTTATGATGGATGGTTCAGCTAAAATGTCAGTGATCATCAGCAGTCAAGAAATCAAGCTAAAAGTTAAAAATTATTGGGAAAAGAATAAACCTCAAAATGAAATAACTTTAATATGCAGATGCTTAAATATGAGAAAAACCTGCAATTTTACCATTATATATACTTCTGGTCCCTCGTCTTACAGACAGTATGGTAGAATTTAAAAACTCAGAGAATGGCACCAAGAATTATCAAAACTGCGGAATTTCTTTTGTAGTGGGATCAATCAAATAAGGCTCTACTTCAATCTGTAAATAGATGCCTGATCATGATATGATGAAGGTCTAAGAAACATGACTAGCATGTCAGGTTGCTGTAGGGATTGATTGTTCACTGTGTATTTCTAATGCAAGACAGCAAGGTAGTAAAGCAAAGCACTGGTTCCACATGAATAGAAAAGGAACTTTTCTTAAAATTATTGACATTAAGCTGTACAGTTCTTTGATCCTATATGTCTTGGGTGCTAAAATTTATGTGGAATTAAAGGGAGATTGGAAAGAAATCACAGAATCATAGAATGGTTTGGATTGGAAGCAACTAAAGGTCATCTAGATCCACCAAACCTGCCATAGGCAGGGACACCTTCCACTGGAGCAGGTTGCTCAAAGCACCATCCAACCTGGACCTTCAATGCTTTCAGGAATGGGGCACCCAGAATTTGTGTGGACAACCTGTTCCTGTGCCTCACCATCCTCACAGTTAAAATTTTTGTCTTAATATCTAACTTCAACCTACCATCTTCCAGCTTAAAGCCATTGCCCCTTCTCCTATCAGAACACACGCTTGTGTAAAGCCCCTGTCCAACTCTCTTCTAGGCTCCCTTCAGGTACTGAAATGCCACAATATGGTCAGCCCAGAGCCTTCTTCCCTCCAGAATAATCACAACTTTCCAGGCTGAATAATCACAACTCTCCATGTCTATATGTCTATATGTCTCTATTGAATATAGAAAAGAAATCCATGGAAATCCTGATTATGTAGACAGTAACCAAGCTAGAAATAATTGTAGACTGAGGCCTCTTAGGAGATGCACATGTTTAACCCAGCCTTGCTCTCTCTACATGGGCCTGAGTTTTTTGTTGCTGTCAGGATGCTGGGCTGGACTGACCTGAGTATTGCCCAATATCTCTTCAGCTCTATGAATACTCCTTTTCTTGTTCCCTGTTTTATACTACCAAAAGTTTTATAGAATCATATCTTCTTTACTATGAATGATCTTCTTTTTTCAGTTAAAAGTTATATATTCAGTTAAAGTATACATTTTTTTCCATAGGAAATCTCTTTTATACTGATTATCACTGTAGCTTTTTCTACATTTTCTAATTCTATTCATTTGGGGTTTTTTAAAGTGGGATGATTCTTGTGCAACTTACTGTTAAAGATTTGAACATACTGTGGATTTTAGCAATATAATTTTCCCAAAAATCTCTTTTTCTCTTTTTTTTGACTACTTCTGAATGTTGAATTACCTTTTTCAGAAATTTTCTGTAGAATGCCTTATATCTTTTTTTCAGAGCAATAAGTAGCTAGTAAATATATACTAAATGTACCTGTAAAGACAGAGTTATATTTCTTTTATATATTAACTCTCATCTATCAATAATGATATTGATCTATTTTATTATTTTGCAGTTGTTTAGTATTGGAGGATGATTCTGGGATTCTTTCCAACCAGTCATGTCTTTGAGTATCTCCAATATCTGTGATCTTTCTTACAGAGTAAGTAATTTATGAGTATGTCAAACAGCATAGTTCTCAGCACAGGTTTTTAAGAAATAAAAGGAGAACAAATAAAGGTTTTGTCAGGCTCATCAATTTGTTCTCATATGAAGGTTGATGCTCAAAGGTAAACTAAATAGTGCATTTCAGTTTTTATATTCTCCTTCAAAAGGCACTTTCATCTTGCACACTTAATTTTCATCTGTTCTTGCCAACAAAGCAGGTATAATCTGGATAATTTTAAGAAGCTAGATGGGAAGTGGCAAAACAAGACTTCAGAATTGCCCTGATAACAGAATTAGAAGAGGTTATTATTTTCCTGCTTCTGGTACAGCCCCAAACTCTCATGAAATGATGCATAATACACTCTTGCCAAATACCTTTGTGTGAGAGTTCAGGGACTCAAATCTTTAACCAGAAAAGTTTTTATTTCCTTAAGGCTGTAGAGTATCTATATTAGTTGTCCTTTTTTTATACAGGAACTGAGGTGCAATGGATGTAGGGAAGTACCTTGTGAAACTCCTCTGCTGCCCTTTGGATATTTTATACTGTTATTATGTGCCTTGGAGGAACATTTGGGTGCAGATCAAACTTAAATTTTACACTGCAGACCTCCCAAAATACACTGTACATCCCAAGAGCTTCTGCATTACTTTATCACCTTTTGAATGGCTCCACTTGTCTGAGAAGCTGCTCGAGCAGCTAAGCCCTGCAACTTCTGCGATATACCTGGCTAGTAATGGCAGAAGTGGCATGGTGTTTGTTTTTCACTAGGCTTATTTCCAGGGGGATAAAGAACTACTGATAAGCAGATATTGATAATAATAAGATTTACTATTTGGTTCTGAAATATAACTTCTTAGTTGTAAAAAGTATTCAAGAGAAAAATAAGAAGTCCAGATATTTTACATCTTCATGATGTTTTTAAAGAAAAAGAGTTGCTTTTTAAAGGTAATCTGTTATTCTTAAAAAACATTTGATCGGAAATATATAATTCTGTAAGGCTGAGTGAAGAGCTACATGTGTTACTCATGTATTACACATGGTTTATTTAATCACATATTTGATCAGCACAGAGCAAAGAAGAGAGCAACAGCAGAAAAGGGAAGATGGGTTACCTAAAATTTAGCACTATAACCAGCCTTTAGTGGCAAGCAATCCAGAGGCATTAGGGAATCTCTATTCCTAGAGACACTCAGGTCTTGACTAGAAAAGCCCTGAGCAGCCTGATGAAGGACTGAAGTTATGTACAACTTGAAACCTGACTATGCTCTGAGCAGAGTGGTCCAGATGATCTCCTGAGCTCCCTTCCAAGCAAAATTTTCTGTGGCTCCATAAACAAGCCTGTATGTTCTATGCAGTATCTAGAGCAAAAGTAAAACAGGATTAGGGATCATATGGCCTGAGTTAATTGCCCTGCTAGCATGAAAGAAAGGACACTGCATCTCAGTGCCTCTAGATGTGTGTGACCTGAATTCAGCAGCACTGCAGACTTTCAACAAAGAGGTTTTGAACTGTCTGGCAGGCAGAACTATTTTCAATGCCCTTTATGAAGAAGATGGATAGTAACAGATAAAATACAATGCAGAACATTTGTATCTCTGTGTTTAGTGCTCTGTATACAAATGGCCTTTTTTTGCTGCTTCTGTTTTGAAATTATACTACAAACAATGTATTTCAGCTGGAAAATGAAAATATCTTTCAGATATACAGGGACTCAATATAACAGAGAATGATATGGTGACAGCAATGGAGCAGTATGATCAAGTAGTGTATCAGGTGAAAGATAATGTGTCCAAAATATCAAGTCCAATAAATAGCAGTTTTTATTCAACTTGACAGCTGTCAAATGAGTAGGACAAGGCAGTCAAGCAGTGACTTCATTTCAGTGGACAAAATAAAGGGGTCATGGAGGGGTATGATTCACCATTGAGTTAAATAGAACTGGATTAAATTCCTAAACACCTTTTAGCTGTGTTCATTTCATATCCCTCAAGATGTAAGAGAACCCCCTTTGAAAGCAATGTAAGAGCCTATTCCCACTGGAAATCAGAGCTGGTCATTGTGGTAGTCAGGCAACAGTGGAGATCAGTGCAGGGAGAAGATGGTGTGGGCCCCTTTCTCAAAGGTTAAAGAGGGCACTTTGTCACTTCCCTGTTACTCTCAGCTTTGGACACAGTGCCTTCTGAATCTCTTCACACCCTTTGTTCCATAATCCAATTATATAGCAAAAATATTGTACTTTGGTTGTGTCAAGCTTCTGGAACAATACTGTTAGTCATATGTCCCAGTTCTAGTCTAGAAGGGAATTCAGCACATCCAGAAATTATTTGGAGAGGGGAATGCATAAAAAAGTAACAAAGTTTGCTGATGATATAGACTTAGAGGAGTAAAAACGAGAACTACATGTGAAGAATTCTAGAAAGACCTTGTGAGATGGTGCAACAAACTGGGAATTGAAAAATCAATTGGAATACTGTAAAATACTGCATAGGAGAAAATTTAGTCCTATCTTGACCTTTAAAATAATATTTTACATATTTTTAAAACCCCTTTGCTTGACAGCAGTATTTTTGTTTCAATTTAGTTTTGTATAGAGATACAAGAAAAAAATATTTATGGAACAGCTTCCCTCTTTTATGAAAGCTACTTTTGTGTTGCTCATAAAAAGGCTTATAAAAGCAGAAACAAAAATGAAAATGGAAGGAAATATTAAAATAATAGCATCTCAAGAAATGTTACTGAGCTGTTAGTAAACTTGTACTAAATAACTTTTCAGAGAGTCTGTGATTTTCAGGGCGGTTTTATTCCAGGCCTGGCTTGGAAGGACTAACCTATCACTGAATCACTCCAGGACTGTTTCTTACAGACACATGGAAGCCGATCATAACACCAAATATCTTCTACATGAGGTTTTTTTCTTTCTTAATCAATGTGGATACTCTGTTGGGAATATGGAATTAATACCTGCAATGCATACAGAAAAAAACCATTATCTTCTTTATGATTTAAAGTACATTGGGTAAAGATGAGGTTCTACCTTTATAATATCAAACAAAAAGTTTATTACCATTAAACAAGTGTATCAGTGTAAGTTATTGGGGACAATATGGAATACTCTGGAACAAAAGGAAAGACTAAAATTTTTAACTAAGCTATTTCAAAATTACATGGATACATAGGAGGCATATTCATTAAGGCTGCAGATAGAGCAGTCGCAATAGAAAAAACTGAAAGTATTCTCACATCCCAAATTTTTTATGAATATTTTTAATAATTAGTTAACAATAATAATGGTTGTGTAAAGTGTCAGTAAGATGACCAGAAAGGTAATTTATAAAATGCAACTTCATACGATTGGTGACCAATATCCTGTTCAAAAGACTAGTATCAAATTGAATCTTTTCCTAGTCAAACAGTAAATTCCCTTTGGAATATTAATTATGACCTTTGCTGAATCAGTGTTACAAGGTGAACTACTTTCAGGGTGGAAATATTAGCATTACAGTGCATGATGCAAACATGATGGATTACAACAGTCCTTCAGCCTTGAAATTTCAGGTTCTGAAAAGGCAGTTTACTCACAATGAATTCTAAGCACAAGGCTGAAGTCATTAAGCCAGCACAGCTAAATTGAGACAAAGGACTTGAGCCAAATTGCACTGTTTCACTTGACAAATCAAGATTGTCAGAATTCAGTGTCTTACACATCACATTGAATAGCATAATTGATTTTGGTGCTGTCTTTGTGGATACTTAATTTTTTTTCCTGACCTTTCTTTTAAATATTTTGCAACATTTTTCTTTTTTAGTTTTCAGTAAAAAGAAAATATTAAAAAAGAGAATGAGAGCTGCAAAGCCTTTTGCAAGAGTTTTAAATAACGTTTGAATGGAAGGAATTGGCTGCTGCTTCAGTACCCAAAACTTGTTTGATGTTTTTGTCAAGAAACTGCTCTTAAACCCACTTCATCAACTTGCAAACACGGTACAAGAGTTGAAAGAAGGTAACAGTTGGAAAACAACAAAATTCTACAATGAAAGCATGGTGTTTACATCCTATTAAAATACTATTGAACAAAGTAGTGGGGAAAGCAATTATGTCTTTTTTTCTACTCCATTACCAAAAATATGCTATACACAATTTGTACTAGAAGTTAACAAGTGTTACAAATAAATCTTCTTCATGAGTTGCAAATTGGAAAGTGCAGAGCATGCAAGATATGCTCCACTGTAAGTCTGTCAGTTTATGCTGGATTTCTAAGTTGCATAAAGCAAAGTAAGCCATAGATGTGGAACAGCTGGATGGGGTTTCATAAACAATTTTGATTTATAGCTGTGTAGAGGAAAGAAAAGGCAGTTTTCTTTATTTTTCATGTAATTCTGGTTGGTTTAATTGGCCAAACACTTGAGTAATTTTAAACTGGCTCCTATTTACTTGCAACCCACCAAACACACTAAGGGACTGCAGGCAGGTTGGGGAAGAGGGTGATATTCTGTTCAGAATAGGTTAGAAACAGTGGTGAAACCTACAGCATTTCTGTCCAGAGAAATACAATACTTTGCTTCAGGAATACTTCTTAGATGCTATTCCAACACAGAGGAGTAGAAAACATAAACAACATGCTGAATGTCTCTTACACACTTTAAAATTCTATTTTTGATTTGTATGATGACCTTCATTCCAGTATGGTATTTTAAATATTTTAAGATTTGTATGTAATCTTAATTAAGAGGATCTATATCTTGTTAACTAAAGATTGATTAATTAATTGTATTTTTAAGTATTAGGAGCAGCTATTTGACCGGCTTTGATTACAAAAGTAGAAATATTAAAGAGAAAGCTATTTTAAGGCTCAGTTCTATACAATTCCAGTGTGTAACATTCACTACCAGGAACTATGGATCTGTTGGGCTTCAGTGGATTTGTTCACTGTAGTATGGATTACAGACCTTAAAAAAACCCATATATTTGCAGCAACAGGTCCTCAGAATGTTTCTATTTTTTATTGCCCATCTGTAATGATATTACAGTGACCTGCTAGTTTAGCGCAAATTTTGAAAAATAACCTTTTGAGCCTTCCAGTGTTCGGAAAGGAAATGTCTGTTTCAGAGTCCTGGAGCTATGTGGATACTACTTATTTTAGGAATAAAGTCCTTGGCTGGATCAGTGCTTGACAATGAAAAGAAAGATCAGGGATGCAATGTCCGCTCTGGAAAGCAACACGGGCATAACCTTTTGCTCGTGCTCATACTTTTGGAATCAGGGCAAAACACAGCCCGCTTGCGGAAATAACCGGCGTCGGGATGCTCCGCTCTGCTTCGTGGCACTCCTTGCTTAGGGAACAAATAAAGGATTTTCCAACCCAGCTGCAGCCTCTCGGCCGCCGGGCATCTCGACTCGCAGCTCTTTGGCGCCCGAATCCCAGCCGGCCACTCGGTGCCCGAGGGCGAGGAGAAGCCTCCGGCCTCTCTCCAGGGCACAGGGACACGGGGACACCGGGACACGGGGACACCGGGACACCGGTATGTTGGAACCCTGGGAAAAACCCACACCGGGACACCTGGACAGGGCCGCCCCTCAGGGCGGGGTTTTCCCGCCTTGGAGGCTGTTCCCGCCCTGGGGCGGTGGCAGCAGCGGGAGTCCCCTGAGGGCGGTGGAAGGACCCTGCCGGCACCTCCCGGTTTTCAGCTGGGCAGTCCCGTGCCCCGAGCCCTGAGGGCAGGGGAACGCTGGGCACGCCGAGCTCCGGGAGGAGACAACGCCCGGCGAGGGCGGAGGAGGCGGGGGGAGGCAGCTTGGCTGCGGGAGAACCCCTCGCCCCTGAGGAGTGCTCCGCCGGCGAGTGCCACAGCACCGAGACCGGGGCTCTCGGATAAACAATCACTGCGGAAGGCTTAAAAGGAAAAGCTTACATGAGGCTGTACAAACCGAGAGGGCTGCCTTGCACGTAATTCCCAGCGGAGGGAGGAGTGTGGGTGTCTGCCAAGAGGGAAACTACCTCGGCGACAGGGCAGGGGAATCCTGTCACCTGCAGCGAGGGGGGAGCCCCTCAGGGAGGTCAGAGCAGCCTTGAGGGAGGTGAAAAAGCCCCGTGAGGATTCATTCTACAGGTACATCCCTCAGTCACTGGAGTGTTCCTTGCCAAAGTAGATTTTCCTGTGCCATTAAAAAAGTAAGCCTGTCAAGTTAGGAACAGTGTGTGATTACTGAATCATGCATTCCTGGTTAAGAAAATTAATTATATTAATTATGTAGTTAATGAAAGGTTTTGAACATGTTCCTGTTGGCTCTCAGATGTCAGCTCTGCACTGTGACTGGGTTGTTCAGAGACATCGGAGAGCCAGGCTGTTACAAGTGTGATTAAGTCCTCTCAATCACTATACAGAATTCAATTCAAATTATGTTCTTCACACGAGGCAAATCACTTTTTAAATGAAGCTGATAAGGGCATTTAACTTGAAGAAACATGCACTAAACATCATCAGCACCAGGACATTTAACAACCCAGATTTGTGCCTGCAAGCACACTGCCTCTTTGCATATGAGGATAAAACCTAATACAATGTTTTGGCATACCCAAGAGCTTTTGATAAACTTTCCTAGGGTTGCACTTTACAACTTGGCACACAGTGAAGACAAGAGTGGCAATCTCTTTTAACAATTAAGATGTTAAGAGTTTGAAAGGATCCATTCTCAGATTCAGAGGAGTTTGTCAGTGGTTATTACTTCCTTGATATTTGTTCTCTGAATTCAGGGGGTTTTGGCAAAAATACTGTGTAACAAATGCATTAGAAAATGCAATTAATCTCCTTAAGTTGTCAACACATCAAAAATACCAATTTTATTTTTGTAAAAATCTGTAACTTTCATAAACCATTGTTTTCTTAAATTCTAGATGTTGGCTTTAAATGTCCAGTGATCCTGCCTTTATCTCAGGTCTGTAATGTATATAGGGCAAATTTAAATGTGGTAATGTATAGATGATAGAATTACTGATTTTTTTTTTCTTACACAGTTTGGAAATCATTAAGATACCAGTTATGCCTAAAGCTTTAATATTTCTTTAACTTTCAGGACTGTCTTAGCAAATATAGTACTCACTTTTTTGAGCATGAAAAGTGCATATTCCAAAAGATTTTTATCTTCATCACCAGATGAAACTGAATGTTACCTGTATGTGAAGCGAACTAAAACAGAAAGTGATCAAAAAATGAGAGAAAAAAAGGAGCAGCAAAAGCTAGAACAAAGCATACACTCTGAGAGCAAGTACCAAACATCACCATACAGACTTCTATATTTGCCAGAAAGACAAAACAACTGGGCATTAGAAAAACAGAGTTGTGATACAGCAAGAAAAACCTGTATGAGAGAATTTTTCAGTTCTAAAACTTGTAATAATGAAGGATTAGCATGTAGAGTATCAGAAAATGAACCATCCACCAAAAAATGGAGACCTGAAAATGAAGAGCAAGGTCCTCTAGAAGATGACATTCCCCTGAATGTACGTGGACAACCTCTTGAAACAGAGCTGCTCAATGTGTCGAGCACTGCTGGCACATGTCAGAATCTGCCGGTACTAAACCCACCCCAAGTGCAGCAGAACAACAGTATAGAACACAATAATAAAAGAAATGAGGATAATGAGCTCAAACAAAATTCTTCAGTTCCATCCTTAAACAGACACATGTTTCAGACTGAATTGTTAAATGAAAAGTCTGTCTCCAATAAAAAGTGGCAGCGACACCAGATTTTTCAAATTCCATTTTTGAGTGGAACAAGCTCTGTGTTTTCATGCATAGAAAACAAAAAAAGTAAATTCCTGAAAAAAGTATGTTCTGCAGAAGATAAAATTTTTTCCAGTTGCGATGAGGATACTACTGCAAAAAAAGACAATAAAGAAAGAAATAATTCATTGTATATTATTCAAATATTGAAGCCTTTAAAGCGTATACAACCACTGCAAATCCCTAATTTTCAATTTCCTAGAATTTCAAAAAAAATTAGTAGTAAACAGTCATCAACTAAATTTAGGGAGACAGATTGGAAGAATTTTGAAGGTGAACTGTCTTTGATGCAATCTAAACATATACATGGTGTGCAAAAAATGTCTGAGGTAGGGAAACAAAAAATGCAAAATGATAAAAGCAGTGTAAGAGCTTCAACTGTTTGTTCTGAATTTAAAGAAAAGAATTGCCCACCAATTAACAAACAGGAGCACGGTGCTTTGGCAGAAGGAGAAGTATCTGGAACTTATTTCAGATGCAACAGCCCTGACATTGAATGTAATAAAATATTAGCTGAAAATTGCTTCAAAGACAAAATAATGGAGAATTCAGAGGGTGATGATGACCAGAAGTCAAAGATTCACATTCATATTAGTGCTAAAAATGTTCAGAATGAGAAATGTGTCTGCTCTAATGATCTTTTGCAGAGGAGGGGGAGGAAGTGCACTAATGAGAATGCGGGAACATTTCATATGCAGATGAGTATTCCAGTAACAACAGAAGCATTAGAGAAAAATAAGTTAAACCTACACTGTGGTCTGCATGATTCCAGCAGGGATATTTGTTTCTATGATGCAGAATCAAAACTCTCCACAAAGGAAATACTTGATTTCCAAAGTTATGTAACAAAAACCAGTACATTTACAAGTAATTGTCTTTGCATTATTGTGCAGGATTTTCCAGCTAAGGGAGCAAGTTGCAATGTAGTTAGGGGGATGGAAATGCTCAAATTAAAGTTTTCATTTCAAAACATGTTGTTTGGATGGGTCAGGATGTGGACTGAACCTTTCCATGGAGCTATGCCCACGTGTCAGGATGACAGTGTCACACCTTGGTCTCATTGCCGTGACACATTAAAAGAACAGTGTGATGCTCAAGAGTTGGTAAAGAGCACTATAAATAGGAACCACAATGATAAAATATTCATGTGTTTTCTGGCTGTTGTTTCAAAGCATCTGAAGGTGGAGGTACTAAAGATAATACTTGCTGTCTTTTTCAGTAGCACAAACACTTTATTAACAACTGAGGGAAAGTCTGTGCGAGGAGAGAAACAGTCCTTATGTGGCAGAAAGCAAAATCAGTTATACTTATGCACACATGATTCTTTGAGGCAAACCACAGGATTTCTTAAAGAAAATGAAACTTATCCAGGATTTTTAAGTTCTAAATTTGGGGAAAGCATTGATTTTGAGTTGCATAGTGGATGCCAGAGAAGACGCTTTTCTAGAACTGTAGGTGAAGAAGAGAACACTTTCCTACAAAGAGGAGCCTTCTTTCATAACCAAAAAAGCAGATTATGTAAGGGAAGACATGTCAGGAAACACCACCTCTTATCCAGAGTGAGTGAAGGGTTTAGCACTGATTTGAGGTCAGTCAGTCACAAAAACAGTATGAAAAAGGAAATTTTACCTGGTAAATACCTGGTCTTGCTGCAGGGCTCTTCTGATAGTTCTTCACTACACAAGATCTATTTCTGCAATATCACAAAATTACAATATCTGGTAGGAGCCAATTTTAGATACCAGAGTTACTTTCCTGCTCATTCACAACAGAAATTTGAAAAGATACATAAGAAAAGTACAAATCAGGAAATAACAGTAAATACTCTAGGGCAGGAGAAGAAGAAACCAAGAATAAGGCGTAATAGTTCTTTTCATGTAGAATTATTTAAAGCTCAACCTTTTGTTTTATATGAAAATAGGAAACAGAAGACAACTGGATACAGAAACTGCATAACTTCTACAAATGAAGTCACTAATGAAGTAACATACACCAAGAAAAAATATTTGGGCAACTCATTCATAAATGCTGATGAAAAAGGATGTGTTAATTCAAAAGTGTTGCAAATGAATTATCATGATTTTCTTTCTAAAAAATCTTTTTCTGTTTTTGACACGTATGAAAAAATTCCCCTAGCTACTGATTCTGAAGACTTTGACCAGATCCCTGTTGTAAAGCAAGACAGTTCTATCCAAAAAAAGTTGTGTGAAGAAAGTGCAGTCACTGGTTCAAAAGACATTCAGTGTTTGCCTGTTAAATCACATGATATCTTAATTCTATCTGAGCAGCCAAAAGCAACGACAGAAGAATATAATTCTCTCCTGTTGCTAGATAGACAAATAAATAAACATGAGAAGTGCAAAGACTTAGATACTTGTAGACCATATCTAGCAACTGAAAAAGTAGACAACCAAAATACTTATTTATTTTCTGAAAATTTATTTCTTAGTTCCTCAAATATTTGTCAGTCTGTAATTTTGCCATTGGATGGCAGCTCTTTTGTCAACAGAGAAATAAGTGAAGATGGGCACTGCAGGAACTCCTCAAGTACTGACAAACAAAAGACCAGTGAAACAATTCCTGCCATGGTACAGTATCTATCCATGGGAAATCCTGCCATGACAGATACATACTTACAATTACAGGCTGAAAAAACAGCACCATTTTCTTTACAAGGCCCTGAGCAGATGAATAAGACAGGCAGTTCAGAGCTGGCAACTTTGAAACAGCATCTTGAATATGTAAAAGAACAGGAAGAGAGAAATTATGAACAAATGTATGTAACTAATGAAAGTCAATGTGAGACTGTAATGAATTACTTGATTATGTCATATTCAGAAGATAAATCTAAAACATTCATTGCTGCAGAAGAGGAATTAAAAATGCCTTTATCCATAATGAACAATGGATGTCTTGAAGATGTAAAAGATAAGTATTTACCCTTAGAAAATAAAATCACACACAAATTTGAACTGAAGAGAAAATTTGATTTAGTGCTAGAAGAGCTACGTATGTTTCATGAAATTAGCAAAGAAAATGTAAACAATTTATCTAGTTTGGAAACAAACTTGCCCAACAGTTACTGGGAATTAAATAAGGCTGAGGGAATAGATGAAAACATGGCAAGGGTTTCTCAAAGGAACATATGTATTTCATCTCCAATCTGTGGTACCACAAAAGGAAAACACATAACTGACATTAATGAAAGTTCATTACATGAAAAGATACTAAATGAAAATGAAGACCAGAAAGTATCTAAGGAATATTCTATTCCAAGAATGTCAACCGAAGAATTGCTGCACTCCCCTGCAGAAGGTAAGCACATGGAATTACTGTCTTATGTAATCAAGAGAATTTAAAATTTAGGCAATATTTGATTTGCTTTAAAGGTGTATTTCTCAACTCAAATAATTCCATGTTTTTATGGAATTTTTATGGAATTCTAAGTTTGGTGGACAAATGTTTTTGCCCTTGAATAGCCCAAATCAAAAAATCCCACACTACTGCAGCTGTCTGCACACTGTGCTGTAGCAGGTGTAGATCAGAATTCAGCTGGTCAGCTCCAGGCTTGTTCAAACCTGTATTAATGCACATACTGTTTCAGATTGTTCATTTTGTCTGATTTCATCACGAGCCCTCAATTCCCTAAAAGACTCAAAACCACAATGAGAATCACATCCAAAGAGAGAAAAAGTCTCAATTAAAACATGATACAGTATTTACAAAGGAGACAACTGCTTCCTTTCAACTGATGTCATGGACTCAATCATGGAATAGTTTGGGCTGGAAGGGATGTTAATGGGTCATCAAGTTCAACCCCCTGCAATGAACAGGGTCATCCACAAGTAGATCAGATTGCTCAGAGCCCTGTCCAACCTGATCTTGAATATAAACATATAACTCGTACAACTTATATAAATATAGTTATGTTTGTTCAAAGTTAAATGCTACTGGTTTTAACACTTAATTTTTTTTCCCTAGAGAAGTTCAATCCTCATTACAAACAGGATGTGGGGAAATCTGATTCATAAACTCTAAGACTCTTACCCCATTTGCTGCATAATTGAGATATTTAATGAGCAAAGAACACAGAGAAGAAAACTAGTTGAATTCTCTACCTTCTTGTATAAATAACTCAAAAGTGATCAGTAAATTATTCAAACAAAAACTCTTTCAGATTTTGGACCTGAAATTCAGTTTGCAGAAGTGATGAGTCCTCACAGCTGCAAACAAAATTGGTGAGGTGTATGCTTTGGTCACATTTGGTAAATTACCTGATGAAAATGCAGCCATCTCAAAATTGTCATCAGAGCTAAATTTCTCAGTGATTTGGCTCTAAATTTGTAAAGTGAACATTTCAGGGGGGCTATGAAAGTAGGTAGTATCTGGGAAGAAATTGTTAAAGAGTTGAAAAAAACCCCAGAAGGAATTCTGTTCAGCAGAGCTTTGACAGTATAATGTGCTGCAAGTTACACCTGAATGCCTTGCAGAGCATGAAAACCTGAGAGTTACTGGGAAAATGGCTGAGCAAGTGATCACTTTTCTGCCTAAGCCTCGAATAAGAAGATCCAGGTGGAGCAACTGATATGTCACCAGAGGATTAAAAACTGCATTTGCACATTTATGCAAAGGAGAACTTCATGAGGTGTAGAAACAGCTTTTTCCAAGCCTCTGAGAGTGAGACTTTGTAGCTTTGTTAACATTACCTATAGTGTGCACAAACAGGTTTTAATCACATCAACAAGAACCACAAATTAATAACTAGATGAAACAAACTTAGTGATTTGTTTATAGTAATCAAATGAAAAAGTTAAATGTATTTATTTTTTTGTTTTAACACTATTTAGGTGCAGCCTATAGAAATCCATACACGTGGCATCCAGCTTTTTTACCCGGCACACTTTTTAAGGAACAAAGCTATAATTTACAGAAAGAAGGAGGTAATAGTTACATTATTCTGCAATTTATACCACAAATCCCAATGCAAATAGACTTATTTCTCAAACATTTGTATTTGTTTTCTTCCCTTTTTGTTTCTATCTCTATAGAAATCACATTTGGTTTAATTGTATGTTACTAGAAAAGTGTCCTGTCTTCAGCTTGGTTCACAGAACAAGCCATGCTGATGAGCATTTTTGTTCTTTGGGGAGCAGAAAACAACTTTAACAACATGGCGTTTCCTTTGTTGCTTATTTTGGAGCCTTTTGGAACAAACATCTTTGGGCCTTCAATCACTGTGATATAGCCGAGATGCACTACAGGGAGAACATGATTAGTTATACTTTTTTTGAAGATTTGCAGTTTTGTACACATTGTGGAAGGACATTCAGGAGGATATTGTGAAGTAATCTCTTAGGAGTTGAAAAAGCATGTTTCGTCAGTTTTTTCAACATATGGAAACAGTAAAACAAAGCATTTGGTTTATTCTGAAATGAAATATTAAAATTCTATCAAGAAAAGGCTATAGATAAAGTTCTGTTTCACTTCATGGAATCATGTACTGATATTTTGACTTTTATTCCCCATTGCATCTCTTAAAACTGTTGCACAATCTTCTGACTTCAGAATTCAGAATTCAGAAACTGTTTCCTTCACTCAGGCCATTCTGGGAAATAAAGAGACTGAAATACTCGAACAATTACAGATGGCTTCTGGTGTTCTTTTTACCTATATTTTATTGAAGTTATGTAGTCTTGTGAAAATGTTTCATATACCCAATGCAAAATGTTGCATAAAATTCTGCTCTACTTCTTTGCTCTTTGTCACTACTCTCTAAGATTTTATATTTTTGTGATGTGGGTTCTAGTTTCTGATTTACATAGTAGGTATTTTTATTGCTTAGGGAAATTCAGATTCCAGAATGCTGTATTGTACATAATACACCAAGGTGGTTGATATTAACATCTTCTTGAAAGTCTTGTTCAGACGAGATTGAAGCTTTTGATCTTCCTCTTTCCCAGGTCAAGGGCAAAGGAAATCAGATGTTTTTCTCCATTGTCTATTTCTTTTATATTTCTTCCTAATGTTCTCTAAATTCCCATCTGAGCTTCTCCAGAAGTGTTCGGGAGGAGACCTCAGCAATGAGTGTTTCATTTTTCCCTCCATGATTGCTGAGAAACTGTGCAGGTTGTTAGGGCAATGGCATATTTCTAGGCATCTTTCTTATTTCTAGTGTTTTGTCAGAATCAACAGGAACTTAATTTTCTTCCAGTAGAAGAAGCTGAAAAAAATTGAATGCTCCCCTCATCATCCTTCTCAGTTGATAGCAAATAGGAAACTGTTGAGTATTGTCTTTCCTTGAGGAGGTACTTTGGCAGACACCATTCTCTTCCATTTACACTGCAAGTTGCTTTGAAGTTATTCTGAAACCCGGTTTTGTCAGAAGTTATGCTGATATGTGACTGTCTCCCTCTATTTTTCAGTAGGATTCTGAGCCATCACATTTTGTCACAGAACCCGTGACGGCTTTGGAAAGAAGATACCTAGGTGGGACAAGAAGATTTATACTCCAGTAGCTTTACAGTTTACCATGACTAACAACCATGCTTTCCTGGCTACATATAAACCCACAACACTTGATTGACTTTCAGTGCATGCCTTTCCTCTTCTAGCTGGCTCTTACAAGTCTTAGAAAAGACACAGCAGCACTGCTGTCTCATCACTGACTTAAGAACAGAACTTTGTGATTCTTTTTGTCTCATCCCACCATGTAAAATTCTTGTAAAAGGCTTAGAGAATTTTTTCTCTCCCATTACTAGGACACCAGCTGAATACATAAGGCTCTTATACACACTCTATTTGATGTTCTGGCTAACTGCTCAGTGGTTCATCATTTTATAGAAAAATGCAGAATAGTACTGAAAAAGATCTTGAGAAATTTGGCCCCTTCTTCTTCCAGATGAATCATTGTTGTAATCTCTGGTTAACAAGGTTATGGTCTTCTATTCTGCCCCAGTCAGTATTATTTTATGCAAAACATAATAACTCCTAAAGGATTACTGATACTATACTGGTTACTGCTTGAGAACACTAAGTGGTGCATACTTTACCTAACAGAATGTGGAACAGAAAACAGACATCCTTCTATCCTGCTTTATGTAAAATGGGTGGCACAGGGCAAGACGTTAGACTAATTGTGAGTATTAAAGTGTATCCACTTCAGCATGCCCACTCTGTCCTGATGTTAACTTGTATCAAATAATGTGCCTTTGCCAGTCTGTTAGGAAAGTTATGTAACACTGGGTTGAGGATTATTCTAATCAGAAGGAACCTGCACATGACCCAGCTGTGAGCACTTCCTTTTCAGCCCAGAAGGATCCATTAGATGCTCTGCAGCAGAATGGAGGTGGGATAGGATGTAGTAAAGGTTTGTTTAATCAATACTGGTCTAATTTATCCATTTTGTCAGGATGTAATTCCTGTCTATATCATACAGAAGTCTGGGTCTGCTTTCATTTTTTATTCTTTCTTTTAAATCTAGCATACTTTCTGTCTCGTGACGTCATAAGAGTACAGCCTCTTAAAACATGCAAGGGCCCCATCAGGATTGGGCTGTCAAGAAAAGCTCGGCCAAAGAAGCTTCATCCTTATCTGAAATGACTTCCTGGATTCTTTTACCAGCCCTTACATCTGGGATCACTCTGCCTGAAAACTGTTGACGTGTTTTAATGTTAGAATATTTTTTTTTTGGTACTTTGATCTGTGTGGTTTACAGGGTTTTTAGATATTAATATTGTAGTATTTGCTAGTAATTTATTTAGGAATACTCCTGTGAGTACTTGATAGCAAAGGGATTTATAATGAATGTTTACTAGTAGAAGTTTTAATGGAAGTGTGAATTCCTTTTAAAGTTTATGTAATATTAATAAAATCTGTCATGTATTTTTCAGCTATTAAAATGTACAGTTGAAATTTTCTGTCACATCCACACATCCTTAGAATACTCCGTGTGTTTATGTAGTTTTAAAAACTCAATAAGTATTTTTAAGGAGGTTTGTTACAAATGTTTAGAGTGATGTAGAAGAGAATTTCAGGAAGTTAAATTTGGATTGCTAAAAGGAAGATTATGTTTTAGGCTTCAGGGGTTGTTTCTTCTGAGATACTTTCAGTTCCATGTACTTGTCCTGTTAGACAAAGAGTTGGAAAAGAATAAAGCTATAAATGCTACAGACAGATTGTCTCATTCTGAGGGTACTGATTCTGTTGCATACAGCATGGAGGCAAAATAACAGTGCATAAATTCTGGAGATTATGTATCTTGAGAAATGGGGACACTTGGGCTGCTCTGAAACATTCAGGTCTTGGTTAGGGACTCTGGCTAACTGTTATTATACTGACATTTTTGTTATAAAGAGTAGGGACAGTTTCAACTGAATAAAAATGCAGTAAGAAACAAACCTGAGTGAAATCTAAAAAAAATTCCTGAATTGTCAGGACAAGAGTACTCCAATAACAGGTATTCAGAAAAAAGCTTTAGACCCTCTGTGATTGCACAGAGTCTTTTAGACAGAGCATATTTCACCCTGCAGTGAATAGGAGAGTATTCTGGTATAAAAAGTGTTATAGACCAGTGATGGAATGATGATAAACTCCTATAAAAATAATAATACATGGTTGCAGCTGACAAAAGGAAATTGAGCAAGCTGAATTGATAGGGAATTTATCTGCAGATAAATTATTTTATTGAATTCCAGCAACAGTGCAAAGACTAAGTAACTTCACAGTTTAATTTCTTTAGCAGTGACATTCAGAATATATCATATGAAATAGCAAGCATATTGGTATGTTTATGTTATAAGGATCTAAATAAGAAAAACAAATTCAGTCCACATATTGAGAGAAATCAATGAACCAATGAAATCTAGAAAAAGAGTTGTAATTTGGTTTATAGTTCCTTTCATATGAAGTAGTAAGAATCTTAGATGAAAATTTGTTTCTAGGAACAATTGGTTCTAAAATCAGAGTTTCTAAACTGATCTGTTGACCACAGATTGTCCAAAAGGTACAGTAAATGGTGTGCACCTGGTTTAAATTTTAATTTAAATTGTAATGTAATTTTAAACAAAAAAAAGTTACTAACTGTCTCACTAAAAATTTGATGATGCAAATGTAAAACTGTCCATGCTAATGGAAAGCATAGTTCTGGACAAGACATTATCCTTCATCCTAATTTATGGAGAAGTTTAAAAGGGCTACACAAATGGGCAATTAGGACACATGTTCAGAAGCAGCTCCTAGGAGGGCAGGGCCATTAGACAACTCCCTTGGGAATATGCAGATGAGGGAACAGCTGGACAGGAATGGATGGATGGATGGATGGATGGATGGATGGATGGATGGATGGATGGATGGATGGATGGATGGATGGATGGATGGATGACTTTGTTGCACCCTCATCAGCAGCAGACATCTCTGTCTCAGAGAGGGTAACTTGGCACCGCAGCGTGACACTGTGGAGCAGCTTGAGGGCATATGGATGGTAGCATCCTCTAAATGCCAGCTGAGGGTTGGTAGAGGAATTCTGGTTTCTCAGTGCTTTACAAGAAGCTTCAACTTAAGTTTCTCTGCATCCCCGCAAGAAGAAGCTGATCACAATTCTTTAGGTAAAGGTTGTTTATTGCATACTGGTACAGAGCAAGGGGAGCTGGTCTATAGACATTGGAATGCCCCGCTGGAGTTTTGTCCTCGCAGCTGGGCAAGCATTTCTTGAGTGCTGCCAGATATGAACTGGCTGCCAGGTATGATGTCTTATCAATAGATTCTTTAGGTCATATTTGTAAAGGTTGATGCTTAAAGTAGGAGGATTTCTTACAATTTGAGAGTGATACTTCTGTATTTACAACCTATTCTATAAATTCTTTGGGAAACCTTCTCTGATAGTCATTTCCCACAGAGAGATATCTTTACCCCACAGAGTTATTTTCCTATATTCTGTTGTGCCATTGGTCTGTGATCATTAATGACATGGGGAATACAAGTAAAACATTGCATTTTTAATAATTGTGGGGCAGTTCTGATGGCCATGGTTTGGAAACAGGTATATAATTTCTGTCCTAGCACATCCGTGCTCCCACTGCTCAGAGCATGGCAGTACCAGATATCAGCCTGAAAAGCCACTAACCACAAAACTTCACAGATCAGAGCAAAGATGACAACCAGAGCATTAGAGTCTACCAGCAGCTTCCACACCACAGGCTGAGCCTTTACTAAGTTTGTAATGTCCAGGGGTCAAGACCTTAAATGCTGTGTCCAACAGACACAAGAAAATGGCCTCTGTCATTCTGAAAGCAGTTACATCAATACAAACCCATGTATGGAGATGATGTGACCCCACCAATGTGTACTTGTAATGAGCATTCACATAGGTAATTTGAAACTGAAGGATAAGCTGTTCCTTTAAATACTTAGGCAAATTTATTCTGCCTTATAGTAAACTTTGGGACGCCTAGAAACTCAGATTAGTCTAAAATCTGCAGAAATTAATATAATGGAAAGATTCCATGAAATTACCTCAGCATTGTTTATACAGCAAATCATCCTTCCACTGAAGAATAATTTTGCCTATTTTTAAATCAATGAACTCACCTGTTTTTAAAATGTGTCTCTTTATCTGATGCTTGTATAAGAAAATACTACAATGCTCTTGTCTGCAGAAGACAGAGACACACAGGCTACTTTTTCAGGACAAGAGATAAAGTCTTAATTCACTGAATTTATAGTCAGTAGCAAACTTTCTTGTGTTTAATGGTGCAGTTTGTGCAAGAATGTCCCCAGACACCCTGAAAAAGATACTGGAAAATACCCAAACACAAAAAAACCAGACAATAAGTCAAACAAAACAACAAAAAATTGGACCACGTAGAGAAGTAGAATAGTCCAGCTGAGATATTATGTAAACTTTATGTCTGACTGCTCGTTCAGCTGGAGAGAGCTGTTAACAACACACCCTCATCTTAAATAGCAGAGGAGGGGTTGGCACTGGGAATGCTGCCTGGCCTTCTGCCAGCTCCAGCTTCCCCAGCACCGTCAGCTGGGCCAGGTCAGGTACCTCGTTGTGCTGGGGAGCAGCACGAGGGCACTCAGCTGTGCAGGGCAGCCATGGAAGCTGGCACCATTCCATAGGCTTCGGGAGCTGCATGGGAACATGCCAAGCCCAGATCCCTCCATATGTCTTGGCATATCTGATAGAAGCAATATGTATAGATTTTGAAGTTTTGCAGACACTGTATCTGGTGATTTTTTTTTGAGTTAGCTAAGCTTGCTAATCTGATTGTAACAGAAATGCAGATGTTAAGTGTCATTATACTTTAATAATTATGCAGGAAAGCTTAAATATAATTTCTGCATCATTTTATATCAGCTGCTAGAACAATAGATATAGCTTGGGCTTGTTTAATACAAAAGGATTCAATTATAGCCTACTGAAAACCTTGAATTCCATTATATCTACCAATACATGTGATTTTTTAATAAATAGTAATTGAATGCATTTTTTTCTTCTGCCTTTCAAATGACTGAATGTAAAGCTAAAGCTGCTCTTCTCAGTGTATTTTGGATAAATGTAAGCAATTAATGAGTGAATATATGGAAGATTATTAAAATCCAGCTTAATAACAACACCTGTATAGCTGTGTAGCTGTTTTCTCTATCAGGGAATTGAATGGAAACAGGTAATGACACCCTGTTACTCCTTCTACTGTTGGAAGACAGTTGCCAAAACAAAATAGATCACAAATTTCAGGGAAGGCTTTGGAGAAAGGGTTCAAATGACTATATCTATCAAAAGGTTCTGCATTAAGGAAGACAGTGCCAAGGCATTTTGTGAATACACTTTACCAAGAAGTTTCATGTCCTTAGAAAGGAGCTCTGCTTTTGGTCTTTCAATTCACATTCAGTTTGGATTTTAATTTTCTGCTCCCAGCATCAATATCCCATCATGTTATTCCCACACACCACTGAAGAATGTACCTGCAGTTTTTCCCTAGCCAAGACACTGATGTCACTTTACCTGCTGTGTTCCTACTGAGCCAGAGGTAGAGCATTTCTAAACAGTGTCAGGTAAACTAGAAGTACATTTTAAAAATATCTGTGAAAATAAAAATTTAATTTTGCTTAAAATTATTTCTGTCAATAATGGTTCAGGTGAAAATGTAAATAAGGGCACTGGTTTCAGCATTTGTCCATTGACAGTCAGTGTGGTAGATGAAAGATCTTTATGAACTGCAACAATTTAGCAAGTTATGTTTAATTTAATGGGAAAAATTAGTTTATCGTGAACAGATATGGTGATAAAAATAAAGAGATGATTATTTTATAAAATATATGCTACCATTGGATAACTGGTCTGAGTCAATGCTACCATAGAAGTATGTCCTCCATTATTTGAATTTTTTCCACTGCAAGGCCCCTTCAATTATGAAAATATTTTTAGCCAGGAGTTATAGTGAAAATTCAATATAAATTATATTCAGTGTGTGCACTAAGAAAGATGCATAGAATAATCTGCTGTTAAAGCACTTTGTGTCAAAGCTTAAATATGCAAAAATATGCAAAACATAACAAACAAATGTGGAAAATAAGTGCATCTGCATGGAGATATATGTGTGCATGTGTATAACCTACCATGTTTAAAGTATTATCAAAATATATATTCTTATTACCAATGACATTTTGGAGCCTGTAACTCAACATACAGGCAATGGTAGATTTCAGAAATTGTAACACAGATTATGGCTGTGTGAGAGATGAGAAACAGGTTGAATTGACTTGGGAAACCCCAGCCAATAAAGTAAGGTAGGCCCTAAGGTGACCTGAATTGCCTTTGGGACAGAATTGTCTTCCTCCATTGATCAGTGGGGAGCTTGTGCCACAGTCAGTGCTCTCAAGAGACTGCAAGAGTAGAAAAATCTTTTTTATTTGTTACTTGGACCTAAGGGTGGAAGAGTTGGCTGTTTAAAGTGCTCTTTAGCATTGAAATTCAGTTATTCTTAGGTCTGTATTCAAGCAGCATCCAGGATCTCTGCTCACAACTCACTGTTTACTGCATAATCTTGCAACAAAGATTTGGTTTCTGTCCTAGACGTTTTTGCAATTCATTTTTTTCAGTCTGTAAATGTACTTTTAGTTATTTCTTGTTATTATGATATTAAAAGGAGGCAAAATTAAAAAAAAAATTAAAGAGAGCAATATTTGGTTTATTCTTACATGGTAAATAAAGAATCTTTCAATTTTAAAATATTTCTGTTTGTTTCGAGGAGGATATTGATGGAGTCATGAGAGAAGGGATGGATTACATGTACACAACAGGCAGGGAACTGTCCATGGCAAAGACAATGTCCTATAGATAGTCTGGAGATGAATTTTGAGTTTAATTCTTCCCATCCATTCCAAACATTCTCACACTTTTTGGAGAAAACATTTTCTTGAGAAAATGAATAACGTTTTATGTGACGTATAGGCCAGCTTTTTGTGTGCCTTGTCCTAAATATCAACTTGTTCTTCTTTGTGCCTCACTTTGTTCCCTCTCCTTGTTCTTCTCTGCTGGAATTTTCTGAGGTTCTGCCACTATGGTAGAAAGCAAATAGTTAGACTTTCCCACACCCAGCCTAGTTCCAGCAAAACTTACCTTCTTATGCTTGCCAGAGTTGTGAACTAACCTTGCTTGTGCCACAGACATGCTCTATAACTCAGCAGCTGTCACAGACTAGTGGTCTTGTCCAATATTTTCATTGTGACAGAGGTCCTTGGGCCATGGATGGGTGGGGAATGGTCTCAGTGTTCTTCCTCCACCACATTGCTGTAAGCCTGTGCTATCGCAGGGTCCTCCAACTTTGAGATGATGGGCAGGAATGGTTCTAAAAAACAGTAGTGTTAGAAATCATTTCCCAGGGACCTGTGGAGTGTGATGGCCAAGACAACTGGAACAAGACATTGATTATGGAGCCATAGTCATAAGGAGAATGCTGTGAGATTTAAAATGTAACTGTGCTTTTCTTCCTGTAAAGTGTTTGCTAATATTTCTGTGCTTATTTCATTTATGCATGTATGTTTCTGTTTTACATGTATATTTTATTATTTGTTTTTAAAAATCCCTGTCATTATCAATATACAAGTTTAAAAAAAAGAACTTTTTCAAAAAAGGAAAGCTGTAGAAAAATATATTTTGACATATTTTCAGAAGACGCTCTCTATTGATATTTTTCAGAAGAGGATTTTTTTCAAAGATGATGAAAGCTCAAATTATGGTTGCATGCCACACTACACTGCTCTTCTTTTATCCCATAGATTTAGTATGTTATTTCTTGAAAATAATTATAGGGTACAAAGATTGGATCCATGAGAAATGAACATTTGAAAAAATGTAAAGACTGTTCACAAAACTGAAGACACAGTGCACGACATGTTCATCCTTGTGAAAATTCTTCCTTTGTAAGTACTGCCAAGGTCAATGTCAGCTTGAATTCTTTAATGCATACTGTAAGTGCAAGCCGTGCAGATTAGATCTGCCCAGAGCTATTCCTATTTGTTCATCCAGCTTTTAAAAATATGTGTTTGTGCTCTTCTATTAAAAAAATTCCCATTAGAGAAATCAGCAGTCCAAGCTTGTATCAGGTCTTTCATTATATTCATTCTCCACCTACCCTTCATTTTGCCCCAGAAATATATACAAACAAGTTTCCATCTGCACATTGCTGAATGTATTTTCATGTTCAATAACAACAGCATAATGTATTTCCTGCATTTTCCAGATAAGTTAATGAAATTAGATTATTCAGGGAATAAAAATGGTTCAGTGTTAGGACTTGTTATGGGAATCCCAACATCTACTAAAATGCTGAACTAATAATATTGAACATGATATTGTATTTTAATTGCTTTTATCCTTAGGACGAATCTTTATCTTCATGAACTATGTTATTAAGGGCACAAAGTAATACCAAGTGCAGCAATATTTCATGAAGTCCAACTTATTTTATTAAAACTTCTATTTTTTTGAAGCTTCCAAGGAAAGAGGGAGAGGAAAACAGGGGGAAGGAGAGAGAAGATAGTCCCTCTTGATATGATTTCTTAAATTGTGAAGTCAAATATGAGATTGTTTGGCTATTGAGAGACTTTAGGGCCAAATCTTGTACTATTTTTTTGTATCAAGTTGTTTTTCTCTAGCAAAAAAAATATTGGGAAAAAATTTAAATCAGCCTCATTCCTAAAGGTCCTTAGGAGATTCCTTAGAGATTCCTAGGTCCTTATGGATTCCTGGAGATACTTGTCTATATGACAGGGAGGTATGTGATACTTCTGGGGCAATCACAAACAGAAGTAGTAGGAGTCTGTCAGTGTTTGCACTAGAATTTGTACAGAGTCATTGGTGGCTTTGCCCTTGGCAGTCTCTTCCAAAGAGCTCAGGAATGTCTCTGTAACAGCAGATGGACACTTTTAGACAATACTGGTGTAAAAATCTGTCAAAATATTATCAGCTTGTTCAGGAAAATCGTGGTATCAGAGGTTTTCTATCATCATCAATTATTCTGGACCACCAAAGAAGCTGACATTGGCTTCCCAATTTGAAAACAATTGATACTGTTTCACTGGCACTAAGACATCTACATTTCAGGGAGATGATGACCTTACAAATATTACCCTTGATTGCCATGCTAGTAAGCAGCCCACTGTCATCTGGCTTTACCTTGGAAACAAAAAGGGTGGTTTTTTAAAGTTCAAACTATTATTTTCTTCTGTTTCTTGTTCATTCATCTCTCCTTGCTGTGCTCATTGCTGCTGCTGGGCTGCTCCTGGTCAAGCTGATCCTGCCATTGCCTGTGGACACTGCCAGGCTGTCTGTTGTGGCATTGATTTTGGATCACTGGCAGGATGTTGGATCTGTTACTCCCACACTTGTCCCCCTCTGTAGTGTTGCAGTTCTTACAGTGTTTCTGTGAGTTACTGACAGTTTATGTCATACTGGGTCCTTATAGGAAACGTGATCTCCCTTAAGACTGTGAATAGGTTATTTTTTGATTGGTGGCTGAGCCAAACTTGAAAAATATTGCCTGAATTGGAGGGATTTTTGTTGTTGTTTTTTTTTGTTTGTTTGTTTTTTGTTTGTTTTTGTTTTTGTTTTTATTTTTATTTTTGTTTTTAAAGATTTTTTGTAGTAGATTTTTATTTATTATTTTTTTTTTCTTGTAGCAATGGAAGACTGAAAAATAGTCATTGTGGATCGAAGAAATAATTAATTCAACATCAAAAATTACATTTTGTTTCCAGTGGGGACTGTGCTAACAAAAGTAAACAATAGAAGTATGGCATTAAAATTAAGCACCAGTTGCAAAACTGGTCAGGAATATTCCTCTCAGGGAGTAGTTAGGACATTTACACAAAATGTGGAGGGCTCACACTTAAATCCTCCTTCAAGAAACATCACTTCACCTACTGCCTGCCTGATGCATGTTCTAGATGTCACATTGTGTGGGTGTAACTTTACTCAGTCCTTCAACTTCAGACATTCTACTTTGTGTAATTGTTTTAATA
The DNA here is from genome assembly GCA_037834095.1 of Argya squamiceps. NCBI lineage: Eukaryota > Metazoa > Chordata > Aves > Passeriformes > Leiothrichidae > Argya > Argya squamiceps. The sequence continues at coordinate 101,684,237 of JBBMKD010000145.1, read as the reverse complement.
GGAACTGACAGCTGCTTGTTCTATCTTCTCAAGAAGTGTGTGTGTAACCTGTTACATCATTCTCAACTTATGAATTCTCCTCCCCCGTGAGTATTTGCACAAGATGACAGAGCTTAAGAAGAAGAAACTGGAACCACTTATGTGAGAAAGCATTACAGCCACTGCAGTGGTCACATACTGTGCTCTGAGATACTGTTTCTGAGCTCCCTGTTCTTAAGTGCACACTGTGAAACTGCTGTTATCTCCATGTGACCTTGTTGAACATAATTCCAAACGGTTTTATTTGTAATGAAGAAGTTTTTATATTCCTGTGTCACTGGGTTCTAAACTGTGAAGAGAGTATAGTGACCCCTGGAGCAGAAGTTGTGCATGTACCTAGAGAATTTGTTCTCTGACTTGATCTCAGCAGTAAGCATCAGTTCTTGAAGCAAGACCAGTTTCTGAGACAATGATATTAGTAATGAGTTGTGACTCCTGAATGAAAAAATGACTCCTTACTGACTGTTTGATCACTTCAGTTTTAAGATAACTGTAAGTTAAACTATGTGAAACTAAGTACTCAGTTTCTCTGGGATCCACTCCACAGAGAAGTCAAATCCAAGTATATCTGCTTAGAAAAATTATGATTCTGGCGTCATAATGGTACATAACCTTTTGAACACCTTGCAATATATTCTTAACTAATGAGAGTCTCCAAAATGTTCTCCACGTTTCAGTGTGATAGTACAAAAAAACCCAAAAAACCCTCTTAGGCTTAGCTATAACTGAACTGGAGATGTTATTCCAAGCCATGCTATTTCTCTTCACTGTCATGATGCTCTGATATTTGCTGCTTAAGGTTATTATCCCAAACTACTTCTTTTGAAAACTGTGGGATAAATCTGGGTCCAACCTATTTTCACAGGCAACACATTTTCACTGCTCAAACCACAGCTGTCTTCTAGCACCACGTAACCCATTCAAATGGTGAGACTAAGGTGATGAAGTTGAACAAATTCCATTATGAAGCATTATTTTTACATTTAGTGATAGGGAAAAAAAATAGTGTTGAAAGGTCACTCTAGTCATGAGTATTTTGGAGCAGAAGTGTAACTGTTCTTTAAGCTGCCCTCTCAGGAGCTGAGATGTCTAAAGAAGTAAAGGTCCTCTTTTTTATATTTATTCCAGCAATATAAGGTGATAAACCACAGCATTTGGGATTATATCCGTCTATGAAATCATACTAACTGAGTCTATTAGAAACTTTCTCCCTCACACTGCCTTCATATTTAATTAATTTAGAAAATTGGCTTCAACTCCTCCTTTCCTTGTATTTCTTACTCCACATTATAATTTCTGTCCAGAAGGATGTTATTGTTTCATTTTATTTTTACAGAAACATTTAAAAACTTTTTTTATTCTTTTGCCTGTACCAAATGCTTTTGTATCCACCACTGTATTAGTACTAGTTCAAAATCTGTGCTGAATTTGAACTAGTCTTTTGGAAAATGCTGTAATTATAATTTGTTTTCAGAGTGTCATGTGTCAGACCATTCTTTTTGTTATGAAGACTGGGATTAAAGTGATCTGATTGCCAAGATCCCTATTGTCAATCTTATCAACAACTTGCAAACTTCTCTGTCATTTTCTCAGTTTAGTAAACCACTTTTAGGAGAACTGCCTGGCTAGGATTCAGGTGAAAGGGGCAACAATTGCAGTTCCTGTGGCCCTTCTCAGCTATGCTGGAATGTCTTGATAAGCACTTTCATGGTCTGGACCCTCTCTTAGGAACTGAGGGAGATGGACTGGTTTATTTATTCCCTCATTTATTTGTCATGTAGAGCATATGTTTGTGTGAATTTCCTGAATCTAAGAACCTGAGACACTGTGGTGGAAAGTGCTCTTTTCTATAAAAGCAAGGAATTCTTGATGTCCATTTAACGACCTCCCAATCGCAGACAGAGGTTATCTGTACTGATGTCCTCTGTCTCTCCTTGAAGCAGTCTGAGGTGGATAATTCTGGACTTTGCCCTGGCAGTAGTGGCACCCTCCAAGGCTGTGTTCTGAATGATGATCATCCTTCCTTGGGGATAAACACAACACAGTATGAGAGTGGTACCATTTACATAACATTATCCTGGGAACCCACACCAAGGCAAACTCTCAGAATATGCACGCTTGTATTTCTTAGGGTGCTGTACTATTATCTATTTCTTCATATCAGTTGGAGGAGTGCTGCCATAAATAATGACATTGTATGAAAATTATGAGTAACAAGATGATAAAATTATTCAATATAGATCTGGGAATCATACAAGCAGTCTGAAAAAAGAAGGGGGACAAAATAAATATCAGGCAAATATGATTTCAAAATACAGGCTCTTATTAATCTTTCCTGAAGAGTATAACTCAACATCTTTGCACAAACTGCCAAAAAATATGTGCTTTCTGTGAGTGTACTGTTTGGCTAAAGAGAGCTGTGCTGTGTTGCCTGAGCATCAGGCTGTGCTTCCTGACTGAGAGCAGATGTGAAGCTGCTTATGCTGTTTGGAATATTTTTTGCATAACACTGAAACCCAGCAAAACAGAGGAATATTCTGCAATTATTCATCTGTTCATAGATCTGCACTCTTCACAGATCTGCAGTCTGCAGATTCATGTCAGGCATGTGACACCACATGTTTCAGACAAGAAAATAATAGTATTGAGCAGTATGATCCAGCAGGTTATTTTAACAAAATTTTCACCTGACATGCCATAAAGTATTCTTGAATTTAAGATGAAAATATCTTCTTTTTTTTTTTTCTAATTTCATATAGACTCATGAGTGGCTTACATGTTGCTTTACAGTAGATTAAAAAGCTTGTTTTTGTTTTCAACTATAATACTCTAATGCAATCTACTTGATAAGAATAAATTCGGTTTTGATCCTGCAAAATAATGTGGAGGTTGAGAACCTGAAATTGTTCTGAGAGGATATGAGGATACACAAGCAAATGCCATGAAAAAGGATGTTATCAGTACAGTTAGTATAAATCATTATTTTGTCTGCAGTGTGACAATGTATCCAGTTTTTAAACCCACAGCAGTTCCAACATGTTTCTTGCAAAATATTTTTTTATCCTATATTTTCTCCATGTACTGTAGGCTAATGCATTTCAATTTTAAAGGGTTTTTTTTCTTCCAAAATCAACAAAATAAAACAACCAGAAATGTTGTTATTCTAGCACAGGAGCACAACTCATCAAAATGTTTATCTACCAAATTCCTTGGCATTGTTTGACTTTTCTGTAACCATTTAAGCATGTTTTACATGCTATTTCTTGATTCAGCAACTAATTTGGCTATTCCTTCACAATTCTGATTGATGTTATTGATTGGCCTCTCAAGGCCTCTTGAAGTCAGTAGGACATCACTAATTTAGTCAGCGTGCTTTGGATCGGTCCTGACGTTTAATCAGAATTACTAATGCCTCTTTCTAGACATCTTGCTCTTCACTGTCACTGATTTTGTAACAAAGTGAAATCAGCATTAGCCACAATTACATTATAAATTCTAAGTCCTTCTTGTAATTAAAACATAAAAAATATATAATGAAAACATGACATAAATTATTAATGATAATTCTTACTTAAACAACAAAATCATCTAATTATACCTTGAGAGGAAAATTATTTGGGGATACTATGATTTTGATTTTTTGAATGAGAAAGTGAAACTAATATGAAAAAGTATAAAGATCACAGGGTACAATATTTATAAACAAACCTCATGCAAACCTATATTGGGGTTTGAATGAAATATTTTCAATCTCTCTTAGGTCTATTTCAATTTGAAGCTCTCAGTTTATTATGATCTGAAATAAAGACCCCACTATAATGTTAACGTTAAATGTACATTTGTGCTCTTTGTCTAAAATATAACAAATAGATTTATTATGTAACTAGGAAGTAGCTTTCCCTTGGCTAAAATACTATGTTAAATAAGTTCTCCTCATTAAATTTTGTGCTGGAGATTCATTAATATTCATTCTCCAAAATCTAGCAAAGGTCAGCCAAAAGGTAATTGTGCCAGGACTGAATACCTTTCCTTGAAACTTTCTGTACATATTAAAGCCAATTTTTTTTTCTTCTACTTCTGCAAAACTAATTTGCAGTAGGATTTACTGGCTCTGTTAGATCTCTCTTACTGCAAGACAACCTTTTAGAAGTTGTATCTTCTGCAGACATGCATACACATTCCCACCAGTGTTGTAAATTTGCATTGCTGTGAGGAATTGCCAGCACCCCTGGAGAGCAGCCTGCTGGGAGCTGCAGGGGAGAGCACCACGCAGCAGCTGGAGGCAGCAAGGAATCCCATTGTGTCACAGAGAAACTCCAGAGGGGTTGGGCGAAATTTTCCAAGCACCAAATTGGTGTTTGGCCAGGAGACTGCAGTAGATCCCTTACTTTTAAAGGACTAACACTTGAGCATTAGGGAATTAATGAATGAACCAAGGAATTGAAGAGCATTAGAGAAGAAAGTTGTGCTGACTTCACACTTCAGCCAAAAGTAAAACCTCTGCACACAATGGGCACGTCAGCATTTATATAATGAGGAATGGCTTCAAGTCGGGCTCAAAAGAAGAGTAAATTGTTATTTATTGTAAACAAGTAGCTGAATTTAAGCTCCTCTAAAAAGTTCAAATTGAACCCTAGGGGACAATTAAGGATTGCTAACTCAAGCTTGTGTATCATCAGTATTTCAACCCAAGAGCAATGGATAGTGTTTTACTTTTTTGTTGGAGTTTTGTCCTAGGCATAATTTATAACCTGCTCTGGTATCATGGCAGTGTCTGGTCAGCAAGGGGAGACCCCAGCTCACCTTTGTGTGTCTCTCACCCTCAAAAGGAGTTCCAGGTGAGACAGATGAGGTTGCTCTTTCCTGGGGAGATAGTGAGGGTGCATGGATGGGAAAATCTTCTGAAGGTGAGGGAGGGAGGAGCAGAGAACACTTCCTCCCTGGGAACAATTCTGCCACAAAAGAAGATGGGAGATTCCTGAGTAGAGCAGGCACATGACCAGGCTTCAATGTGCTAGCAGGGATTTTCCTAAGACTGCACAGGGCTTTTTCATGCCAAATACACTGAAAACAAGGATAAGGAAAAACAAAAAGAACAGGAAAAAAAGTTGCTCTTATTTAAATCACTCTCACTGAGCAGACTTGTGTCCTGGACCTAAAAAGTGACTTGTGATAATTTTCATTCAACTCAAACAGCGTCTGAGGTTCAGAGCTTCTTGGTGTCTTTCGTGGCTGACTTGAAGTTCACAAATCAGCTTATTTAGACTTACCCTTTTTCTGTACTTGCTGTAGAAATGCTAACCAAGCTAGTCAAATGCCAGGAGCTTCCAGCTGAACTGGCAATGATTCCTGAAATGTCACTGTGCCACAGGGACAGTGGGTGCCACTGAATCTCTTCTCTCTAATAATGAAAGAAATTTAAGACAGGTAGATTAAAGGGTTTTCAACTTAGCAGTTACACAGAATCATTGCATTCTTTTGTCAAAACTGTTTTATCTGGGCTTGCACACACCCTGGTCAAATGTTAAAACTCCTCCCAAAGGAGAATTAGTTAACCTATTTTTTTCAGAGCAAATCTAATTTCCTGTCAGATGTTACATCAGAACAAACCCAAAATAGTTATGATGCAAAACAAAACCACCTAGAGCTGGTGAGAAAAAGCTGACAACAAGGGTACCTCTTAGGTCTTGGTGCTCCTTTTCTGTTTCATATGTCTTACATGCGTATACAGACCACCCTTGTTATTTTGCTCCATGCCTGGGAAGAAGTGCTCACAATTTCTTTCTGGAATCAACCATGCAGCAAATATTTTATCTACACAAAGAAGGCAGCAGGGCTGAAGGAGGAAAGGTTCAGCTCATGGCCACTGTCATGTTACACTGACAGGATCCCAGAGACCAATTCTTACCTTCCTCCCAGCACAATAAGTGCACGTTGGAATGTGGTGCCACATAGCTTTGCATATATACACCTCCATAAATACAGAACTGAGATAATGAGGACATTCCCATTTGGTTTTTTGCCTCAGATCTAAACCAGCTTTTCTCACCTCACTTCAAAATACTGTAACAGTCAGTGTTTCCCAGCCTTGAGGACCTCAATTTTTGGGTAGGAAGACAGCTTCCTACACATGAAGGAGAGGCATCCCCTCTCAGAGTTCACTGGGTCAGAAAGGATAGGTTTATAATGGTTATTCTTATTTTAAAAATAATTTGACTAGTAGACACTCAATTCAAAGGCACCCATTGATGGTTTTGGGTCTAGTTTTTGTTCCTAGGACTGATTTATATTTAATTATAAATTCACAAGTAGTTTCCGGGTAGCAAATGAAGACAAAAGTCTCTTCTTTCAAGTAAATCCCCTAAACATAAATTTATTTAATGTTATTAACAGCGCAGTCTAGAGAAATTTGAGTAGGTTTCTCATTGTGAGACTGTTTTGGTGGGGAAGACTAGGCTATCATCCTCCATCCTCATTCTACCTTCAGGAATAGATACCTGTTGTAGTTGGGAGATGGAGATTTTACCTCTTAAGTCTGAAAAGAGAATTCATCCCACTTCAAACAGAAATGGCAGTGTGAAAGGTAGATAGTGCTGCAAAAAATGTGTCCTGCGGGGTGTTTGCTTCTGTCAGCATCCGATATGGTCTGAGAAACTTTGCAGATCAAATCCCAGAGGCCCCTTAGGGATATATGTGTTCATTCTGAGACCTTGGGCCTGAGCTGATATATATTTACTCACAGTAGGGTGGCTGGACATGCCCAGAGGTACTTTTTGTGGCTCTTAGAGCAAAATGGAAAAAAAAAATAAAAAAGAAAAGACATTAGATTTTGAAAAGTGCATTCTGCCCCATATATCTGACATGGGTCAGGTACTAGTTACATTGTGTCAGAGATTTTTGTGGTCACTTTAGAGTTAGATGTATCTGAAAAAAATGCATTTTACATGGTCTGCTGGGAAAGAAAATTAAAATGTGTGTGTCTGCTCTCATGGAAAGAAACAGGCTGATCAGTCTGATTCGGTCTCACATGCTGAGAGACATCATAATTCCCACACTGCTCATTGTTTCAAGGATAAACAGCAGCTAAAATGAAGCCTGTGAATAAATGACACTGTTCTTTTGAGTGTAATTCAAGGTAAGGCAGATGTCCAGCACAAGTATATATAATACCTCTACCTTGAGAATTATTTGGCTGGGTTTTTCAAAGATACTTTGCTATAGCTGTTATCAGCGGTTTTCCTAATTGAAGATATGAGCAGTTGCAGCAGACCCACAAGAAAATTGCTAAAGCCAATCTGATCAAAAGGCTGAAAGCCTTAACATTTTAAGGAGCAGAATAATTGAAATGCAGACTTCTTCAATGCTAGGCATGGCTTATCATATTAAGAAACTGTTTCATGTGAAATTTGGTAAGAAGGATAACGTAAACTGGATGCAACAACAAAAATACAAAAAAGAAGAAGAATATGTTTTCTGGTATTACTGCTGATATAAAAGTCTTTCTTGTATTTATGTGTGTAGAGACATTATGACAAATATTTTGTAGGGCATGGGTGACATTTCTCTAATTTTTACCGAAAACTAAGGCAAACCAATCCACCAGCATCAGCTAAAATCAATAAGAGCTAAAGCAATCATCTGCAATGCAGAGAATACAGGGGGATGCATTTAAAAGCAGGCAGGGGTAAAGGAAATTATACACTGATGCCTGGATCCAGATTTCAAAAGGAAAACCATAAATCACATATAGGCCAAAGCTGTCCTTGGAGCACATGCATTTTCAATATGTAGCAGATAGCAGGAACCAAGTGTCACTCTAGGAACAACAGTGACATAAGAATTAGCAGATAATAAGACAAGTTTTGGATAGCAACAAGTACTTCTAAATGAAGTCATCATGTTATCTTGTTTCTCCTCCAGTTAAAGTGTAAAGGGCTAATTTGAAAGGAAGATCCTGCTCTACCCATTATAATTAAGTTTTATTTTATCTGTTTCTCATTCTTACTAGGGAGAATTAAAAATGAAATTCATACTGAGCTCCCGTTTGTCTCAGGGCCCATCATGGCAGTGAGGAATACCTTCTGTGAACTGAAATCCAATAATTTAGCCTCATACATCATGCTGATATAAGGCAGACTCTTTTGCCTAAAGGACACTCTAATGATACACTCAACTGTCTGTATTTAAAGTTGCAAATGATTTCTCATTGGGCTTGGGTTTTAATCTTGCCATTTAAAGTGACCAAAATGAAATTAATTGTGCAATTGATATATTTGTTTTTTCTAGAAAATTAAAAGCGTGGTGAGAAGCTGATAAGAAAATTACTTTAGTAAGACATGGCAGTTTTAATAAACTTTAGTAAACTTCTGACTTTCTTTTTTAATGATCATTATGTCTCAAAAGCTTCTGGGCTACAGTGGCACCAAACATTGTTAATTTTTATTGATCTCAGAGTGTAAAGTGAAACTTTTGAGCATTTTAAGATGGTAAAGTAGTTACTACTTAAATAATTCTAAACATATTTGGAGAACATAAATTAATTTTATGACCTATGGAATTTAAGTTACACTTTCTTTATGGAATCTGCAGATTTACAGTAACATTTTATTCCTGGCATGAGGGAAGAGAGGCTGAACTAAGGTACTTTTCAGATAGCATATTATTAAAAAACATATTAATGTTTTTTATTAACTGTCCAATTTATGTCTAGGAATCCATAAGTATTAAATTCCCAGGAACTCTGTCACAGAACTGGAACCATGGGCCAAGGTATGTTCCAGGTAACACCATGATAAGGAAATCAGACTTAGGCTGCACTGGAGTGGTAGGGTTGTCCACAGGTGGTAGAACTCAGGTAAAACAATCTTCTTCATCATCATCATTCAGATCATGTCACTACTGACAAGTTTTAAGAAAAAGAAATTAAAGTCAGGCTAATATCTTGGTCTGAATTTTTGGCCCACATCACTGTGGACTTAGTTGTGAGCTGTTAGTGATCGGTCCTACATCTTCTGAGCAAAGTTTTTTATGTTCTTATTTTGGGTATTTCTGTTGAGCACTTATGAGCCGGAGAACTGCAGATTAAGCTAGAAGCTACTTCGATTCAGAACAATTCTTCAGATATCTAAACTTATTTCTGGTATGATTAAAGTATATAATTTTTTTCATTGCCTCAAAAGTAGTAAGAAACCTCATTCTTCAGTCCAGACAAAAAACATCTTTGTATACAGCAAAACATTCAAGCCACAGATTCCTGGTTACTGTGTATTTTCTCTGCACATTTGTTGGAATCTCTCATATTTATTTAGATTATAGGATTGCACATGAATTTTTTGACTTCATTCCCTTAAACTATTGCCATTCTTACAGATTGTGATCATCGCCAAAATTAATAAGACAAAAAGACCAATTCGCAGCAGCAAAAATTGTTAGTGCAGAAAGTTTACCTGAATATTTCTAAACTTTCCAGGAGTTAGGATATTTAGATGGAGCTTGGTTCTGATTTCAAGTCCATGTCAAAACCAAATGCAAATGCCTTTATGCAATACAGGACAATTCAGACCTATCTACTGTGTTTATTGAATGTTAAAAACCAAAAAGGAAACTATTCCTATTTTACTAAACAATTGTTTCCACAAATTCAAAGAGTCAGTAAGTCTCCCCAGCAAAACTTCAGATTGATTTTTCTTTTTTTATTCTCATTGAGCTGTGTACTTCGGAGAGCTGGCTTTCATCTACATTTATGGAGAGTACTACCATGTACCAAAGCAAGAGTAGTGTAGGAATTACTAGTGTAGTAATGTGGCAATGCTTAGGATCACAAATTATTTGGCATCCTGTAAAAGTTCAGTGACATATTTCAGGCAGATATTATGTTATTTAACTGTTAGACTTGAAATGCCTGGCGTTACAAGACTGCTGCAAGTAATAGCAGAGGCAGACCTCTCCAATTTGGCTCTTCTTAGTAAGTGATCCAGAAGGCCCTTTTAAAAAGATATATTAAGCCCATTTAAAATCAATAGACCAAATGGCTTCTAGGATCACTACTGACTTCATTGGGCTCAGCCATTGTATCACTACACTTCTTGTGCCAAAAAGATAAGTAGAATTACATTACTCCTTTTTTAACTGGTCTAAAAAGTGAATCAGAGAAGGAATGCCTCACTTTCCCTTGGCTGACTGCTGGAAAACTTGTTAGTGTAACAAAAATACCTTTGTAAATGCAAAAAAAAAATTGTATAGACAGTGACTGCTGCTCCTGTACTTTGATTATTTATCCAGGCAAATTTGAAAGAAGCACTGTGAGGGAGACAGCTGTCCTCCTCACTTAGTGGCTGGGTTTGGGAGGGGCTCATGGCATCCCTATTGCCAGGCTGTACCTGCAGGGTTTGGTACTCAGTGGCTGAGAGAGTTTCACATTTCACTGCCTGGTTCAAAAAGAAGCTGTTAGCATAGGTCAAATTCCAACCAGGTGTAAGTCATCAGAGAAAGATTTGAGTAGTTACAGTTGGGAATTCATTAGAAAAATAAACTGAACAGAAGAAGGAAGCTTTTAGCAAAAGGACCCAAAACCACTGTCTTGTTTCGCACTTAACAGTGACTTTGTCCCTTTGCAAACATCAAAAATATTTCAATGGATGCTGCTCATAGCCTTATAAGAAGTTTCTCCAGGACAGAAGAGAAACACCAAGTCCATGGATCTGATGGAAGTGTTTGTTGTCTTTCTTCAGTATCTTCCCTCTCCAAGGTGTGGTTTTAGCATGAGGAGCAGAGAACAAACTCCATCCGCTAAGGTGCCGCTTCTCACTGTGGGCTGAGATGCTTTCCTTGTAGGAGGGACAGAGGGTACAGTGTGTGGGGGAGTGTTGCAAATCTTTGTTCATGGAGGAGGGCAGTTTTCCAGGTCATCATGCAGAGTGGAAATACAAGCTTAGCTCCACGAGTACTAGAGCCAGAAGTATAACTTGCATAAGCATTAGTGATCTTTCACAGAGTCACAGAATGGACTGGGTGAAAAAGGACCTTTAAACATCATCCAGTTCAACACCCCTGCCATGGGACATCTTTTATTAGACAGGATTGCTCAGGGCCCCATCTAATCTGGCCTCGAACATCTCCGGGGATGGGGCATCCACACCTCTGGGCAACCTGTTCCAGTGCTTCAACAACCTCATAATAAAAAATGCCTTCTTTGTGTGCAACATTAGCTTAGCTTCTTTCAGTTTAAAAATGTTGCCCCTTGTCCTGTCACTACAGGCTCTGGTAAAAAGTAAAGTCTCTCTCTATCTTTCTTACAAGCTCCTTTGTATAGTAAAGGCTGCAATAAAGTCTCCCTGCAGCCATCTCTTTATGCTGAACCACCCAGCTCTCTCAGCCTGGCTTCCCAGGAGAGGTGTTCCAGCCTTCTGATCAACTTTGTGGCCTCCTCTGGGCCAGTTTAACAGAGATTGTATTTGAATTGACATTGTTCTGTGGGCTGCAGCACAATACTTCATATTCAAGAATATGGTAAAGACAGTAGCTTCCCATCGCCAAAACAATGTATCTTCCTTCTCTACAGGAAGTTACAAATGAGGATTAATGAACTTCTGAGGAGAGTGAAGAAGTTGCTGGTCAATCTCTTCTTTGCTGTGAGTGGAAGGAAAGACCTTGAATTCTTGCCCTCTCCCCTACTTTACATGGCTCATAAAGATAAAAGGACAATTTTTAAAATCTCATTGTTACATGTATTGCAAATAAATATTTTTTTAGCTGATCCAGTCAACTTGGAAATGTTGAGAACCATTAAACGTCATTTTATGATTGCTGTAAACATTATGTCACCACCAGGGACACACCTAGGTGCTGGCACAGTAAATACCAAGGTATGTGTTCATTCTGACATTAAAGTTGGCTCAGAAGAGTTAACAGCTCTCAGGTGTCCTCAGCTCTGTCACATAAGGGAACCTTCAGTTCCAAACTGCAACTTCATCCATTAAACTCTTGAATCTGAATTCAATCCTGTCATCACTCTCATTGGATTTTATAAGAACTCAGTGGTGTTTGGGATAGAACCAACACAGAGTTTTGTGGCATCAGGACAATTTATCTTTCTCTTGATGAAGGTACAAACCACATTTATATTTTTTTGAGCACACAGCACAACCTTCTGGTTCTTTGCAATCAGCCAACAGACCCCAGGGACATTTACACCATATATTCCCCTGGGTCCAAGTGGGATGATACAACTTTTCATACCTTTGCACAGATAGCATTCTGTGCTTGTAAAATGGTGTCACTTCATAGGTGGGGTGTTGAAACCATAGCTGGGTACAGAGGCAGTCAATGTTGGATTTCTGTGTTATGTCATTATGGTTTGTATAGCTGGTTTATATTAATGTGTTTAAATTGAAATAGAGCAGAGGAAGAAAAGTGTTCCTGATGCCACACACCACTTTTGGCTTGGCAGTGGCAGCAGAGATTTGTCCTCCTGATTCTCAGGAGAGACCTGCTAGCTGGGTTTCTCCTTTTTCACTCTTCTATACCTGAAACATATTTGACTTCCACCTCTAGAACTAATGCATATTTTCAGAACAAACAGAACAAAGTCTGTGGGGAATGACAGGTACTGGTGCTGCTTGTCTGCTGAAACCACTGTGATTTTAAATTAAACTAGTTGCACTTTAACAGAGTAGGAAAAAAAATAAAGAAAAAGTTCTCTCAGCTGTGAAATTAGGAGCTCACTTGAGAAATGTATCCTGGTTTGGGCTCAGAGCCAAATCACACTCTGCGTTGAGTGCTGTGATATTGCTGCTTACAAGGACTTTTTTGGTCCAGGTTTTTCTGCATAGTGCCACATTCTTGACTCCAAGAACGAGCAGAGCCTGAGTTGTGTGAAAGGTTCAGATTTCTAGGATAAAGTGGCAACTGAGCTTATCTTACATGAGTGCACCAAATACAATGAAGTAATTATAAAAGAAGTCAGACTCCAGTTTTTCTTTGGATGTTGTTTGCTAAGTGGCCATACATTAATTTTAGAGACCCTAAATATTGAGCAGATGTATTAAATGTGCTCTAAAGGAGACACAGTTATGTCTGCTGCACTACAGCAGAGCCAAAACAAATTTAATTCTGAATCAATCCTGGGTGGGAAACAGATTCTTGTATTTCTGGTTACGTGCAAAAGTGTAAATAACTCTAACAAAATGAGGATATCTAGTTTATTTTGTGTCTAGTTTGGGATAAGCTGCAGCTGACAAAGTCAGGTGAAGTGTTTCAATTAGATACAATTTATTTTGAATGCAAAATATGTTAGACATATTATTCTCCCAATAAATTTTCTAGACATAAAAACTTTTTCTGTATTTGAAATCATCAATCCAATAGTGAAATCATGTATATCTATTATTTATGTAAATAGTTCGATGATTTTTATGTCCTTGCAGGTTGTCACAAGAATCAGTAGTTAACTGGTCTTAGTTTCTTTTTTTTAAAATGTGTCTCGCTTAGTTAGACAACAAGGTTTCCATTGAGTCCCAAGGACTGACATAGAGGGTTTGCTCATCCAGTTCAGAAAAGGCCATTTGATTCAAGAACTGAGATAGAGGGATTCTAGTGTTTCATTTGTTTATTTTCCCAATAAACTTGCCAATTAAGATATCAAGCAGCCTCACAAATCCAGATTCATCCTACCTTATTCAGACATTGAATGAGAAATGAGTTTCCAGAGGATAGTTCAAGCTGAAGTTGTGTTGATTTGCTTCCAGTGATGTCTGTATTTCCTGACAGACTTCAGGAGATATGTAAGGCATCCAAACTCCTGACTAAACCACTGCAAGTGCCTACAGCTAGCTCAGATGGATATAATGTCTAACTCATCCACGTTATCAATTACTTGGATTTCTTAGGCAATGGCAGTGAGCTGCATAACACCATGAGCACAAACGTAGATTCATTGCCTGTATCAAGAAATAGAAAAGCTCGTGGAGAGGAGTTATAGGGCTTACTTGAAAACTTTGTAATTGATGATGTGATATTTATATGAATTAGGGTTTGGCAACCTTTGCTATAAACAAAACTTTGTTGCCAGGGTTTGAATGGAGAACCTGTCTCACTACCATTGATCACTATTCCCAGGAACAGAGCACAGGATGGAAATAAGGGGCAGAAGAAGCAAAAAGAAAATAAAACCTACCATTTTTATTTGCTATTTGTTTATCTACTCATTAAATAGATAGCAAAATGGGTCTGAGAGAAAAGAGCCATAGAGATTCTGTAGAGAAAGGCAATGGATACAACTGGATGCTAAATTTAGCTGTTAGAGTTGAGCATTACAGCAAATAGGTCAAAGGATTATTTTTAAGGACGGGAAATGTCTGAGATGGAAAATGATTCACTCTTTAATCACTCATGAAATTTGTGTTTTCACTTTCACTAAGCTGCAACAATTAAGTCCTCTCATTTCGCATGATGCTTTTGATGTCTAAACATAAAGTTCTGTCATTAATTCGGTATCATAAAAGATATCACAGGTATTAAAAGAGTTACTTCCAACCCAGAATCTTGACTAGATAATTTCTTAAATAATAATTTTTCTTTCTGAGAAATTAGTACGTTCTAAGTTCTGATTGCCCTTGTTTCAGGCACACAGACCAAGTTTTATTTTTAAAATAATATTCTGGAAACGTAATTTAAAATTGAGAAGGAAAAGCATCCAACTGATCACCAAAGAAATGGTAACGTGGCAACTCACTCTTGCTAGAAAATCTCTGACTCCTCCAGTGCAAAAAAGTAGAAAGTCCAAGTAATGAATGTACAGCACAGCAGTTCCCAGCTGGGTAGGATTAAAAATTAAATTTCCTGAAAAGGTCACCAGAAGTAGGTGGGGGTATCACTATAAACACCCCTCTAAAGGCAGAAGCCCTTACTTTTGTCTTTGTCCTTGGAAAAGACCTTGAAAGAAAGCAGCAAGTCCACCACCTTGTGTTTTGAAGAAATGAAGTTCAAATGCTTGGAACAAAGGGAAAATTCCCAAGCAATGCTGTGCTGTCTTTTTCAGATTACATTCACCGTGATTCATGTTGCAATCCTTCATTTTCTAGTACTTCACTCTCGGGACTGCTGGAAGATTGTGAAGAGATGAATGAACATTACTTTGATGAAAAGGTGAAAGGCATGTCTATCATACCCTGGGTTTTAATCAGGTAATTTCTAAAGAGCGTGCAAAGTAGTAGTAAATATTCTAGGTAGATAGAAGATTTGTTTTTCCTTTTGAAATTATGAACAACCTGTTTTTACGCAATTTTTTGTAAACAGCAAAAATCCCAATTCACCTGAAAGGACCTTCCATGCTAATGTGATGTGTAATGTAATCAGGTGGGCATTGAGTGAGGTCCTAGAGGGACAGACACATAAAAGCAGCACGTCTGCTGAACCTCTGTTTCCAAGAACTTCTCTGACGTGCATTTCCAAGTAATAAAGGAATCCTAGAGTATAAGACATGTCAATTATCAGTGAGTCAGGAAAGAGTTGTAACAAGATTAATGTGTGTGTAGGTAGCAGAAGTCTGTTCCCTCTCCTGACTTCTGCTCAAAATGGTTTCTCTTCTGTTTCCCTACAGTTTTGGAGTAGAATCTTTCTAAACAAAAGCAGTGCTGATTGTTAAAGACCATTCATTGGCATGGAACAGTCACCCACTGGGGTTTTATTTTCACCACTAACAGAGATCTTGAGAATGACTGGGACACAGAAGTTATATCTATGCAAACAAATCAAATGGTGACCTGGGTGTGGGCCTTGGTGTTGGGAGAGTATGTATGGGTCTGTATATATGGGACTGTATGGCCAGCAACAATTACATGGTAATTCTTCACCCAGTTCAGTAAATAAAATGCATAGAAAAGATACATACTGATACTGTTAGGATGAAAACTGCCCAAACTAAACCGTATTTTCCCATTTGATTTAGCTATACATTTAATTTCTGTAGTGAAGCAGCACAGGTGCACAAAATGTTGGTCAAAAAATTATTCAGTTGTCTGTACTATAATCACTTGAATTTTAGGAACCTGAAAATGGAAAATAACAATTTTTGGTTGAAGTTCTGCAAAAATTTATATCAGTGTCATGGGTACTGAAATTCTGAAGCTACATTCCTAGTGCAAGCATCTTCCATGTTGTACAGGTGGAAATGTTTTCTGAGTTGAGGATACAGGAAAAACCTGATCAATATTTGCCTGTCTCAACTGAAAATATGCAGTGCTTTCCATTTTACTGTGAATATATGTAAAATGTATGCTCCTAATTCTAAGACTTGATACATTTTAAACTTTCACTGAAATGGAAAAATCTCTACTCAGGAAAGTGGTGACTTCCCAATTAGCTTACTATCTTCCATAGTAGTAAGCTATTCACATTACATGGGTGAAGAGAAGGAGAAACTTATCCTCCCCCAAAAACATATTCCACACGTTGATATGTGTGCTTTCATAGTGCCATTAATTTACTCTTTAAAACTTTTTATGTTGCTTATTGGTCTCAGTGGAATACCATCTGGAAATACATTGGTGTTTCAAAAAAGAGTCCTGTTCCACACTGTGATTAAATCAAGGTTATTTTCATTCTGTGTTAAAGGAAATAAAGAGACACCATGCCAAAATCCTCTTTCATGTAGATGTAACATCAGTTGATTTAAGGAAATCTAGGATTTCTAACATTTACAAAATGTATTCAGATAAATAAAAATTTAAGTATTGCATAGGTTTTTATATTGTGAACTGTGTAATGTACTTTTTTGTTTGTGAAAATTATCCCAAAGAAAGGGCTGAATAAAACCTATCAAAAAACCCTCTCATTTCCAATAAAGTAGTATTTTCTGGAAAACAAGACCAAACTTTAAAAAACTTTTTTTGATTCAATGTATATTAAAATGCAAGAATAAACATGTAATTTGAGGCATATTGTTTTTCCATGATGTGAGTTTATGTAATCACACCAAGCTCTTGTAGCACTTTACGATCAAAAGTAAATTAAATTTTAGTGAATTTTTTATGAATTAATTTAAGTTAAAGCAGGTTTTTATTAGATCCTGTATATCTGCTGAAATTTCATATTTTGCACAAAAGAAAAAAAGTTACATGAGACATTTAAAATGTCTTAAAACAATGGAAGGAACTGTCTGAGTGTATGAGAAATTACTCCCTCAAACAGTTTATTGGAATTAATGAGCCTGGCTTTTGGCTAACTCCACTGCCCTGTAGCACAGCAAAAAGGTGAACTAGGTTAACCCACCAGCTTTATCTCTAGTTCTGATTTTTTCCTGGAAATTGGTTTGCCCTAAGCTAGTATGATATGAAGCTTTCAGCTTTTTCTGATCATTTTTTCTCTTTTTATTTTCCTCTATGGAAGTTGCAAAAAATATTACCAAGCAAGAGTGGCATAGAAATGCAAGAGAAACTACAGATTTCCTTTTTCAGAATATAGGCTTAGAATTGCCATAAGTCATCCATGACTTTTTGAAAACTTTTAATTTAAAAGAGATCATAGTGAGAAGCTCTTTACCTAGTATTTTATAGATTTTCAAACTTCTAGAGAAAGAAAGTAGAGAAAATTTGTACTTGGCTATCAATTTTTTTCCTGTCTATGATATATCATTTCAGATAATGCAATCAATAGCAATGCCCTAATTCCAATCTTTACATCCTAAGATTCAAGGAATTTTTAATTTGTAGTAAAAGATGATACAAAAATCCAAGGTTGACTGTAAGAACTTTTTAGTCTTGTGGTTAGTTTTCTGATATTATTAACAGAAGAGAATGCCTTACCCCACAGTAGCTGTTGAGCTTGCAGTTGCTTTCCAGCTCACCTGGAAAATCAGTAATTGCAGAACAAACTTCAAGCAAGAATTAATGTAGAGGCTGGCGGTGGGGGAGGCAACTGCCAGATACCCACTGTAAACACAAAGTATGTAAGTGAAACTATTATTGATGAGCTATTAATGTACATAACTGGTAACCAGTTTCTTAGATTTAAATAATTCAGCGTTTTTATCATTAAAGGCATTTTCTGTGTTTGTGGAAGTCTGACAGGCACTAGAAAATGAAAACCTCTGTTTCTCCATTGAGTGGAAGCTACATTGCCAGGGCGTTTTCACATGTGTAGACAGGGATAGGACAAGGGGGAATGGTTTTAAACTTAAAGAGGAGAGATTTGGATTAGGTGTTTTTGCTTGGATAGTGGTGAGGCACTGGCATGGGTTGCCCAGGGAAATTGTGGATTCCCCATCCCTGGAAGTGTTCAAGGTTAGGTTGGATGTGACTCCAAGCAACCTGATCAGTGGAAGGTGTCCCTGCCCATGGCAGGGATGTTGGAACAAGGTGATCTTTAAGGTTCCTTCCAACCCAAACCCAAACCAGTCTATAATTCTATGAGTTCATATAAATATGAATACTGTTCCTCTCTTTTTTTCCTCTCTTTTTTTTTTTACTGTTCCTCTCTTTTGTCACACAGGTTCAGCTCAACTCTCCCAGCTGCAGGGGTGGGGTTTTTTATTGTCAAGAGGAATGGACACAGCTGGATTTTTAGTATTGGGGTTTACACCTCAGACACCAAAACAGGTATAAGCATGTTTTGCATTAATTATTTAAATGTTTTAAATTTATTGTGTGGAATATACACAAAATAAGCAAAACAAACTCTTGCCACTGAAATTTTAGGTGGAGAAATTCATACTTGGAAAAATAAATGCATTTTAACAGAGATTGTCTGTAGGTCACAGGTAGAACTATCTGCTAAGTATTAGATTATCATTCACCAGCAATGTAAGTCTTTTCCTAAATAATTTAACAGCATAATAGAGTTTAGATCACTGAAATCCTATTTCTTCTCTTTTGGAGATCATTGAAATATTTATTCCATGAAACTCCCTAGTACAGCCTTTTAAATGGTTCCAGAATTTAGAAATATTTTTTAGTTGATTTAGCCATATGCTGTATTTTCTAAGTCCAGAAAATAATGAATAAGAAAAAAAAAGTATTAGGGGTACTCTAATGAACAGTTCATCTCTTATTAATAGCACATGTATTATTAATGATGTCAGTACAAATTGATATTATAGTATATTTTACTCAAATGAAATATACAAAGACTATAACCTATTATCAGGTTTATCTTGTCCCACACAAGGTTTACCCATAATCTTATTAATTGCTCAGTGTCTCAAATAACACCATCCATGACAGTAGCAATTGAGCTCATTCCCTTGCATTCTGTTTCATAGTCATTTTGCTGTTTTAAGAAAATTCACTACAGTGTGGTAAGTTCAGATTGCAACACTGTTTTAAACAGGTAAGACACATTTTGACAACTTTCAGAAGAGATTTAAATGAGGGGGAAGCAATTAAATTTCAAGCGAAATAACCATCCCTCTAGCAAGATGTGGAGGAGGGGGAGAGAAAGCGATCTTGTGACTATGTCATTAGTTAATTAGGAAATTAAACAATTGAGGACAGCACAGAATAGCCCATGTCTGTACTATTAAATAATTTTATCCTTAAAAGCATTTTAGCAAAATCATTGCATTAAATGGAAGAAGAATATGTTACAGCAGCTGGAGGTT
The DNA here is from genome assembly GCA_037834095.1 of Argya squamiceps. Taxonomy (NCBI): domain Eukaryota; kingdom Metazoa; phylum Chordata; class Aves; order Passeriformes; family Leiothrichidae; genus Argya; species Argya squamiceps. Next base: position 101,664,604 of record JBBMKD010000145.1, on the reverse strand, counting down.
ACAGGGTTTCCTTTACATAATCTAACACCAACATGTGGCTGATTTGTTGGTGCCCATCCCAATTACAAAACCCTCATTGTTGAGTAACAACTGTCAGTATTCACTAATCCAGTGCTCCAGCTCTGGGCTAGGGAGTGACATCCCAAAGTGACCCAGGCTCCAACGAGATGTGACTGCCTTTTCACTCCCAATTGCCCTCACCATTTGTGGCTGTGTCCCGAAGTATGTGGCTGAGGATGCCTGGGTGACCAAACTTTCTAAGTGAGCTTGAAAACCAGATTTCTTCCCATGGTTTTTTATAGCTAATTGGAAAGGTGTGCACACCTGGCTCTGGTTGGTTTGTGAGGGAAATAATATCCATTCAGACATTTTATACGAGTTCTTGTTCTCTTTCTCCTTCTCTTCTTCAATACTACTCATTTAGAAATGTATCTAAGATTAGGCTGCTGAAATGGTGCAATTCCCATTTCTAGAGGAACAATTTTGGAATCAATATGAAAAGTAAGCACTGGCTTTTACACTGATAGCCATAAGTGCCCCTCAATAAGTAAACAACAAATAATTAAGCTAAAGGTATATTTCCACCTTTCAAATAGAGATAAGCAAATTCAATCAAAAATCATCTACTATGATTTGAATGTCTTTAAATTAATTTAGAGGTAAAAGAGATAGTCTTGAATATAAAATCCTTGAATACGAGAGGAATGAATTTCTTTCATATAAGGTTCAAACCATATGTGAGCCTCCTATGAAATTTCAGTCAGACTCTCAGCGTGGTTGTGTCCTGACTTTAATCTCACACATTATATTGATGCATTCCAGAGGCAAAATTTATTTCTACTTAACACCTTTATTCTCCAATAATGCATATATAAATAAATAAATAAATAAATAAATATTTTAACAGGGGAAGCCTCTGGGTTTATGTGTTTATATAACTGACCTTGGCGAACAAGGGCTTACCTGTACTTGTAAGAAATGAGCAAGCCTGTCAGCACTCAAAGGACTGCCAAGACCATCTCAGTTCATCTCTGAAATCATCTTCTTGAAAAAGAAGATTAATGTTGAAATGAATGGAAGAATCTGTCAGTGCATGAGAAGCTTTCAGGAAGACGTGATGCTTGAGGAAATAGTTTGATTATCAGCTAATCCAGGACACCAAATTAGATATTTCAGATATTAGATACATCAGATATTTCCATTTTCAGAAACATATTCCTGAGCTATATACAGAAATTTACAAAACCAGGACAAGAATATGTCATAGAATTCAAGAGCATGTCATTCAATTATTTAAGCAATGACTCTTCTTCAAAATAACCGTAAAATAAAATAAACTATGAAAGCATATATGCACAGAACAATACAAAATGCCATTTCAAAAATTTTTAAAAACATTTTATTGATTTAATTTGTTATCCTGCTCTGAAAAGCAGGTTAAATAAAATGCATTTAAACAGATATGGAAGTGTCCTTGCTCACTATTTCTGTATTCATTTTAATCATAATAGAAAAATGGAAACTTAGAAATTAATTTTAGCATTTAGTATGCAAATTACTCATGGCAAGAAGCCCCTTTATCTTCTGTGTTATCTTTTGTTGTGGCATTAGTGATACTTACATAAAACAACCTTAATATTCAAGACAATTATTCTGAAAATAGCTGTTCTCCAAGATTTATCTCTAAATAATGTCATCAAAACATCATTGTATCCATATATATTTTGCTTGGCTAACATTTATCACTGAACTATTTCAATATGGATTTTCATCTGTGGTGCTGTTATTTTAATGACAGCCCTTAATTAGGGTTGACATTTCACTAGCCTTATTTCCAAATTCAGCTCATTCTGACCTCAGACAAGTTATTGAAAATTGTTGAGCTGCAAATTTTATCAAAAGTGGTATGCAGAGTCTTACTTTTCCAGGCCTCCTGTTGAAGTCCATCTTCATTTGCAGGATACACAGGATGCTTGTGGAAAGGGTCCTATCTACAGGAGTCATAGAGTCATAGGATCACAGAATGTCCTGAGATGGAAGGAACCTGCAAGAATCATCAGGTCCAACTCCTGGCCCTGCCCAGGACACCCCAAGAGTCACACCATGTGCCTGAGAGCGTTGAACAAGCATTTTTGAACTATGGCAGGCTTGGTGCTGTGACCACTTTCCTGGGGAGCCTATTACACCATCTGGCTGAAGAGCCAGAGTCAGGAAAGCTGGCACACAACATGAAGAATGGATTTGCTCAGGCTTGCATTTTGGAACCAGAATTCCTTGGTCTGGAATGATGTAAATTTTGTACTTGGAAAGAAAGCATCAAAGTAGTAAAAATCAATAAGTATTGCTGTCTGAGTGTAATTACATGGCTTTTATTATACATAATAATGTAATTCTGAAAGGTCTAAATCTTTTTTATTTGCATGGATGGAAGGTAACAAAATCTTACAGGATCAGATGAAGTGGAAATGATGACAGTAAATATGTTGTTTAGAGATCTGTCATTCATTGCAGCATTGAGCTGTTGCAGCTTAAACAGTTTATGGACAAATATGTGCAAAGAAACTTCAAAGGTTAATTTAAACAGTTTAATGATGTTAAAAGTAAAACAACTTATCCACAGTGAAAATGTGATGCCTACAGTGAGTTCCTCAAATCAGGGGTGATGCTTTTCCTCTCCCATCAGTGTGACATAACCATCATCCCACCTGACAATCTTATGAGGAAAATTGTGCTGCAAATTGGTATTACAATGAACACGTCCTTGTTTATTTCTCATGGCATTTGATAAGCACTTTTTGTAATATTCAGTTTCCATGCCTGTATGCAATATACATTCATACATTTGATGTTAAATTAAAGGATTGGCTTTAGAAATGTGAATGTTATGACTTGTAGTAGTAAAAAGTTAATTCTGTGGCAAAATATATAACATCGTACATTATAATCACCTAGTGATGCTCTTTTCTGAAAAGATATCATACAGATCTATTTGTGAGTTTTAAATCCTCATCTACAACTATCTTTGTAACAAACCCAAGCTGTTGTATAATTCTTCTTGAGCACAAATACATTTTATTTTGCCTTTCTTCCCTGTCTATATTTTGGGTTTTTTCCCTGTGTGCTGGTTTTGGCTGCAACAGAGCTAATTTTCTTCATGGTAGCTGGTATGGGGCTATGTTTTGGATTTGTGCTGAGCACAGGGTTGATAACACAGAGATGTTTAAGCTGAGCAAGGCTTGCACAGAGCCAAGGCCTTTCCTGCTTTTCATGCTGCCATGCTGGGGAGAAAGCTGGGGGTACCTTGGGAGGGTGGGAGGAGACACAGCTGGGACAGGTGACCCAAACTGAACAAAGGGATGTTCCAGATCATAGGACATTGTGTTCAGTATGTAAAATGGTGGGGAGAAGGGGTAAAGAAGGAAGGAATTTGAATTGATGGTGTTTGTCCTCCCAAGTCACTGTTAGGTGTGATGGGTCCCTCCTGTCCTGGCTGAACACCTGCCTGACCATGAGAATTGATGAAAGAATGCCTTCTGTAAGAGCATCCGTGGACGGCAGGGAGAGGGAACCCTGCAGACCTCAGACATTCTAGAACATGTGGTTTTATTGCAAGGGTTGTGGGTAAGAAGGGCCTTGCTTTCAGCCACCAGCCTCGGCTGAAGGGAAGTCCCAAAGAGTGAAGGAGAGAGAAGACAAGAGGTAAGAGGTAAGAGAGGTGAGAGAGGATGAAGCAAGAGAGTCAGAGAGAAGTAGCAGCGGTCAGAGCGCAGGGGGAAGAGAGCTAAGAGAGAGCTAGAGAGAGGAAGAAGGAAAGTGCGAGCAAAAGGGCTAGAGAGCCAGAGAGGAGGAGAGTCAGAGAGAGCAAGGTCCTTGTTACAATACATCTCCTTTTGTCTTGAATATTCCAATTTACACTAACCAACCAGTACATGACACAAAAC
>JBBMKD010000145.1:101644029-101660563 GCA_037834095.1 Argya squamiceps | reverse complement strand
ACTAAGGCTCGGTATCCTACAACTCAAAGCAAGCTTTCATTTCTATTTCAATTATAGGTTTCATATTTTCAGAATCTTTTGCTAAGTAATCATATTTATAAGTTTTCCCTGATTCATCTTCCCCAACAGCCTTCTTCTGCTTTACTTAAGTGTGTGGCCTTTGTTTCCCTTACTAAACTGGTTTTATCCCATTCCACAAGTTTTCCAGCTCTTACTCTTCTGATTCTTTTCCCAATCCTGCTTCTGGGGGAGTGAGCAAGTGGCTGCATGGTACTTGGTCTCTGGTTGGAGTTAAACTGCAGCACCCTGCAATTTGTTTAAAGTGTTCATCTTCCTTGTGTCCTCTCCAGCACAGTCATATTTGAAAGAGCAGAGGGTGTCCCTAGTCTTCAGGACAATCTTGGAAAGATTAATGGGAAAATGAAAGATACCTTCTGCTAGAAAAAAAAGAGTATGGAAGGGATGAATTTAGGATGGGAGGTCTTGAGAAAATATTTTTGTCTGATTCTCCTTCCATTCTATGAAGTCATCATTCTTTTTACCTTCATATTTTCTCATGGCTTTGGAAATAACTACAGTAAGCATCAGTCCCCTAGAGCATTTGTGTACATCTGTTGAGCTCCAGAAGTCTGGCTGGAGTCTGGGTTTTAGCAGGCAGATCTTGTAGGAAGTCAAAGCTTTATTAAAGCATTGGAAGCCAACTTCTGTCTGCTTCTTTTGCATCCATGGGTCTTGTGTGCCTGAAAGCTTTTTCTGCCTCTTCCTGAGAATGCCTGTTGGTCTAATAAAAACTATTGTGTCTGTCTATAATTATTTTATCCTGGATCATCATCCATTCAGCAAGAGAATCATAGAATGGTTTGGGTTGGAAGGGACCTTAAGGATTATCTGGTTGCAACCCCCCACCATGACCAGGGACACCTTCCTCTAGATCAGGTTCCTCAAAGCCCCATCCAGCCTGGCCTTGAACACTTCCAAGGATGGGGAATCCACAGCTTCTCTGGACAACCTGTTCCAGTGCTTCACCACCCCCACAGCAAAAAATTTCCTCCTAATAACTAATTTAATTCTTTCCTCCTTCTGTTTAATGCCTTTTCCCCTTGTCCTGTTACTGCATGCCCTTGTCAAGAGTCCCTCTATGACACAGCTACACCACAGCTATACCAGAGCTACAGCTACCCACAAGGCAGATGTGCACACTCACCAACATATTATTTCCTCATTTCTTACACTGCACATTTTTTCAGTATTTTTCTTTCTCAAATATAAAGTTTCTTTGTGGTTTATTTCTACATTTAGAATTATTTCAGAAATATGAAAAGTTGAAGAATTATTATTATCTATTAGCAATAATGCTTCATCATTCTCATTTCCCTGTGTAATTCAGTGAGGGTTCATCATACAAAAGGAAGCCATATAATATAAGCTTGATATAGCATATTTTATGATCCCTAGTGCCAATATTTGACTTCATATAAAAGAAATATGCAAAGGACTATATGTTAATTTTATATCTCCACAAAAATAAAATGGATATCTAGTATTACAAAATTGAGAACTTAAAAGGTGAAATAAATCAAGAATATTAGGCAGCTCTTTTTACAGTGATTAACTCTTTTGTCTGATCTAAACTGTATAATTTTGCAGTCCAAAAGATAGAGTTCCTTTTGGGATTAAACACTATATGAAGAGATATTAAAGAGCCATTTCAGTTCCCCTGTTTCTATATAGTCAGCCAAGTATAGTTTGTACATCTGTGTCATATGCTTCTAGGTAATCCTTTTCCAGGTTTGAAGACCCCCAGAGTACTCCATTATTCTACATATGAATACTCTTTCACACTGCTGATCATATTTTTTAATTTTTTCTGAAAATTTTTGATCTTCAATAAGTTCTTCTTTGGACTAACAAGACAAGTGCACATGGTGAGTGATTGATGGATTTGTAGAGTAGCATAGTTGTATTTGTTCTCTTGTTATTCCTTGTTCTAGTGAGAATTCTTAACAGCTGGGGGAGGGATTTTTTGGTCTGGGTTGGGTTTTTCTGACTCACTCAATCCTGAGATGATGTTTTAATGGAACTATCTGTCATAATCCCAAGGTCTCACTCCTGAGCAGTAATGCTCAGCTCAAAGTCTTATTTTTTTCTGAAAATCTAGGACTGTATTCCTCTCTGTTCAGTATTTTGTGCATGTGTACACTGAATTTCATTTGCAAATTTTTCAAGGCCTGTGAAATTCTTCACAATTAGATCCTGTTCTTCCAAGTATGAATAACTTTGAAACTTCACAAAACTTTTCATCACGCTCTGCTCACTTGTTTTTCCATTTTTTAAAATAAAATTAGTGAACAGCACATCCTTCTATTACGGTGGACCTCTCCTCACTGTTGAGAAAACTTAATTGTTTCTTATATTTTAGGAGGTAATTTAACCATTCTAGCTGGCACATTTTTTCTTCCCCTACCAACTGTTCACTTCTGTTGTGTCTACTTAATTTCTCTAAGAGCTTTGGATGAGAGACTTCATTAAAAGGATTGAAGAAATTCAGATAATTCATCTTTATCCATGTCCCAGCTCAGCTGACTCATTCAAAGAACAGCAAGAAGCTTTTTACATATGTTTTATTATTATTATTATTATTATTATTATTATTATTACTTCTCCTGCTCTGTGTAGTTTAGTTCTCATCTAACATCCCCATAGTTTTCCCAGCCTTCTACAAAAGTTCTAAAGATTGGCCACTTGTTTGCACATCTCCATTTTCAGTTTTCAAGGAAGGTTTAGGTGAGAGTTAGCACACAGCTCTCAGTAGTTCAGCTGTTTCATCCTTCAGATCTTTTAAAACACTATAATAAATTCTCTGTGGTTTTGATGAATTATTTGAGTTCTTTTGGACTACTTTTACCATATTCACTTCCTCTGTTCCTTCAGTCTCACAGAAATTCCCTAATAAGTTCCTCCATCCCTCACAAGGTTTCTCAGGTGGGATCTGCCTAATTCCTTTCATGGCAAAAATTGATGGGATCCTTTGAAAGGATGCTGTCACCTCTGGGTGAACCTTTAATGCCTTGGACATCAGTACTGGCCAGTTAAACAAAGGAACTTGATCACATTTAAACCATTAGTGTCTGATTGGTTTTGACAATCAGACAGCACTTCCCACAGTTTCAGGACCATTTGGAATGTAACACAGTAATTATTCTCCATATTTTAGAGCCAGTTACCCTGCTATAAATGGTAAGATGCTGTACGGGGGTGATCATGCTGGAGCAGTAAGCTAAAGGACTAGGACAAAGCTTTGTTTTTCAGAAGAGATGTAAATGGTTCTGTTCTCACTGTCCTGTGTTGGAATATATCTGCCCAGAGTTTGCATTTAAGATCCAACATTAAGCTTTTCTCCTTCTTCTGAATAAATGATGTGAGACAGATTTCTCTAGTTTTTATCCTGGCAAAACATTTTCTTCCCATCTTCCTCACTGTCCTGTGTTGGAACAAATCTACCCAGAGTTTGCATTTAAGATCCAGCACTAAGATTTTCTCCTTCTTCTGAATAAATGATGTGAGACAGATTTCTCTAGTTCTTATCCTGGCAAAACATTTTTTTCCCACCTTCGTCAGCCAACTCTTCACTATTGTAAAGGCATTCCTCCTTACAAAATTATATGATAGAAATTCAATTAGAAAACCTGAAATGTACTTTTTTCTGAAAGAAAATAGGAAAGCTGGACCACAATTGTACATGTGGGTTAAAACGTATTTCTCTGAGGAGCAGACACTGAGGGCAGGATACAGCTGCCTAGATGTTGGAATCTAGGGCTAGCTGAGATGCTCTGTGGTGTCTTATTTGCTTCCCATCTCGTGCTCAAGGATAAAAGGGGTATCTTGTAGGTACTTTGTCATATCTGACAGCCTAATGACAATGTGTCTCAGGTTCCTTAGGGCACCTAAAGTAGCACTCAGTACCTATGTTTTAGTGTACTGAATTAAAGTTCCTGTCAGCTGAATTTTTCTCAAGATTCCACTGACTGTATTAATTTAATTCATTGTGTGTAATGGGAACTTAGGCACCTACCTCATACCACCCCTGAGAAAGAGATATTTAGGTAGATTCTATTGACAACAGTAATTTGATTTGAATATTATTGGAATAAGATGGATTGGAGAGACACTGGGATGAAATAGAAAGAAAAAAGCAGCAGGTATTCCTAGTGCATTTAGGAACTTTAGAGGAGAAAGTGAAAGGAGGGTATTTGAGCAAAGTGTGTCTGAGTTGTCTTAAATATGTCTTTTCTGTGAGAAGGAAAGTACTGATTAAAAACTAGACTAGATTCATATTCACTTTATGGTGCCTTTGATATCCCTGTCTTTGTAAGGGGACCTGAGGCAGGTGTGATATCTCAAACTTCTTGCAAGAAAAGTGAAAAGTAACTAAGAATTCAACCCTGGATAGATAACTGGCACTTCTGAGTTCATATTTCTTCTGTTTCCAGACAAGATACCTGGTAAAGGAGAAAAATCCCCACCCAGAAACCCTCAAGGTCTAAATAACAGCCATGAATAAAAGCTTCACCTGGGATAGGAGAATTATCTTGGATGTGTATTAGCTTGTTCAGTGTCATCAGTAATCAACAGTTTGCAGAAAAATTTCTGCATCCCTGCCTTACCCTTGTAGCAGAAGAAATAATGAAGATGCTTGTTAATATCTCTTCACAGCCTATTCCTACAGTTACCTCAATCAACATCTAAAGGTCAGCTTCTGCCTTTGATCTCACATATACACGACAGTAAAAATCTGAATAAATGGGCTTTTGTTATAGAAAATATATCATCAGCTTACAAATAGGATATGTGTAAAATAACTTCCATTAAGAGTTGTTTTATTCCAGTTCAGGCCAGGGAAGTGAAATGGTTTGTTTTATTCTGAAGGGTTTGAAGCCACAGGGTCCTTCTGGCCTCGTGGCTGTGCTGTGTTTCCTCACATCAAATAACATTTGTTATTACAAAAACATCCCACTTCCAGCACAGAGTTTGGCCCCAGACTCTGTAGTACATAATGGAATCTATTTGACTACCAAGTGTGTTGTGATGAGGAGGACACTTGTGTGATTGGAGAGGCAGCTGGGACACAAGTAGAGGCTGTGGAGGGGACTGACACTTGGAAACCATGGCACAGAATTCTGACAGATTTTCTATTACAAACAATCTACAGTCATCACAAGGCTTTCTGCTATAATAACCTGAGTCCACTGGATGGTTTCTCCCAGATACTTTAGGCACCAATACATTTGTTTCAGACTTTCTGACACTGACCTTTTTTGTGCTAACTTTAATAAAATGCAGCTTCATTCTCCTTGAGGTATTCCCGGATCACATCAAAAGAAATGGGAGGAGAAGCAAGCACTGGAATACTCACTTTGAGTCCTCCATTTTAATTCAAAATATTTTCTTTCAATTCCTGAAGCATAGGTTTTAAAGCATCAAAAATTGAAGTATAGCTTGAATGAAAGACTGCCCTTGATATCCTTTAAAAATGTGAAAAACCTGGGATACAAAAAAGAGAGGGAAGGAGGCAAGCTGGAAGGATTTTAGTTTCATTCATCTCTTTTATAGAAAATGTTACTGACAGAATAAAATTCTGCAGAGGGATAAATGAACACACAGGCAGGGTATTGGGAGGCCTCCAGGACATGACCCCTCTTTTTACCTCTGCTCTGTGTGTTCCCCATGAGCTGATAAAATTGAGTGGGGTCAGAGGGATCTCTGTGTCAAGCTGTAGCAACACAGAAGCTAAAGGCTTCGGAAAGTTATTTTGTCTTTGATTTGTGCATTGTTTGTCTGTTCAGTGCTGTCTGAAAGCAAAATGCATGGCTGTTTTGCTCAGAGCAGGCAAAAAAAGTCAGTGATCAAAGTTTTGGGAATTTCTTTTGGAAAGTCACCAAAACCCAGTGCAAAGATATTTTCTGCATCTGCTTACTAATGAGTGTCTTGTTTTGAAATAAGAGTGCTTCTTCTGAGGAAGAAACATTTCCCCACTTCCACCTGGAAGCCAAATCAGCCAAGCTGTGTGGCAGCCCAGGCTCTGTGCTCAGGAGAAGCAGGAGAGTCCTTTGTGTAGCATCAGCGAAAGTCACTGTGCAGCCCCATCTGCTCTAGCTGATCACAGAGCTGGCTGGAAATTGTTTGTACTGTTATCGCTAAAGAATTATTTGAGCAGGTGTGTTTAAACATATGCCTGTCTAGAACAGGGGACCAATATCTCTGTACTCTAGCTCATCAGAAACAACCTCATTTTTTTTGGTATTTCTTTATCAGGTGTTTCTTACAGAAGACCATGACCAAGAAAAAAAATTCCAGAGTTTTGTACATGAAGTTTTATCTGTATTGAAAGAACATATACTTTAGCATTGTAGAACTGCTTGATTTTTGTCTTAGATTTATTTTTAAACTGTATTCCCATTCCATTCATATTTCTTCATGGCTCAGGTTTTAGTACATAGCTTTTCTTGTTTATCAGGATCTCACAAACTGCATGTCCTTTACAGCCTTTTAGAAAAGGTTATAGGGAACTCAAGTTCACTCTGCCTGAAGATAAACCTGCAAAATCTTCAGCACTACAGAGCTCAGTGCTGAAATGCTTAACCCTTGAGAGTTCTGCTCTCTGCAAACCTTGATGAGCATCTGATGCCTGGTACCTCAGAGAAAAGTCTAGGCAAAACAAAAGCAACAAAATGAGTGAAAATTTGCCAGAATTGCTTAGTGCTGCTGTTTAATATTCTTCTGGAGTTCAGTGTTCAAAGCAGGGAAAACAAAAACAACAGAAAACACAAGACCAAACCTTCCCTCTAGCAGAATCTGTACACAGCTAGTGGTGAGGGAGTTCAAGGGGGATGGGAAGAAACCTCTGCACATGGAGGAGAGACTTTCTGAAGAGCTGGAAAGAGTATATGTAAGGAAGTGCTGTAACTGCAGAGATGCACAGCACTCACTAGCTCTATGGAAATTACTCTGCTTTGGATATTTCATTAAATCCTGGAACAGCAACTTGAATTTTTTTTCTCAGTTCTCACTGTACTTAGAATAAGACCCCTAAAATTCAACTTTTCTCTCTGGGTCTTTTAGTAGTTAAAGAAATTAACTGAAATAATGTAAAAATGGAAGATGCAGGGTAATTTTCACAGAAAAAACGAGAATTTGGAGAATTAGAAACCTGCTTTGATGTGTGTGGACAAGTGCCTGTTTTGAAACCATCAGGAAGAAAAGGAATAAAAATCTACCTGCCAGGTAAGAGGTCTAGCACCCAGGTAAAATTGAACACAGCTGTGGTCCTGGAGGGTCAATCATCATGATTTTTGAAAAAAGTTTAATCTGAGGAGTACAATTGGAGTTTAATGCAGTTGATCTGGTTTCTTAGGGGAATGAGACAGGGAGAATCTAGACTGAGGATTAGTTTTGTCTGTGATTATAGGGTACATAGGCAGCAGCAACACTTGGGGAAGTTGCAAGTGGAAGATTACACTGAGGTGAAAATTTCAGTACATTTTTTTCCATATCAGAAACCAAAACTGCTGTTGAACTTAACCCTTAGAGACTAATCCTTGTTATCCTATAGGTGTATTCTACTGACTTAAAAAAGTTGGCCTTACTGGAGAATCTTCTGATGACATCAGACCCAAGTTTAAGAGACACCTTGTACCTGAAAAAAAGTGAATTTACACTTGGTGAGGAATCAGATGCAATTGCTGTCCCTGGAAAGAACCATCAGACTAAAATGAGTACCTGTGCTTCTGGTGGTGCCATAATGTTACCTGTGCAGTGAACCTTCATTTCACATTCTGCATGTTCTGAGGACCACCCTTGCAGCATGGGTCAAAAGGAGAAGTGACAGGTGTCACCGCAGTTTGTTATTCTTGTGTATGCACCCTCAAATTACCACATTCTTCACACCTCAGTGTTCAAGCTTAGACAGGATTTCTTAAGGATATGTGCAAATCAAAGCCATATGTTGCCAAAAATCCCCCTAGACATATTGTGCCAGGCCTGTACTTAAACCTGTGAGACAATAAATGTATCTGGAAGGACCTCTCCAGATTTGAAAATGACTGGTTAAGGGATGGGTAACTACTATGGCAGACAATGCAACTAATTTTCATTCTAAGGTGTCTTTATGAAATATTTAAGCAATATGGCAGAAACTAATCTCCTCTAATGTTAGACAAAGCAATGCACTGCTTTGGGCCAGAAGTGTGGTTTTCTGTGTGTCCCTCTATAGTCAGTGGAAAGGAAAAGTCACTTTAAGATGGCATTTCACACCACATAAGACCTGGTGCTTTGAAATCTGTTTGCTGCATGTGTGTTTTGATGAGGTGAAACATGCCTAGACATCTGCATGGAAAAACTTCTAAAGCATAAGGTGAGGAGACAGATATCCTAATTAAAACTAGGAATAGATTGCCAGCTTTTACAATGTCAGGCTTGTCCTAGCTGAACAAAAGTTTGGATCTCTGTTCTGCAGAGAGAACAAATAACTTTTTGATGTTCAGCATGTGGTGGGAGGGGGGGAATGGCCCACAGGAAAAAATAGACTGAGACACAGAGACCAGGGAACTTCTGAGAAGATCTGGGGGTGACCAGAGACAGACCACAGGGCTTTTCCAAAGGCTAATGAATGGGCTGTGTCAAATTCTTTGCAGGTCAGGAAACCTCCAAAAATTGCTGTACTCAAAATAATACTGGAGAAACAGATACAACTTCCAAGGATGCAGAGAGGAAGAGATTTATTATGAAACTTTTTTTCTTTTATTCTGTCCTACTTTTTTTCTTTTCTCTCTTTAGAAAGTCATAAATCATGAACTAGCAAGTCATAGCTCTCTTTGTATTTTTGGCGTTCAGTTGAAGAGAACAACAAAACCCTTCAAAGCCTTGGCTGGTTTGAATGTCCTGTCTCCCCATGCTAGAGAGGTATGAAGAGCTCTGTCCTGGTTACAGAAATTGAAGCTTCTGAAGAAGACAGATGCTATCTTTCTCCTTTGCCTCTGGGCTCCTAATTTTCACTCAACTGAACAAAGAATAAGACTCTGGTTATCCACTTGCTGTACAGCAATGAATTTTCTTGCAATCTTTTGCAGCAAAGCTAAGGGACAGTTTGAGGAAACACCTTCCCATCCTTTTTTTCTCTTCTTTCTTTCCTACCCCTGACTCAGATTTAGCAGCCAGAAGCACGGGGTCTCTGTCTCTTCTGCACAAAAATGAATCTTTCTGAGTGGAAGTGGCTCTATGCTTCCTTTGAGCCTGCAGAAATTCAGTGCAGCCATTCTGCTGCTGCTGTGTTTTAAGTGATGTCAGAGGATTGACATCCTTGGGAGAATCCAACTGTCCAGACCAGTAGGAGCTCAGTGTGGCAAAGACCAGTAATGGCCACTTTTCAACCTCTTGAACGCATGACATTGTTCATGAGAGAGGACATGAGGATAATCAGAAGGACCTTAAAATCAGCTGAAGTTTCCGTAGACAGAATTTGTAATCTGCCCCAGTGCAGCAGCTATTATTAATTTTAAAATTCTGCAGGAATATATTTGCAGAGACTCTTTCATATCTTGAATTAATTAATTCCTGGGCCTTAAGGAAGCAATACACAAATGGCAACTGGGCTCTCTTAGCTCTTTTCTCCTGTTTCTTTTCACTTCCTGTTCTGTGTCTAACTCTTGAGAGTGATTTCTAACACCATTTTTTTTTTGTGGCTAATGCAACAAACATGCTTCAAAATATTAACATTTTCAAGGGTTTTCTATAAAACTCTTGAAAAGATGTTTATTTTTTCCTAGAGAAATAGAAGAACCATTTTCCTTTCCTTGACTCTGCTATGAAATATTGGTCATTCAAGTAGAATTAGTACCAAGTAAATTTCAGCCATGCATCTGCAAAAGAATGTAGCCCCAAACTGCAAATTAAATTTGAGAAATCCTTTAAAATATATTTCTGAAATTTAAGGCATGGATTCCGTTCTCTTGACTCTAAGGCCTTCAGGTTCTAGTCTGTCATCATCTTCTCTGCCTCTCTGGTCAGTGGGAGGAGCAGGTACCTTGGGATGCACAGGAGAGTTTACATGGGCTGGGTTGGTTCTTTGGTTACATGAACTGAATAAAACTTAAGAAAGGTAAGGTAACTTAAGAAAGTTCTGTACAGCTTCCTTGGCTCTTTTCAGGCTGCCCAGGAAGTCATCTCAAGTCTTTCCCTGAAAGCTCTTCTTAAAAACAGAGATCAGTGTTCTCTATCCTTGCATTAAATGGTATCAAACTCCAGAATTGTTTCCTCTTTAATTCATATAAATTTTTGCAAAAGAAGTAGTTACTGACCAGAAATATCAGGTGTCCAAACAGACCTTCTAGGTGAAAAGCCATCTGTGATATTGTAAAAACTGCAGGCTCCCCAAATATATATATATATGTATCTTCTTATCTTGAGCGAAGAAAAACATCAGCTGTTCTGATATTTTATGAGTGACCTTTTGTTTTGGGACAGAGATCAAGGAGAACAAAAAACAAAGGATAACACAAGCAGGGGCCACAATATGTCATCTTTTCCCAGTGAAATATTAAAACCACAAAGTAACAACCAGTTCCCAGATCACTGATTTATGAAGCTGTGAGAAGCTTTATCATTCTTGCCCAAGTCCTAGGTAGGTGGCAGAGGGTCAGGAGACCACCACCACAGATGTATCACTCATTGAACAGCCACACCACCTCAGAGTTACTGCTTTGGTTTTGTTCATAGGGCTGTCAGATAGACATTACTGAACAAGAACAGTAGGTCAGAGTAGAAACTGCAGTGTAGTAGGCAGAAGAGAAGATTGGATCATGTAACATCTGCAGAGCTATAGAAGTGCACAGTGTGGCTTTGTAAGGCTGAGCCAAAAAGAATAAAAGGAGGACTCAAAATCCAGATATCACAGAAGGGAAAAAAATCCCCAACCCCCCAGCATTATGCTGACACAAAAAATGAGCACTGAGCAACATGTGAAATATGATTTAAATCAAGACATAATTCCAGAGAGCACCTTCAGCAGCACAGGGCTTACTAAAACCTACTAGAGCTGGCTGAGGAAAGCGTGTCCTCTTGCTCGATCTGTGACAAGCTTTCCTGCAGAAAATGCTCTTTATTCTTTCACTGAGGTGCCTGATGATGCCTCACTCAGCTGGATTGAGGCTTGTTTGTTAGGTCAGCTTTTGCACAAAAAATCTGAATGGACCAGCAGCCTAGCTGTCTTGATGATGTGCACCACTGTGCAGGAAAGGACTGGAATGGCTGCATTTCTCACTATCTTTAGTGTAGTTGACCTCAGTGATAGGAACCTGATGTTATTCTGATGTTTCAGAGGGAAACTTAAGCCAACAAAGGCCGTGGGCTATTTTCACACAGAGATATAGGCATTGTTGTATAAAGTCTGCAGACTTGACAGCTAAGAGAGCTGGGAGCAGAATTTGTACTGCTGAGGTAGGTATTGAAGCTAAAAGAGCTGCTAAGCATTGCAGGACTGAGGTCTGTGGCCAGGCACCAGCTGTCTGCTGGGCTTGGACACTGACCGGCAGCCTGGCAGGGGGGTTTGGGAGAAGGTGGGATTCACAGCTGGAACTTCCACAGGTACCTGTAAGGTGGTGGCAGCCAAAGGGGGATTGTGCAGCCTGTTATTGAAAGCACTTACTGAATGTGAGACCATTTCTGAGTGTCTGAGGCAGAGAACTGGCAGGATTTGAATTCAAAGTGCCAATTACAGAGAGGAGCACACTACCCATGAGGATAAGAATAGGCTGTTCTCTCTCCATCTGTTTCAAGTAGGTCACCAGCAACCCAAACGCAAACTCCTGTAAGCAGTGGAGGGCTCCTCTCCTCTGGAACAAGGACAGGAGAAAAAAGTGAAAGAAGAGATCCCAAGGTTCAGAGAATGCCCAAATATTCTGCATTCTGAGGGGTATATGTGTCCTCAAAGATATGTGTCAAGACATCACTAAACAGTCATAAATTCCCCTGGCCAGCGTAGAAGTTTAGTCAGTAATTGACCTTAGCTTTTAATCTTAAAAAGAGTTATTAGTAATTAGATGATTATTTTAATAACTCCATTCATATGCTATTAAGCAGTACTCTCTGATGCCCACAAAACACTGTGGGCTTTAACTCATCATCATACAATTTTAGGATAAAACCTACATTAAAAATTGCATGGTAGTATTGAGAATTTCTGCAAGATTTGTCCTTTAATTGGTTCTTTACCCCATATATAATTAAAATAAATTTTAACTACTTTAAAGAAAGTATGAATATCTTAAAGAGATTAAAAGTCTTCAGCAATAGCTCTGTATGTAATATTTTTTGTGAGTTGCCTAGGAAATTGTTTATCTGCATGTAGGAGAGATATAATTTTTAGTCTGACAGAGAACATTTATCACAGCTTTTTCAGTATTTTTCTGCAAGAAGGTAAGACACAGGCTCCTTAATCTTATCGATCAAGATGCAAGTCAATGCACATCTGAAAGACAGTCCAAGTCTGGATTAGGCTGTACCAAAAGAAACAGATCTGGTTTATGTATGTAAATTGAAATGAACAAATCTCATACTATTAAGAAATATTCACGGAATCCTCCAGGAAAGTAATTTTGAAGATATTATTTTGGAAATAACAGGAAACGGCAAGCTTTGCAGGGGAGCCACTCACTTTTCATTTAGGATTAGATTCTGCCAGGTACTTGAGCATGTTACAGAAATAGCAAAGCTGGGATGAATCCACTGTCCTTTCTATCTTACATAAGACAAGGAGACATTGCACATCCTGCAGCTGAGAACATAGCATTACATCATCCCAGCCTCATGGCTTTTGGTGCCCTGAACAATGCAGGGAAAGGACCTGTGATGCTACAGTCTCGTGCAAGCCTGTTCTGCTTCTAAAGCTCCAGGCTAAGTAGTCATTCAGACATATATAGGACATGGCAGGCAGGCAAAAAAAGGAAACAAGCCAAACCAACACAACCAAAACACCATTTCTGTTTTGCACATAAGCTTTTCAACAAAGATGTTCAGTTGCTCAAGAAAGCATAGGAACATAAGGAATTACCTATGATGTGACTTCAGTGCTCCATCTATCCTCTTCCCAAGAATGACTGTTGGAGACGCCTTTTGGGAAGAGAGCATGTGCAATCACACTCTCTACAGGTCATGGCCCTTGCTGTTTCCCAGAATTAGGTTAGGGATGTTACAGGGTCCATCCCTTTGTAATCTGTTTGTGCATCTGTTGTCTGTGAACTTGCCTAGCAGCTTTTTGAACATGCTTAAATTGAGATGGCAAAACCTACCATAAGCGAAATTCTCATTACTCTCTATGTAAAAATGGAATTTCTTTTATCTGTTTTAACTTACTGCCAATCAGTTTCAGTGCTCCTTATTTGTAATATTTCTGGACTTGGTGAATGCCAGTTCCATGCTCAATCTACACAACCTTCTGTATTTGAAATTGCCCTTTTTTGAGCAGAAAGTAGAACCAGACAACTTTCTGAGGCCAGAAGATGATCTTCTGAGGTCTCCATACCTAGTAAAGCATCCCCCACACTCCCAGCAGGTGCTTCCAATTAGGGAGTCTCAGTTTACCTTCAGACATTTTAGGGAGTCGGCTGGAAAGTTCTGTGGGTTTTTCATTGTAATTGGCTCAGAGCCAGCACAGAAGTGTGGATTGGACTCCGGGAATGTTACTCAGAGTCTGTTGTTCATCTCATTTGGCCAAGGGCCAAAAGGCCCACCTAAACTGTTAAGTACTAAAGAGAGAGAACAGAGAAACTCCATGCTTTTTGAGGTGTTGTAGCAAGTAGGAGACTTGTCTCTGTGCTGTGCTCGGCTTTGCTTTTGTTTTTGTATTATTTTCCTTCTTTATTAAAACCTTTTGATTTTTCAAGACACACTTGATCATGCCGTCTCACTAATTAATATTAGCAACGTTTCTGCCAGGCTGGACCCTCAGAGATTGATACATTAGCATGTGGCTTATTAGACTCTGGCCATGTGCTAACCTGTATCATCCATTTAGTTAATCTTCCATCTTAACTTACTGTATTATTCATGTTTTTTGTAAATCCCAACCACAGCACTCTCCAGTCTTCTCCTTGGCAAATTGAAGTTTCAAAATATCTTTTCTCTCTTCCTAAGGCAGCTGCTTAAACATTTTAAATGCTCTTCTCTGTAGTTTCTATAATTCCACTTTGTCTTTGTTTAGGAATATTAAAAAGAGAAAAGAATCTACACACCATAATCAAAAAACCTTTGGGCATCCCAAAGTTTTATTCAATATCTCTTTTCATTTGAATAGCTTTCCTTACACTGCTCACAGCTCTTTTGTCCCACTTCAGCTATTGCTGTGCACAGATTCAGAGGCTTGACACTGACAGCTCTAAGATCTCTCTTCCTGAGTCGTGGATGTTGCATTCCCTGAAGCTACATGACATGGCATTCCGTGGTTCATGCCTGTATGACAACCCAATTTTGATGTCTTGTCTTTAGTGTCCTTAATAAACTTCAGGTTTCCTGCTTGCCATTTGCAAAACAGCACAGAAGCAGAAATACAATGCAACCATAGTGGTTTCATGTGGTTTTCTCACAAAAAGAAAGGTAAGGAAAAAGAATGGATAAGACAACACCAGCTCCAGGGTTTCAAAACGATCGAGCAATATGAAGTGACAGGTTTGCTGTGTTCCAGTAATTGTAATGCTGTCAGATTGTAACAAACATTTATTCATCTGATTAAACATTATGCAATCTCTGTGATGTTTACTATTATGGTGACTTTGCTTCTCTGTATACAGGGTTGCTCTGAATTTTTTTTAAGCAAGAACAGCATTCAATGTCTTTGCTATCCATGAAGAGTCTAGTAGCATTCTCCAAATTATAGCTCTTATTGTTTGGACAGAATAGAATTTTAGAGATTGTATAACTGTTCTTGCTAATTAGTCCATGAATAAAATTTAATTAAAAATTAATCATATACAGGACTCATTTTATCTTGAACGATCTTGATAATTGACTTATATGAATTCCTCAAACATTCCTGAGTTTCAGTAATTAGTTTCAATTAAGATGCTTGTGACTGTTATATACAATCTTTGTTACTGGTGAATAATAGATGAAATCAAGTCAGCAGATCACATTTTCCAATGACATCTAGGCATGATCTCTTGCATCATTCTGATATCAGAGATTGTTCACGTGTTCATTATCCTGTCTCACCACCTCATTTGTATTTTGTGCCTTTCTTTCTGAAAAGAATCCTCAATAGAAGTTGCTTCTCAAGAATTTATAAAATTATTAGTAAATTAATATATTTCATTTAAGTTTTTACCAACAGATTCTCCCTTACTGAACTAAAGCAATTAAGTCTATTTTCATCCTTCAGAGAACTAAATGAACAACCAATCATTGGTGAACTTGAAGAGCAATCTGATATCATTAAGCAGGTGGATGGTAGGGTATTTACAGCTTCTCCGTGGGGAAGTGCTCTGGTGAAGGATTAGACCACACGTACCTTTGCCTGCAGAGTTGGGAGGATGCTGCTTGGGGAGTGCTGAGGCAGGTTACAGGAACAGATGGCTTTTCCAAGCACGAGTCTCACCTGCTGCCAGCTATTTCTTGCTGCTCAGGGTGGTCCTTGTACAACATGTGCCATCAGGTTCTAAAAAAAGTACCTTCAAGGAACATGGTGAACACACAGCCTTGCCATAACATATCACGTTACCAAGTTGTAGAAAGAATTTTTTACATCTGTAGAGACATTACAGACTGAGACCATAGCTCTAATATTTTAATTTCTAGGGAGTTGCTTTTATCCATAGTTTTGCTAACTTTACTCTTATTCTTTCTGTGGCTGGATGCTGATTTCCTGGCTCTGCAATTTTTCTTGCTGAATTTTGCTGTGAGTACTGCAGGCAGAAATCCCCGGAACCTTGGGACAAGCCAAGAATAAAACAGCGCTCAGGAGGAGGATGTATGAAATGAATGCTTACCAATACAAGTGAATCAGAAGACTGATGGCTAGTTTTGCTAAGAATGCATCTGGTAGTTTATTTAATTAAAAGTAGTATCACCATTGAAGTTTTCCAGCAGTTTGCAATAAAGATTTGACTGCATGGCTGAGGGAAAGAAATAGTTCTAACTGGCCACGCACCTTGTCTAGATTGTTTATCAAATTTCTTATGTTATATTTTGAATTGAGTTTGCATGGCAAGGGTTTGGTAGTGGGCGCAGCTACACGGGTGACTCCTGTGAGAATTTTCCAGAAGCTCCTCATGTCCAATAAAGCCAATGCCAGACGACCCCAAGATGGACCTGCTGCTGGCCAAGGCCAAGCCCACTAGCAATGGTGGTAACAGCTCTGGGATAAAAGAGTTAAGAAGGGGGACAAAACTCCTGTGAAACTGCAAAAAAAGAGACCCTGCAGACCCAGGGTCAGTGCAGAAGGAGGGGCAGGAGGTGCTCCAGGTGCTGGAGCAGGGATTCCCCTGCAGCC
>JBBMKD010000145.1:101621789-101643929 GCA_037834095.1 Argya squamiceps | reverse complement strand
CCCTGCAGACCCAGGGTCAGTGCAGAAGGAGGGGCAGGAGGTGCTCCAGGTGCTGGAGCAGGGATTCCCCTGCAGCCCTGGTGCAGCCCATGGTGAGGAGCTGTGCCCCCAGAGCCCATGGAGGACCATGGGGGAGCAGAGATCCACCTGCAGCCCATGGAGGACCCCACAGTGGAGGTGGTGGTGCCTGAAGGAGGCTGTGACCCTGTGGGAAGCCTACCCTGGAACAAACTCCTGGCAGGACCTGTGGCCTGTGGAGAGAGGAGCCCATAACAGGAACAGGTTTGCTGGCAGCACTTGTGACCCCATGGGGGATCCATGCTGGAGGAGGCTGCTCCTCAGGGACTGCAGCCCATGGGAAGGATCACATTAGAGCAGTGGAAGAGTGTGAGGAGTCCTCACCTGAGGAGGAAGGAGGGGCAAAGATATGTAATGAGCTGACCACAGCCCCATTTGCTGTGCCTCCTGTGCTTCTGGCAGGGATGAGGGGAGAGGGTTGATGAGGGAATTGGAGTGAAGCTGAACCTGGGAAAAGGGGAAGGGTGTGGGGGAAAGCTGTTTTAAGGTTTGGGGTTTTTTTCTCTTTAAGCTACTCTGATTTGATTTGTAATAAATTGAAATAATTTTCTGAAGTTGAGTGCAGTTTTCCCATGGCAATCACTGGGGAGTGATCTCTTCCTGCTCTTATCTTGATCCGTGAGCCTTTGGTTATATTTTCTCTCCCCTGCCCAGATGAGGGGGGCAGTGATAGAGTGATTTTGGTGCCATCCAACCAGGGTCAGTCTACCACATATGTCAATATCTGTTTACTCTCTGAGAGCTGGATGCATTAGTAGATGTTTGAGGACAAAACTTTTAGGAAAATAAATAGCTTAAAAGCTATGTTTTATGTTGAACAGTAACTTCATCCAGTTTCATTTCTTGTTTCTGCTTGTATATAAATCAATGATTAATTCTTATCTCATCCCACATTAATTACAAAAAAAGAGGGTTCTTCTACTTGATTCTAAACACTATAGGAATACGTAAAAATTTTCTCTAGAAATATTTAGATACTCAGACTAGAAAATGCAATTATGGCCAGGACTCTTCCCCAATGTAGTAATTATGACTTAAGAAGCAACATTTATCAGGCTGCAAGAACTGTCCAGATTACTTTCTGTTTTTAGAGAATAAAAGTGAATTGAACCAACAGTAGTAATAAAAATGCGAAATCTATAAAAAATAACTAATGAAGACTCCATGCTACTCCATGTAGTGGGGTCAGATTAGACAGGTGACACAAAAATATGGCCTAAAATATTTGGTCTTCATACACAGATCTTTAGTGTTTTCCTGCTCAGAGGGCTGTACTTCTTTCTTGAAAGACTTTTCAGAGCACAATGAATCACCTACAGAATTAATTTTTTAAACCAGAAATTGCTTAACTTGGTTACTATGAATTTTACACTTTGAAAAGACAAAAGGTCTGCAGCATCAGACTAAGAAAATTGTCTTGCCTTGTATAACCCATACCTTAATACACGGAGATGCTTCTACCCTATTATTAACACAATTTCTACAATTTAGCAGTTTGATGTTTCATGATAGAAGATAATTGGGGCTTTGTCATTGATGTAGAATATTGTGCCAGATCCTGTATTTAAATAGTAAAGGCAAAATACAAAGTGTCATTTTGAGGGGTTTTTTTGTTTTGTTTTTTATTAAGTCTGGTCAAAACATTCGCACTTGCAGCTGCTGTGCAAAATGACATATATCCTCACAGAAGATAATCTTACAGGTCAGCTGAAGAGATATTTATATCACACTAATGATGCAGAAGTATAAAGCTATATTGCTCAGAAACCAGAAGTCATAAAGCAAGGGGCAGTGTTCTTGAAATTCCTTTCATAATACTCATTCCTCAAAACCTCCAATGCCACCCTGATCATTAAGTTTGCTATTTTTATGTTTTTAAAGTTCATTGCCATTTTGAGTATTGCTATCTGAAGTGAGAGCTTGCAGGAATGGATGCTTCATTACCTCAGCCCAGTTGTGCTTTTGTGAATTTGCCTTTCAGTAAGTTAGTTTGAAGGCAGAAAATGATTTTTGCCCTTTAGCAATACTTCTCAACAAATTTAAGAAGCCTTGTTCAGAACAGCTTTAAACATTGGCTTAAACACAATTGGCTACACTGTGCTAAGAGGTTGTGTTATGGTTTTATTGGGAGTACTAGACTTCCTCTCAGCCAACTGGATCCCTCCTGGATGAACTCCCTCTGGCTAACATTGTGAGTAGTCTTAATCACGATGCTCCACTTAGCTGAACCTTTTTCAAGAGCTGCTCCTAATGATGACTATGTTTTGTACTATATAATGTTAATGATACATGACAAATATATTTTTCTATGAAATTTCATAACAAGAATGATAATTGCTTTCCTTTTTGTTTTTCAGTACAGCAGATCGAGAGTTGCCATGAGGAACAAACATCATAGTAATTATATCTCTGGATATATCTCTGGTGTGAGGAGGAGAAAGGAAAGGATATTACTGGAGTTTGAAACCAAGACTTACCCAGCACATACATACATGGAAGTATTTCAGAGTTTAGGCATAGCTATTTTGAAGCTGTTTGCATCCTGGTATACAACTGCTTAAACTATTGTATTCTGTGTTTTTAATTTAATTCTGAAATATTATTGTTGGGGAACTGGGCATTCAGAAATTTAAAAAATCATTATTTCCCAGGAGGGAATCAAAAGTAGTGTAAGAGCATCCATGCTAATGGTGTTGCTCTCACCTAGGGTCATTGCTTGTTTCCTATCAGACTCCCAGAGGCTTTTCTCTGCCCACTTGTATCATGGAGACAACTGATGAGATTCCATCAAGGGTTTTTCACAGCCAGCATAGAATTGGGTTGCACCAGGTCTAGTAGCGTGACCTGTCAGACGGACCTGCACTCATTCTCTTCACATCATTTCAAGGAACAGCCTCATGTCATTGTGTTAAGTAATTATATTTATGGGAAATTATTGATGAATCAGTCAGTAGAATTAATGAACTTCTGAGAAGAAATTCAGATGGAGTTGAACTGAATGAACTAGTTTAGCCTGGAATTTAATTATCTTGGTTTGGCTATTCTCTGAAAGAACAAGCAGTTCATATTGAACCATTCATGTCTCTTGGGAAAATATGTAATAAAGTATTTTTTCTAATATAGTTCATTATTTAGCTGAGAAATCAGAATGAAGAAAAGAAATTAGTAAAATGTTACATCCTTTTGAAATTATTTTCTCTTTCATTACATAACAAAAATGCTTAATTAAAATTCGTATTATCCACTAAAGTTCGTAAATATACATAATTTAAATATGCTAATACTGGGCAATTTTAAAATTACAATGTTTTAAGATTGTATTATGCAATTGGTGTTCTTTAATATGCACTGTTTACCCCAGAGATTTAGCCAGCTCCAAAATATTTAAGGTAGTTTCAGTAAAACACAAATCTTCTCTGAGAAACTCTTGTGTGTCACCACATTACCACCAGTAATGAACATTCTGTGTCTGGTGCAGAGGAAGCTGAGTTCCTTGGCCTTGAATGTGGAGAATGAAATTCACGTTGCTGCTGCTGAAAATGTGTCTATGCTTTGCTTTGTTCTTATATTGTCCTTCAGCCCTATAGCAACCAAAGACTTCCTACTACTGTTTTGACCAACCTTGATATTCTTTCTTACTCTCTCCTCCAGGGACTCACAGCTGTTGAAAACAAAGGTGTGAGATATCAAACATGTTAAATTTGGTACGTGTGTAAAGACTTTGGGGAGAAACCAAGGGCCAGGGCTGCGTACATGTGGAAATAAATGGGCTTGGGTAGCCCCCAGCTTGTGGGCAGCAAGGCAGGGAAATGAAGATGCTGAAGGAAAGGGGAAGAGCGGAAAAGAGAAGGGCTGAGAGCAGACAGTCTACTTAAATGACTTTATATTTGTAGGACAATGAATGTTACCAGAGCTGTACAATATGAACATACTGGGGAAAAAATCAACCAGAGAATCTGCCATATGCTGATAAAAAATGGGTGGGAAAGATTTCTATTCACTCTAAAGGGAAATTTAAACACATTTCTCTATGTGTAAGCTCAAACATAGTATTACTTCTGTATTTTTTTTTCTGTTTTCTACAAAACTGGTGCAATTAGAAGCAGCGGATGATACTGGGCATGAATCATACATCCTAGTATGGAAAGAGAGAGATCCACTGATACAAACCCTCCAGCTTGGGGGTTCAGTGCAGTGCAGTAGCCCTTTTCCTCAGTCACATGCCAGTGGTTCTGAATCTTGGGATATTTCTCGAGATGCCTGCTTCTCTGCAAGTTTTTCAGGATTTCACCAACAGCTACAGATGGATCAAACCCCCAGGATCCCCAGCACCCCCATCACACCTATGGTGTGGAAGCAGCAGCCACAGTGCAGCTCCAGGGTGTGCAGAAACAGTCCCTGCATCAGCTGCATATTCATTTTTCTGAGATTTCCTTTCAGCTACTGGGGGCACAAGAGCAGAGGTTTCTGCATTTCCCCAGGGTCACAATGAATACATACTTCTGACACTGTACTGGCAGGAAACTTTTAGAGGAAGGTGCAAATTAGAGCAGGTGTTTTTACCTGCCTCTGATTATTTTTCCTTTTATAGACCTGCTATGAATTAGTGGCACTTCTGTTGCTATTAATTACCCTTACTTTTTCACATTGGACATCAATCCTTTTTCTTTGAGATAAAGATGAATATTTGTATGAATGCCTAATTTACTGATACTGGGAGCTGTAATCTGACCCAGAACGTTCAAGACAGGATAAAAAGTATATGAAACAGCCCCTGAAGATAATTTTTATGGGGAATTTGGAAAAATTAAAATCTCTGAAAGATCAATGTTCTCCAATTCCAAATTTTAAATTCACAGCTAATATCCAGAAATACAATTACTATGAGGTTAGTTCCTCATGACATTTCTTGATCTGCTGTACTAAAAAACAAAAAGGGAAGCAATTATCATTCTTGTGAAATTTCATAGGAAAACTATATTTGTAATATATCATTAACATTATATAGTACAAAACATAGTCATCATTAGGAGCAGCTCTTGAAAAAGGTTCAGCTAAGGGGAGCATCATGATTAAACAAATTTTATAGCAAGAAAACAGGAATTCAAACATTCATGTTAAATGCCTAAAATCCACGTGTGGAAACTAGATTTATCTGGCTTCCCTGGTTCAGAATACACAACTGCAATGAGAGGATATTTAAGCCTACAAACTGTAAATAAAAAGAAACGGGAGAAGTGTTTCTGAAAGGCCTTCTTCCCTGCATTTCATAGGGGCTAAAGCAGTAGCCAAAAAAGTAGGGAAAATTATAGGTCTTAGAGTTGTAGGTCTTAGATTCAAAGGACTCAAGCTCATGTATTTTTATTCAGAATAACTAAACCAGTGTCATAAATGGTCCAAGCTATATGCTCTAAGCTAAGCTGAAATATGAATGTTCACTATGTGTCCTGTTGAATCTGGGCCTTTACATTGAAGAGCTGGGAGGATGCACAGAGAGCAAAGTGGGAAGTTATCTGAGTTCACAGCCATTTGGAAGAAAGAGCAAAGAGTTTTAGCTGTGGAAATATAGTGGGATCTGCTAATGTGGTCTAGATGGAAGATGAAGTGCTTGGGTACAAAGGATCAAAGAGAACTAAGACTGTGTGTACTCAAAACTCAGTAGAAATCAAGGATGATTTAAACCACTAATTCAGAAAGAAGATAAATAGTACCAAGATACTGGAAAACAATTTTCTGAATATAAAAAGCATACTCATTCAATACAGACAAAATTTTTAGTAGAATGGCAAAACCTGTCTTCCAAATAGATCTGATTGAAGTATGAGATATTAATTACAAATTCAATATGTGAAGTTTGCAGAAGAATTCTGTGGCTTTTGCAGAGCTTTGAATGGGGGATTGTAAGTAGAGGAAAATGGGTGGAATTTACATGTCAAGAAACTTTTCCACAGAAGTTATTTAACCTTAGGCAGCTCAGGAACAGGCTCAGTTCTTCCCTGTTTTCATTTCACATACTCATTTGAGGATCTTAGATACCTCTTATGTTTAAGCCAAGAGAAACAAGGCAAGAAGTTGTAAAATTATGAAAAAATAAAATCACTTAATTATTTAATTAAAATCAAACTTCTATAAGCAATAATAACATTTTTCAGAAGAATTGTACTACACTGTACTGGTGCCTTCCCCCTTGTCAGTTCCTAGGTATGATTTTTAGTGTCTTTCAATGGTTAAAGACCCATAAATACACATTTGGCATTTTTGCTCATAGCAGGCTTTGTGTTGTTTCCCATTGCCTTTATTACCAAAGTAAAAGGAAAGAATTCCAGCTGTTTTATGGTCATAATCAAATCCCTTCTATATGTTAATCCACAATTGATGCAAATGAATAACCATTGAGGGTTGAGCTGGACAAATGCTTGTGTGGTGGTTGTTATCACTTCCAATAAAATCACATAATGTCTTGGGTTGGAAGGGATTTTAAAGATCATCCTGCCATGGAGAGGGACACCTTTCACTAGACCTGCTTGCTCAAGGCCTTATCCAGCCTGGTCTTGAACACTTGCAGGGGTGAAGCATCTACAACTTCTCTGAGCAACTTGTCCCACTGTCTCACCATTTCCAGAGTAATAAGTTTCTTGGTAATATCTAATGTAAACCTGCCCTGTTTCAGTTTAAAGCCATTTCTCCTTATCCTGTCACTACATGCCCTTGTATTATGTCCCTCGTCATGTGTCTTGTAGGCATCCTTCAGGTGTTGGAAGGCCACATTTAGGTCACCCCTTTCCAGGCTGAACAATTCTCCCAGTCTTTCCTTGTAGGAGAGGTGCTCCATCCCTTTGATCATCTTGGTGGCCTCCTCTGGACTGGTTCCAACAGGTCCATGTCCTTCCTGTGCTAGGACCCCAGAGCAGGATGCAGCCCTGCAGGTGGGGTCTCACCAGAGCAGAGCCGAGGGGTAGAATCCCCTCCCACCTACTGCCCACAGAGCTTTGGATGCAGCCCAGGACACGTTTGGCTTTCTGGGCTGCAAGGGCACATGGCTGGGTCATGTCCAGCCTCTCACCCACAGCACCCTTTTAGTTCTTCTCTGGAAGGCTCCTCTGAGTCTGTTCATTCCCCAGTCTGTGTTGGTACTGAAGGCTGCTCCAGACCAGGTTCAGCACCTCGTTCTTGGCTTTGTTAAGCCTCGTGAGATCCCCATGGACCCACTTCTTGAGTTTGTCAGGTCCTCCTGGATGGCATCCTGTCCATCAGGTGTGTCAATCCCACTCCTCAGTTTGGTGCCATCAGAAGGTTCCAGGCTGTTTGTATCTGTGGCTGGTGCATTGCCACGAAGATGTGCTAGATCTCTCTTCAGCCCAGCTCACTCAGAGACCATTCAGAGAGCCTGGCTGCCTGGCAGGTGAATGCTGAGCTACACTGCTGCCTGCACCTGGGCCATCACCAGCACCATGAAAATGCTTTGCAAAAAAAGCAGTGGGTTTGTTGCTGTGTTCCCATGCTGTTGCAATAGGACATGAAATAAAGATGCTTGACTCCAGTCAGAAGGCAGGAGAAATCAGAAGGATTTATTTACAATTCATTCAGCCCTTTTATAACATGCTGCTCTAAGAAGGCACATTATTGGCCTGCAGGACTGACCCCTCTCCCATTGGCTAAGTAACAGAAATAACAAATAACACTGGTTGTCATGGGAAAGGAATATTGTTTACACAAGGTTGTTTTGGGAAAAAGAAAACTGTTGAAAAGTTTCCCTTGGGGAAAGCTCAGAAAATATCAGGACCTCACCATGCCTTGGCAGATGTCACTGAAATCCTCAAGATGGAGTCTCTTAAAACCCCAGTATTGATTTTAACTCCACTTGATGCTCTCCTGAGACCAGTCAGTGGCTTAATACCACCCACAGCAAGACTGTTCCCATGAGCAATAACTCAAATGTATTTCCCACTTGAAGCTATCCAGTAACAGTTCTAAGGGAAAAATTGTTATTTTTCAGGCATTCAAAGCAGGCGGTCTTCACAGATAAGAGCAGGAAAAAGAGTAAGATCATCCAATCAAGTTGATTCTGGAGGGATTCAACCCTCTTGTAGTCAACAGCTTCTAAAACTGGGATATGTACTGGGAGCCTACTGAGCCCACAGGATCTGGGTAAAGTAAACCCTCCATGGTACTTTCTCCTTGATTCCTGAATGAAGTTTATTTCTCATGTGGTTTCTTTTGATGCTTTATTAGTCCCAGCTGCAATGGGGACATAAAGAGATCCATGCTGGTTCACTGTGCAAGGGAGAGGATTTTCTGCCAAAACAAGACAGTAAAATATACCTGTTTATATCTCAGTTCTAAAACTTCCTAATTTTTTTTCTGAAAGAGGAAATCTTTCATAGTTTTATACAGTATGTGAGTATCATTAAAGTTGTGTTTTATACTTAGTAAAATAGGCCAAGCAAGGTCTTTTCATGTATCTTAAGCTGTTACCTTTTTGCTAGAATGATAATCATAGGTGTCTTTTTTTTGTTACCTTTTTTTCCAAATCTGTTGTTCACACATTTCTGTTGTACTTCACACTGGCATACGGCTTGGCAGCCACTCAGCTGTTGCTGGAGTTGTTCTTGCGCAGTTTTGGCTATCATACCCTACCTCCCAAGATGCCTTTTTAATTGATTTAATTTTATTATTGAAAATTAATTTGAACATTATAGGCACAGCCTTTAAAACTATTTCCTTGTGTTTGCCAAAATATTTTCAGGGACCAAAGTAGGGTATCATAATTACATATACCTGGCATAGTTCCATTTTCTGTTTTTACAATTTACCATTTCCATCTGATTCCAGTCCTAATGTAAATAATAAAAAGGATGCTAGCGTGCATAAATTAGATGTTGTTTATATTTGTATATATGTTTGTATGTGTATAATTTATTAAAATTTCTATTTTAAAAAAATACTAGGTATATTTCCCCCAGTTGCATAGAAAGTTGTCACTTTTGGAGGATTATATATAGTATTGTAGGATTTAAGGAACATGGATTGAGTTTCTAACTCCGTCATCAGGTTTCTACACAATCTTTTAATTTTTCTCCCTGATTCAGTTTTCCAGCTGTAAGGGGAAAGGTCATGTTATCCACTTTGCTTGTGTAGCTTGTTAATTTTCTTGCCTTTTGGGGGGAACACTCAGCTGATGCACACATGAAGTGTATATCACAGTGGGTTATGCCTTTGTCTCAATCCAACCAATCTCTGTACTGTCCTCTGAACAATCCGACTTCTGAACTGAAGAGCAAAGGAGCAGAATAGAGTTTACAGGTGTGTTTACTGGAAGCATATGTATCATATTTGGCATTTTGAAATCAGAAAATGCTGTTGCTTTTCCTTTTGACTGTTTCTTGCTGGAAGCTTTCCAAAAAAAGTGTGTGATTTACATAAGTATTGAATTATTTATAATTAAATTGAAACATTAGTTTGAGAGTGATGAAACATAACTTATTTCTTTATTTTGAATGGAAATTAATCATTAATTGACAGATAAGTGTAATACATTATTTATGCCAATTTTTGTTGATGCAGCCTGGCTAAATTAAATGAGTACATAGAGATGAATAAACAACATTTTTCAAAGGGAAATGGGAAACCCATGGTCTTTGAACTTTAATATCTGCAGCTTCTGGAGTCTTTGCTGTAAATAAGGAATAAAAGCTCAAAGGAACAAAAGTTCCTTTGCTTATTTAGCCCAAACTGCTACTCTAAACACCTCTGCAGAACTTTTAAACTCTCCTGTACTCTTTTAAACCCATTTACAGTGGGGTTCCTATTCTTCCTATTCTTGTCAGTGTCAAAAAACTTCATGAAACTTGACCTAAAACCTCAGCAGTTTCGCAGAGCAGACCATTTTCTCTCAGGCCCTGTGATCAGCTCAGCTGGTCAGAGCAGGGTGTTAATAATGCCAAGGTCGTGGGCTCAATCCCTGTATGGGCCCTTCACTTAAGGGTTACACTTTGTGATCCTTGTGGGTCTCTTTAACTCAAGAGTATTTTGTGATTCCACCTACAGGACTCTGTGTTACAGGGATCTTCAGCCCCCAGCTGGCATAGCTGGCATGTCAGCCAACCAAACCGGTTGAAATAAGACTGGAGATTTTTATACACACTGGAGTGTGTGTATACTGGAAGTAGAAGGGTTGAAGAGATGAGACTTTGGGTTTGGGAAGATTATCTTTGTATCTCTGTGCTTGGACTAGAATTTTATTTTATAAGCTCCTGCAACTAGAAGATCAATGGTTAAAATACTCCACCTCAGCCTACCATTCCTGCCTGACAGAAATGAAAGCTTAGAAAATGCACTGGAAAACCAGCCCAGTTCTCTTTGGCAACAAGCCATCAGGAGAGCTTTAAAAGTGCATTTATTTTGTATTTCTCACGCTGTGCAAGGGAGACTGTAAATGAAACCTGCTGGGCTACCCTTCTCTGCTGAGCATCTAATGAAATCCTTCAACATTAATGATGATACAGATGACTCCAGAGGTTACCTCCAAAGATAGATTTCAAGTGGCTCACCTTCCTGACTTTCACATAAGCAGGCAGTCTGATCCCCTGATCCATGCCTGGCTTGAAAGCCCAAGGCTTTAAAGCTTGTCCCTTGCTCTAAGCTGTACTTGCTGTTCTATCACCAGCAGAGAGAAACATCAAACCCTTGCACTTGGGTTTTCTTCATCTCCTGACCTCTGATGTTTCTACTGCTGTCTAAAAATACTTCCAGAGTTGGCACATTGAACCCCCTTCTCAATTCATACACTGGTACAAAGTTTTTTGGAAAAGCTTGCCTCTGAGAATGCATCTGTGAGCATCACAGTGATGCCCTGCTGTGTGACCTGAACCCTGAATTTACAGCTTCATCAGGGTCACAGCTGTGTCACAGGTAGGATTAGAGTGAAGCCCCAGCAAAGCACATCCACACTTTAACTGCTGAGTCCAGAAAGCTCTGCCAGGCAGCTGCTCCTCATGATACTGTGGAGTTGCAAACTTGCTACTTTTTTCTATTTTCTCTTTCCACAATAGTAAGGCACTAGTTCTGGGATATCTATTCAGCATTAGTCACCGATAATTCTTCCTAACACACATCTTAAAAGTAGCTTTGAGCACACACGTATGCATGTACAAGGCATTGTTAAACACCTCACTTTGTATTTGATACTCTTGTATTATGTTTTGTTGAATCTTTATTATCATCTAGGATGTATTTTATTTATATCTACAGATGTCTGCCAAGACCATGGGTTAGAAACCACCTGCTTTTTGGAAGGAGTCTGGTCCCCGGCCATCTGGACACATAGCAAGATTAAAGGCATCTGGGAATGGAACAGAAATGAGGAGTGATTTCTCACGACTGAATCCCTTTGGTGGCACAACAGGCATCAGTGCAGTGACTTTAAAGTGCTAAAATAAAGGCACAAATATGGGGCACACTTGACCCAGACATATGATGAGTGATGGGGGATTGTGAGTCCTGATTTATTCACTAATGACATTTAGATAATATACTGGATCCTCTCTCACTTTCAATATTTGTTGAAAAGTGGTTTATCAGCTGGCAGCTCATTTAAAGATGAAGACAACCTCGTGAGAAGGTAACGACAATGCCATATTTTACATCAATCCAACACGTTGTACAAAGCCATCAAATCCATGGATACTAAAAATGCCAGTAGTGGTAGCACTGCAGCTTTTCTGCACCTTGATCCCACAGGGCTCTGCTGGAGATTGTTCCTCACAAAGGTTACAAAATGGGAGTTTTATTGAAAGCACCAAAGCTCAAAAGTGGCTGTGGCCAATTTGAGTGTTTAACACATGCAGCACGGCACCCCAAGGAGATCTGCTGCTACTTGACTTCCTATTCATAGTGGGAAAAGCTGATTTTCTGAGTCAGGAGTCTGAAAACGTGAGGTCAGAGCAGAGGAAAGTGTGGAAAGGCAAGCAAGAACATAGGAAAATTGAAAGAATTTTTCAAGAAGATTAAATAAAAGAAAAATATCATAAAGGAAAATTTATTTAATATCCAGAAAATTTAAAAAAGCAAAGTGATTTTTTCGTAATAGTATGTCTAGAGATTTTGTCTGTGAGATACAACCAGGAGCTAATATTAAGCTGAACATGTGCAAATATCAGCATCAGCTTAACTCCAGTATTAGATCTGTCATAATGACTCAAGAAGAAAAATAAATTCTTTTTGCTTTTTGATGGCTGAGTATTTTAGTGTTTAGGAAATAAAGTCCAGTCTGCTCTTTAGCTTTGCCTGCCAAATGGTCATAAAAACTTCACATTTTAAGCTATACTACATATTCACTTCTTCTATAATATTCATGATATTAATTACATTATTCTCTTATATTTTAAAAATATTTTTATTGTATTAGTCTTTCTTTTATTTCTATGTTTAGGACAAAAACTCTTCCCCTTAACCCTCCAAATCGTAACTTACCTTTCACATAGGTGCATATGCTTTATTTCATATAAAGCCAAGAATATGAGTGTTCTCTCAATGAAAGCTAAATTCTCTTGCACTGTGTACTGAGCATGAGATTGAGAAAGACAAGGCTGAAAAATATAAGAAGAATATGCAAGGATGATAAAATATTTGAATCACTTGGTAGACTATGTCAGAGCTTGTTTTAAGGGTTGAATTCCTATCACCCAGGTAAAATTGGCATTTAAAATAGCCAGCAACACAACATTTTTTGACTTTGAACAAATACCTTATTTTCAAGCATTTTTAAAATATAATGGTAATTTTAGAAGCTTCTGATTTTGAAAATAATCTGTTTCATTAGTGTATGAATGGAGATGATCTTATTGAGAAAGTATCTGTTTCCAGACTGGAAATTATTGTGTCTTAATGTGAATTAAAATTCTTCTAGTAGTTTTTAACTAATATTGGTCTCCTTTAAAACCAATAACTACTGTACA
The DNA here is from genome assembly GCA_037834095.1 of Argya squamiceps. NCBI lineage: Eukaryota > Metazoa > Chordata > Aves > Passeriformes > Leiothrichidae > Argya > Argya squamiceps. The sequence goes on along the minus strand of JBBMKD010000145.1, from coordinate 101,630,895 downwards.
CTTTCAGTTAGTACTGTGGAGAAACATTTTTTCTTCATATGTTTTGATTATGCAATTAGATATTTAAGGAATTTTCTCTCCAGCCATTCATTTATTAATGAAGCCTTGATCAATATTGAACTTAGAAAATTTTGCCTTTCATTCTGAAACATTGTAATAGGTAAATTCAAGTCTAATAATTTGCCAGCAGTGAAACCAAGTAAGCACATTTATAGTCCCTGAAAATAACTTACAGGGTTTATTTTCATTTTAAAACTAATTTCTTATTTTAGAATTATCCCTCTCTATTTTTACCTTTTTCTTGGTTGAAAGCCTTCACATATGAAGACAAGCTTGTTTTAGTGTTATAAATGATCTTGAGAATATAGGAAGTTCTATGAATGGAGTATTACAAAATACAAAACCAGAGAATAATTATTGTGAGAGGGTTTTTTTTGTTTGTTTTTGTTGGTTTGGGATTTTTTAAAGTAAAATTTACAGCTAAGGGTGCTCTACATTTTAGGGCCTATAATGGTCCTCAAGAGATCTTCAGTCCAACTCCATGGTGGAGGAATACTGAGGATATTTTCACTGAATATTTATCAAAACTCTACTTAAAAATTACCCATGATAGTATTCTATAACCTGACTCAATAATCTGTTCTACATCTTAATTATGCTTATCATTATAGTAAATAAAGAGTGGAATTCAGACTTCTCTCTTGAATAAAGAGAAAGAACATTTGTTCATGATAAAAATCTACTTGTATTTGCGAACTGAGGTCTTATTGGATACGAGGGGTATTGGATAAATTGAAAAAACCTTTTATTTCATTCAGACTAATGAGGTGCCTGAGTCCATAACAAAATACAGTGCAGACATATTTATACAATAAAATACAGTGCAGCTCCATTAACCTGAAATTGGTTTAGGAAGCTGAAAAGTGAAAGACCTACTGCTGAAAAACATCATGAAGGTAAAAAGTATGATGTTTTATAGAGGTTTTTTTGGCAGCAAATTAATGCAAGCTCAGTTTTACAGATCTATTAGAACTGAGATGAAACAAAAATAAACAAGAAACCCTGCCTGTACTGGAAATCTCTTTTCTACAACTTCATCTGCATAGAAATGTCCAAGAAAAATTTTATTAAAAATCAGTTTTTGAAAAAATTCAAACATCTCTAACCATCTGTTGTCTTATTGGAAATTCTGTGTGCAACTTGCAGTGGTCTGTATTTAAATATGATGATTCAAATCACTTAACTCTTCAAACACTCAGCAGTTCTGTAAAATTTTTTTTTTACTTCTGCAAAAAGAAATAAAGCTGTAGGCTGAGCATTATGATCATCTCCTTCACTTGGTTTCGTCTGCCCAGGGAGGCAAAGTGACATGAGCAGTTTGCCCTAGTGACAAAGGAGGTGGATTTTTCCAGCTTGTTAGAGGTTGTCCTCCCAGCAGGATTGCTCACACTGCACTGCCAGCCCTACATTCTCAGCACTCACAACTATACATGGTGTTTAAAAATTTGTATATTTAAAAATAATATCTGTGTTATCTTGGTTTTGAGACCATTCATTTACTCTGCCTGTACAAGACTTTTTGATTAACATGCAGTGCTCTGCTACTTAAAGCCAGTTTTGGAAATGAACACTTGGATGCTGCCTGAGATCTCCTGACAGGGATCCAGGAGCTGGTGCTGTGAGAAACCCAGCTCACACAGTGAGAGGAGTGCACATGCACAGGAGTCTTGGGAATGGTAACACTGTGTGCAGTGTGTTTTCCAGGGTTTTCCCATCTGGTTTGCGGGTAGAATATACTGGTCTGACACTTCTCTCCCTGTTCCCATATAGACAGCCTACTATTGCCTTCCATTCTAATTACAGCCCCACACATTGCTCCGTAGATAGCAACAACTTACATTTTACATCTCTCCCTTTTAACTTCAGAGTCCATTTAGCTCTCTGCCTAGAGTGACTAAGATATCTAAGTCTCCTACAGGTTCCACATTTTGAATGGAAAATTAATTATCAATATCAAACCTCAATGTAGCCTTGAATATCTTCTCCACCACTGGTGCTTTTTTGGCTTTACCACTCTGCTCACCACCACTGAACCCCCTCTGTTCCCGGGGTATCTTAGAGAAAAGAGTGATTGTAGCATCCACATCTATTAAAGAATGCAAAAGGTGCAGTATGGATGATTTATGTGAATGCATGACATAGACTTTCCAGAGGAAAACTTTTCCCTGTCCTTCTAAGTGATGGAGCTCTGTTGTGTTGGTCAGAAATGAGAACATGATAGAGCCAGGAAGAAAATGTTCATTTATGGTTCTTCTTTGAGAAATTTTCCAACTGTCCATTTAAACATCTTGAGTATTTACTTTTTTTTTTCATAATCTGCCATTGGCAGATTTTAGAGAGCATCTGGCGATTCTTTATATCTCTTGCAAGGAAAATTCTTGCTTGAGGCTTGGGATTTTTTTCTTGAGATTTTAAAAAAATGTTGTCTATTTGTCAGAGATGAAATGCAATTTTGAGAAGAAAGGTAATGTAGATTATCCTTTGGCTATAAACTTGAGAGTTCTGCTGAATCTCCTGCAATAAGGAGTTTGGCCACAGGGGAATTTATGTGGATCCATCTGTACAGAAATCACGCAAAGCTCACAGAATAGAGCCCAAGCCATTAGCTTTCATTCATTGTCTTTCTAGGAAGTAAAAATCTCAGGAATTACATCTTAATTTATGGGAGAAAGTAAGATATCTATTTCTTCCTCCCTACAATTACTGGGCATGTCTTTATCCCTGCAACTCTTTTCTTATCTACCTGAAAGCTCTTTTTTATACATACTTGAGAAAGAGCAAGAACTTCTCTGTCTCCCTTCTGGCAGTGCAACAACCCTAGATCCCAATCTACCTCTCCAGTATAATTTGGGGAACTCCCGAAAAGCTTAAAAAATTGACATGCAACAGCTCCACTCCACAGGTCCATCTCCACCTGACACAGTGGGGCCAGGCTGATTCCTTCAAGCACAGCCCATGGTGGCTGCTCAAGCAGTGAGCAGGGATTGACCAGGACTGCAGGGTGAGGACTTTGCACTCATTTCAAAGTACTGAAATTCCTTAGCAAAACATCCAAGCCATGTCTTGGTCTATTTATATGGCGTTGTGAATGCTCACTTGTACTTTGCCAGAAATATGTTTCCTGCAGTACAACATCCACAGAAACATACACAGTACTACAGGGCAGATAAATGAGCTGCTAGTTCTCCAGCTTTCTAGTGGTTGAAAAAGAAATGTAGTAAGTAATTTCCTTCTAATACAGAAAAAAGAGTTGCGGGAAAATGGTAAAATATTTGGAGATTCTTTCTCTGCTTTGCTATGATCTTCCCAGAACTTATTAGCTGACCTCTGTCCTAATTTCTTTCAGTTTTTCTGGGGAAATAGCACCTTTTATGGAGTTTATTGGGTTATGGAGTTTATTGGGAGAATCCCCAGATGACATTAGAGGTAAATGTATATTGGCCCTTCCAGTGCTTTTTAAGTTCTTCTTTTTTAAAGTTTCTCTTCCATTTGTTATACAAGAGAAATAAAAGACACTTCTGCTACACCTGAATTTCATTCAGAGATTAAGGATTAGGGAAAGAAAGAGTTAAACCAATCATACTCTTTTTATACCACTTCACTGAATCATCTAATTTATTCCTAATTCATATATGCCTGGTAAAATAACCCTTCTGAAGTACCTCACTTTCTTATGTAGATAGAGAAACTCTCTTCAGGAGCAGCTAAACTTAGGCAAGAGAATTTCCTCTATTACAGAAGAACAGCTTCTCTTCATGGACTACCAGGGTAAAATGACTTCACGGATTTTTTTAAGGAAATGTCTGACCCTGATAGGGGCAGTGGGAATATCTTCTCCTCTATTTCTCTGTGGAACTTTCAAAAAGAACTCTCACTGGGAATGGATCTTCCATATTAAACTGTGGGTAAGCAGAACAATAGAGAAAGCAAATAATTTCCCAGAGAGGAAGAATCATACCTCAGGAACTTATGGATGAAAACCATACAAAATTGAGATTCTTATATGGCATTATGAAAAATTCCTCATGAATCATAAAAATTCTATATATTTTTTCATGGATACATTCAATACCTACAAAATGTAAAGAATTTGATCTTAGGCATTTTGAAACGGAAGAATCATTTTTGCCTATATCATAAAGAATACCTCTTCAAAAGAGGCCTTGACATAGGCAAAGTGGTAAAGATTAACAATCATAACTTCCAACCAAACACCATTACACCACCATTGCCTTCTATTTATCATGATTAATCTCCTCTTTCCAGGAACATAGAAACCACCCAATCTGGTGCTAACAAGGAAAGCTGCTGGTATCTTAAAATTTTAAATGTCAATAGGATTTCAACAACTTCTTAAAATCATTGCAGGAAAACCTGAAATCTGGACTGCTGATGATGTTTGTGCAAAATCCATTTGCTGAGGTTGAAGGAGTCTCAATAAGATGAGGGAGTGCAGAGCTGAAATGCCAATTCTGAGCATCCAGCTCTGCAGCTGGTTCCTGCTGGCATGTTGCTTTTGTTACCTGGTTTTGTGACAGTATTGGATTGTTAGCAGAGGTGATGGGAGCACAGTCTGAGCAGGCTGGTTGCTGCTGCTCATATTTTTTTTTTCTGGAAGAGCTGCGTATGGCTCTGTGTGACCACACTGATTACATCTCTTTAACTGGTTTGGATTTAGGTACTTGCTGTTGTCAGCTGCAATTGAATAAACATCTCTGTGAGATGTTATTTTGTGTATTCATGCCTGTTTATTCAATTTGTTTATTCATACAGAGCTGGGTTGTAATTGCTTTTGCCCTCATTGTAGGAAACCTTCCACCATTATCCTTGTGGTTAATTTCAACTTGTTACGAAATCCTTTTCCTCAGGTGTCTTCTTAGTCCCTGGAGGGAGAGATAGAAATTGAAATTTGGTTTCAAATGTGACTAAGTTCAAAGAAATAAAATCAGTCAAGACCAAAAAAGCTTATGTTGCTCTCAAACAAAACTCCAACTATTTAGAAAACTGGCTCAAGTGACACCTGTGAACATGTACTGTACAATTGCCAGACCTCATTCTTCAAATGACAACAGTATTTTTCTGATTTCAATGGTATTTCAACATGAAATTTCAGGTATTTATTTAATTTTCCAAGACACCTTTCTAGCAACTTAAATAATAGCCAGTGATTTGTTGGTATCATATTTTTGTAGCATTTTTTTTTACTTAATCTCTTACAGAAAACATGGAGTTGGAAAATATAAACACCAAATATTTTACTTCTAGGTACATGGAGAATGTTCTTAACAGAATTTAGCAGTCAGGTTTTTCCTATATATCTACCTCTGTGACCCTCATTCTACTTGAGGATGTCATGTTTAATCAGTTCTGGAAAGCCTCTATACCCATTTCAGAAAAAACCCCAACTATTTGATTGTCAACTCATATTGTTGAGTTCAGACTTTTCTAGAGAAAATAATTTCCCAAATGAAATGCAGGTGCATCAAGCCAGAGCCATTTCTTGAAGAATAACATTTCTCTGAGGAAGCTGGTATGCAAGTAAAGCTCCAAAAATTAGTACAAAATGGTCTCCTTGAAATTTAAATCCCCTTTATTAATTATGGTTGTTATTTATCATAATTTTTTTAAATAAAAGTATAATAATAGATAATTTCCTCACAATTATTCCCAATTGCCAATGAGATTCCTTCACATCATGTCTATGAGTATCTTTGTAAAACAGAGCAATGAATGTCTTCTATTTTTTTATTACCACATTCTTTTATTTTTAACTATCTGCTTTTCTGTGTATGATATTTTTATGAAGGAACTTGAGAGGGAGGAAAAAATAAGAGAAAGGAGGGATGGCAGATAATATAGTGGCAACTTAGTGATGAGGGCAGTTGCTTGGAGACTGTATATGAATCTCATTTCTTTGAGGAAGGATTGAGTATAAATCTCCCTTTACTTCTGAGTTGTCGGTTGTCGGCTGCATCATCCCAATGTTACATGTGAAGAACAGGTATGTTCTATGGACTTGTTAAAAAAAAGAATTAATCTGCAATAGCACTCTCAGAAATCCTCATGTGTTGTGAACAGAGTTTATTCCATGTATCACACTGCTGTCTTCAGATTGCTTCAGTTTTTTATCTTTGGGTTTATTAGTCCTGGCCATGACCAGAACTGAAACGCTGCTGAGAAGCATTTCAAATTCAACTGTGTTGTACCTGGTGAATTTAAATCCTCTCTAAATTATTCAAAGAACAGAGCAAGAGTTTTCTGGATCATGACTGGACAGAGTAACCAAACTTTGTCTTACACTCTTTTTTTACAGCTGAACTTCTTTTTGTCCCCCCACATCCAACCATTATGTTAATGATACGTGTAGCACCAAATCCCTAAATTTAGCCATTATTAAGGTGGAAGCTGAAGCTGACTGTATGGTCCAAAGAGGGAGGTCTCTGGAAAGCACATCAGGCTGCCTAAATTTGACAGTACTTAGGTCTCTAATTTGGGTGCCCTAATTCCTGTGTGGAAGCACACACTTCTCTCAGCTGACTGTAGAGGGAACCTGGGCACCAAAGGTAGGTGTTTGCAGAGGTGGTGTCCCTGCTCTCCATTGTCTGCAAGCTTTCCATTCAGGAATGACAATAAAATCCTGTGTGTTCATCTCCTCAGCTATTCTAAAGTATGCAGCAATTAGATCATCCCTGTACCTTTTTCTCTCAACTTACTCTGGAAGTATAATTTGTGTTGCACACAAACCTTGCCCACACATGGGATCATAATTTGCAACCTTTAACATGAAATATTCATGTTTGAAGTCAATTATTAAGTTTATATTTTAATAATGCAAATTTTTCTACTTTCTCTGTCTGTAAGGTTGTTTGGAAGGTTTCTATAACCCTTTCTATAAGTAGTACTAGAAAATATATTTTTTCTTAATTTATATTTTCAATAGATGTATGCAGAGTAAAACCATGCAAAAATAAAATAAAAATAAAAGAAGAGAAATAAAAGTTTCATAATATTAAAAAAGATTAGGCTGACATTCTTTATTTAGTGTTACAGCTACAAAACCTTTCCATTATATGTATATGTCATTAATAGGACTATGGTGAAAAAGCAGAGAAACAGTAATTTTTCCCTTTAACACTGATTTGGGATTTATTGGCTGCATGTGAATGTGGATTGGGCAGGATTTTTTTCTATAGGCTTGTTTTTTTCAATTTACACATATTCCTTCCTGTCTTGCACTTTCTGTACACAACACTTCATGGAAATGGCTAATTCTGAGTTTCATTGCCCCAGATTTTGTTAGATTCAGGCCTTCAGGACAGCTCCTCCCAGCTTATTTTCTCTGGCGTCAGCAGTGTTTTCCAGGTCAAAGCTAGCTTGCTTTGCTCATTTCTTGAGCCAGCCAGAGTCTGTGAAACAACAGTGGCGTTCCACTGAGCTAGAGCTAACAATCCCCATGTCCCAGCAGGATTTATTTGGTCTGAGGAGTTTTGCTCCCCATTAATGCAGCCACAGTTTTTCACAAGTCGGCAGGAGGAAACCAGGAAAATAATAAGCTTGTGAATCTTAGGACAATTTTTCTGAAGATTTTGCAGCCACACATGAGCTGATGTAGTGCTTTTGCTCTGTCATCAGCTGTGTGAAGAGAGAGGAGAAATCATCTGAACACAGTCCTGAGCAACTGGCTGTAGGGGGCCCTGCTTGAATGGGGAGGTTGGCCTTCAAAAGGCCCCTCCCAACTCAACCATTCTGGGATTCTGTGATTTCATGCCAGTGCATTTATGGCTTTCATAGCATGAAAATCTGTTTTCTTGATAGGTCAAGTATAATAGTAACAAAAAGGGTGGGTTAATTATTTTCTAGGGAAATTAATTATGCCTGATGCCTATATCTTGACATTTGCTTTGAGCTATAGCAGTCTGTACCTGGGGCAAAAGGAAACTCATATTTAGCATCAGAAACAACAGCCTCAAATAAAATGGACAAATAAGTTTTAATAATACTTCAAATAATTAAGATCATGCACTTGTTTGTCTTTGCCGCTATTAATTCTTTCATAATTGCTAAAGAGCCACCTGAGAAATCTCCAGGATCCCAGTTATCTTTAGATAACTGATGGAACATAAAATGATTTGAATGAAAACTGTCATATCCAACTAATTGGACATGGCTAATGTACGATGTAACACAACAGAAAAACATTTGAACGCTGTGGTAGATATTTACCTAAAAGAGACACTTTACACAAAACTTGTTGAGATGAGAATTTGGCCCTCTTTTTGTACAATATTGGCAATCTACTTGTTTCAAAGCACGTTTCTAAATGGACTTGGATGTGACATCTTTGATGTGTAGAGCAAAAAAGCTCTCTCAGCCACCAAGAACAAGCAAGGATCTTTTGAACTTTAGGCAGCCACACAGAATGGTTTCATGAAGGGCAGGTGAAACCTTTCACATTCAGAAGGGATAAGTAAGCACTTGTGCTACTTTTCTGCAGATTCAAGAGAGCAGTTGATGGATAAGGAGCGAAGAAATGAGAAAACTATCTAGAGAAGTGGCGAGGTTGAATGAGCAGTGACCTACAGTGGGTTATACAGGTGTGTAGTTGTCTTCCCGCCACATCTTTGCAGAATATTTTGGGTGAGATTCAGCTGCAGATTCAGACATCTAAATGGAGGGGTTGAGATCACAGAATCACAGAATCAAAGAATCAAAGAATATGTCAAGCTGGACGGGATTCACAAGGTTCATTGAGCCCAGCTCCTGGCCCTGCACAGGACCATCCCTAGGAGTCACACCATGTGCCCAAACACTTCTTCAGCTCTGCCAGGCTGGTGCTGTGACCACTGCCCTGGGACCCTGGTCAGTGCCCAACCACCCTCTGGAGGAAGAACCTTTTTCTAATATCCAACCTAAACCTCCCCTGATACAACTTCAGCCCATTCCTATGAAGTCCCTTGTGCCATTAAAGTAATTTCCAACTGCCCTTCCCTGGAAAAGTGAAGATTAAAGATACCCCAGGTGTAAAGAAGGCTTCTCCCCCATGGAC
>JBBMKD010000145.1:101600556-101621689 GCA_037834095.1 Argya squamiceps | reverse complement strand
GTGTGTGGCTGTGTGAGCTTGAATTGCTGCCTGAGCAGTTCTCAAGCAGTTTCTCTACTGGAGAGGCTGACTGGGATTTAGGAGAGCCACACTGTTACACATTCCCTTGGGTCCTGTCACTGTTTCACATGTAAACTTCTCATTCACCTGCAGTGGCAGACGAATTAAATCTTTACTGTATCTCCAGATACTTACATTCAGCTCCAAACTTGGAAGTGCACTCTTGCCCTTTGTCTGTGGGATGCAGGTGTTCCCAGTGCTGGGAGAGGACAGCTGTGTTCTGGTGGTGCTGAGGACTGTCCTTATGCATCTTCTGGTCATTTCTGCAGGAGCTACATGTGTAACCTGACACAAGGAGCAAAGTGCTGTCTGCAAGGGTCGATGGCAGCATCCTGTGAAGAGCTGACTGTCACAGCTTCTCTGTTTCTGTCAATCTCGTCTTTCCAAAATGAAGCAGGAGTTGAGGAAGTATATGCAAAAGCATATGCAAAGCATATGCACCAGTAATGACCAAGACCATGCAGAGGGACTTTGGGATTAAATTGTGTGAACAAGCATATAAATTAATTCCACACTTTTTAACCAATTCTTGAGAGGCTTCACCACCTCACTCTGATCTCATGTAGTAAAGTAGTTTATTCATTTTGCTTTCTAAAACAGAGTGAAAGCCACTTTATTTATTACAGCAAGGAAGACATCTAATACAATTTTGATTGATTTCTTCATCTTCTTCCTTTGGGCCACTCACTGTGGCTGTAGCAAGGAAGGGAGAGTCCATGAGACTTGCTGCTCCCTGTTTGAGGCCAGGACTGGAGCAAGGCACTTGTTCCATTGATGTGTTTGTTTCTTGACAGATTTCTTTATGCTAGCATCTTGAACCTCACTCAGTGCCACATATTGGGACAGCTCTTAAGCAGGCAGCTATTAAAATGATGTAGGATTATTTACTTGGCAGGTTTATTTGGAGTGAGCACTGTGTTATAGCCCATCAGTTCTCAAAATCTGCTCACAGACAAAAATATGCAAAGTGCACTTGTGAGATGTAGTTCTCCTTCTACTGTTACTGAGTCTAAAGTTAAAAATTTTAGTTGGTCTGTTGGAAAATATTTGGGACAACTAAAATATTAACTCCTCATACTATGATCATAGAAAAAAGTCACATTACAGGTTTAGAGTCTGAATTTGAAGATGAGTTAATCTGATACTGAGAGGAGTATTTTTCTGCATGTTATAAAATATTTGAATGTGTGGAGAGCATGTGTTTCAATATGTGGTTAATTGGGTAGAAAAATGCCAAATAGCAAACAACCATAACTTGTTGTGGTTTCACTCACTGTGCCTGGGTGATGTCTAGACTGATGCACAGCTCTGTATGAACAGAGGTTGGAAATCCATCACAATGCCAAAGACCTCATATCTACCAGCCTTTGGGGCACTTCCTGCAAGGAGAGCTGAACAGTGAACTCATTCCATCTTTAGGAAAGCTGAGGACAATCTATGTGAGAGCTGTTTAAGAAAATGCTTGAATTTTCCTGTGTCCATTTCTCATTAAAGCTTTTGCAGGGAGGCAATCTACTTTTCCTCTCCTCAAAGATTAAATATTTACTTTCTGAACTGTTGCTATGCTGCTTCAGAGAGGTTATAGTTGTCACTGTTGATCTCTTCAGGAGTTAATTCTAGGTGAAGTAACTCAGGCCATGAACAGCCCTGGTGCTGTACAGAAAGGGCACAGGGTGGCAGCTCCACCACCCCTGCCTCCACAGAAGTATCACTTCAGAAATCACCTAATTCAATGTTCATCACATTTTTAATTTGTAAAATAAAAATATTGATGTTCTTTTTCTCTTCTAGAAAAGATTATCTGGAAAAGACCTGTAATTTGGTGGAAAATTTTCAACTGTCTTTGCACAAACTCTCATGACATCAGGCCTGAATTATTTCCAGTTCTCTTTGTAGTGCCTTCTGAGCAATGGGATTCATTAAATTCCTGTATTTTTAGGTGCATAATAGCAGGTTACTAGTGATTCAACATCTCTGTGAATTATGTAAGTAAGGATAACACAAATTAATCCCTAAAATCCATCTCACTGCCCACCTGTTTCTGGTATTTCACAGAATGAGAGAAATAATACATAAATTTGTACATAATGCTACATCTCTAACTAATCCTGCCTTGTCTCAGGTGTTTTGTGCTGACCTGATGATATGAATCAGGTGAGAACTAGTACATATTCCATTCTTATATTTTTAAAACATTAGATAACACAGGTTGCACTCAGAATGACAAAACAGCATTGCTGTCTATCAGTGGAAAAAAACTTATGGGCTGATGAAAAATTAAAATTGAATTAATGCAACAGCATTTATTTATTCTTGCTTTCCTCGTCTTTTATGTAAAAAGTATTGCTTAACCTATTATGGAATTTAAATATCAAAGGAAGAACACAATGTAAGGGAGAGAAATGAAGATGTAAAGAAGGGAGAAGGATGGTTTTTTGAGAAGAGAGCTAACAAATCAATGAACCTGGATAAGGAGGGTAGCTCGAAATGTCAGGAGCTGCACTGACCTGTTTGAATGATGAATTGCAGCACAGGGAACATTCTGACACAGGGCATGTAACAATATGCCAGTGCAAGAAAGGTTGCAGAAATGTCACCTGTCAACAACTCGCACTACACACCTTTATTACTAGAGTCACCCAGGATCATGACCTTTCTGCATGCAAAGTCAGCCACTGTGATGAGAACACACACTTAACATATGTGTTCTGTTAATATTCACCTCAGAAAACATTATTTTAACATCATAAATATAGTGACAAAATTGCACAAGTGATCACGAAGTGTCTGAACAAATTTAGGGGGTAAGATATGGCAGTCAAAATCATTATTTTGTTCATGTGTTCTTCAAAATCTAATAAAACTATCATTCTAGGCATTTGGCTCCACTGTAAACATTTATTAATTTTTTTAAATAATGCTTTGATAATCTTAGCATTGCATGGCATTTCTGTCTGGGAGCATCTCACCTGAATGAAGCTGAAGCTTGTTCAGGTGTGGCACAGCCTGAGGAAAAGGGACAGGTACCCCTACCCTACCCAGGTTACCCTGGGGCAGGTATCATGTGTGGTACACATAGCTCCAGGAACCCATTTGTACTGGTATCATCTGGTCATCAGCACAATCACAAAGGTATTTTGAGAAACAGTTCAGGTTTCACCAGGAAAATTCTCAGAAGTCTCACTGGAAAGCTGTGCCAACTTTTCCAGTTAATTTTTCCAAGTAAGTGAAGTGGAAAGTCAATAATAATCAGTTTGTATGAAGAAAAAAATAAAAACAAACCACCCTGACAGTTAAAAAAATTGACAATTTTTATTTATCTGTGTGATGATCATGGGTCCTGTTGGGGATTTTTGTGAACAGACAGGCCTCTCTGGTTGAAAGCGAGGGGTGTGAGAGTTTTCTGCTTACTTTACTCTCCCTTCTGTTTGTCATCTTTTCAAATCTTATAGCAGATGTAGTCTGGGCAAAAGAAAAGTAAAGCTGCTTGCATCTTCCTGCCAGTAATTCCTCAGGCAGCAGGAGTGTGAGCAGTTGTGTGGGGACATGTCAGGGAAATTCCCTCAGATGAGGGGACATGGAGTGATCCCCATGGGCAGATATGCTCCATGAGGAGCAAAGGCTCAGCCCAAGAAAGTCCTTCTTTACAGATGATGGTCTTACAACAGCCAAGGATTTTATTTTTCTACTTTATATCAAACACCCACTTAGGGAAAGAGAGTAAATACACTCCATCCTGCTCCACTCATGGATGAAAAGTGTCAAGTAACCAAGTTGAAGCAAATTGCCTTCACAGCTCAGTAGCCTTTTCTGCCTTGTTTGCAGTTTCTCCCATGCTTCTGCAGGTAATGATGAAAAAATTCAGCCTCATGATCCCAGGTGTGGGAGGCATCCACAACTACTACATGGGAAGATGCACAAGATTTGATTAAAGAGACAAAGATTTCCTGACCAGTGTAAGACATGCAGACAAGATGTCTGAAAAGGCCAGCAGCTTTCCTCTTTGCCCACAGCAGTTTTTAAACTGCCACCAATTCATTCTCTCAGACAGCTGGTTTTGATATTCTTTAGACCCCTGTCTGGGGTAGACCTCCTGAAAAGCAATAAAGTGGAGAATGTTGATGTCTTTAGGGACCATGGTGTTATTATTTACAGAGCTGCATAAGCTGACAAGTCCAGGGAGAGCTTTGCACTGCAGGTACCTCTGCAGAACACTTTAAGTACAGCCATGAGCATAAATCACACAACCTCAAGAATACTCCTGGGAAGCATAATTCAGAAAATAGGTGACATTATATGTAAGAGTAGTTTCTGTGAGCTCCTTCTTGCTTTCAAGGGGTAATGCTGTACTTGTATAGCAGAAAAATTGCTAAACAACAATTCCAATCAAATGTACTAAATTGCACTTGCCCAGCCTATCCTTGCTTTCTGCCTTAGGGGTCTGTTCCTGGCAAGATATAACAGGGATAGAACAAAGATCCAGGTAATACAATTGGATGTGTAAGCAGCATGGTTACTTCCTTGTGCAGGCAAAGCAGCACAGGGATTAGAACATTTCATTCTGGCATGCTAAGGCTTTCTCAGGAGAGGAAAGCTACACATCTGATGACAAATCCACAAAATATTTTCCCTTTTTTTTTTTCCTCTTTGAATCTCAGAAAAGCAAGCTTACTTTGAGATGGAAGTTGCACCTTTGAATAAAAAATTATGCCCCAAAATATTTTTGCCTTTCCATTTTCATTTAGCTAGAACAAAAGCAGGTCTTTGTCCATACTTATTGTTCATTTCTATCCTTTCCATCTCCAGCTACCTCTGCTTAATCTTTACTTCTTAATTTAAAACAGAAAACTTATTCAGAATGGGATAGCAAGAAAGTTATCTGTTGTATTAAAACCTTTGCTTCTTAAGATTTAACCAAGTTCAGGTAGCTTTTATTCACTGCCAGCTAACCCTGTCTGCCTTCTTTGCAGTGTGTTGTCATTTCTTGGTCAGAACACACAATTATCAGGTCCAGGCTTGTGAAAAAGAATAAACTTAAAAACCAAAGTGTGAGAAGGTATTATTCTTTCAAAACTCTTGTCTCCTAATCTGATCTGTGGATTAGCAAGGTTTTGAGGGTATGCAATTGACATATGCTAGTGAGGATAAAAAGCAAAGAATGGCTCAGGAAGAACCTTGTGAAAAGGAAAGAAGAAATTTTGTAAGAGTGTATTCCTTTATTCTCATAGAGCTCCATGTTTGGTGCTGGGGAAAACCACCACTCTCTCTGATTTGTTTCTTACAGTTACCACATATGTGAAAAAAGATGATGACAGACATCTGAGGTGAGAAGAGCACAGTTCCTATAATTAGTATTTGTGAAAACATCACTCTGGTGTCCTTGATAAAGGGAGTCTTCTGTCCTAGCCATATATTAACATTCAAAATCTCACAGAGCTAACAACTCATTTCTTTGCTACTACAGTTGGAGGCCAAAAAAACAGTATTATTTTTGCAACTCAAAGATTGGCTGATGACTATTGGAGTCTTTCTACACCTTTTAGCAAAATGAGTGTTTTTTGATTGATGCTCATTCTGAATGCAGGCAAATGATCTGGCAGAGGGCAGAATTATCCAGTGACCTAATGTCCTGCCACTGATACACAAATAATTATATGAGCACTGATCCACATAACATCCGTTATGTGAATTTGAATGCCCATCTGTTCAGTCCAGATTAATTGTGACACTGATAGCTCCACATTATGAAACTGTTATTTTTTGAAGGCTTCCATGAAAAGCAAACCCCCCTTTCAATACCTCCCCCAATTCCAAATAACACAAAACCCCAAACCCAAACCAAACCATAAAAATGACCAGTTTTAAAAAAACAAAACAAAACACCAAAAAAAACCCCACCACACAACAGGTCCATAAGTTCAAATGTTCTCTTCACTGCCAGGTAGAGCACACCAGGACCCAAGGGAATAGTTCATAGCATAAAACCTGCTTAGAAGTTAGGAAGAAGGTATTATTCTTCAAGCAACCTGATTCTAAGTAAGGTTTAAACAATACTGAAAGGTTCAATTCATTTTGTTTAACATTAGATATCAACAATATGGATGGCTGTATCTGATCTAATCACCATTTGAGGGAACGATTCCTTTGACCTCTTTTGGATGTCTACTTTAAGACAAGGAATATTTGCATCAGAATTTATTTATTTCTCTAAAAGACCCTAAGAGACCTTAGTGGCTGAGGCCTGCTATGGATGCTATACTGTAGATATCTATATTTCATGACATCAATTGCAACCTCAACTAATTTGCAGGTAAATTGATTCATTTTGTATGTCACATCTAGTTTAACTGCATTTTCTCTTTGTTGACACCTAATTCCTCTAGGATATTTTGATTCTTTTACATTTTGACAATTTCTTACTAGTCTACACAACTACAAGTTTTGCTAGCTCTGTCCTTCTATTCAGCCAGAGCAAATAAAATAAAAGTTATCATGATCAGGCATTTGTATCACTCTAAATGAGCCCACTCACAATCAATGTCGCAAGATCATTTTTAGGACCTCCACTAGAAATTATCTCCCAGATCTTAGAGATGTACTCTCAAACACAAGTCTAATTTTCTGATATTTTGCAGCGTATTTATTAATTTTGAGTCATGAACTTTTAAAATAGTGCCATTAATTTTTGCATGCATGTAAATATATAAGTAGTTGTGTTTTAAATGTCTTTCATCTAGAATATTGAGCAACATGTTTTGATTTACTGGTGGCTTGTGTGAAGTGTATTAGTTATAGCAGCCTTTATACCATTTTGCTTCCATTGCTAAATTCCATGAACAGGTGTTTGAAATGGATGGATGAAGTCAGTGGAGTCATATAAAAGATGCACCTTAGTTTTAATAAAAATAAAACCAGAAATTGCACTGTTTCATGAGGAGAATTCATAGTTTTATTTCTTATTGATATTATTTCAAAATACCCACAATGATCCTGTTATTTATATGTGACATAAGAAATGTCTGTTCTCTGGACTGTAATGCACAATTCATTATTTCCATACAGTGTTTTTCTATGGGTAGTAATGGAAAAATTTTAATTCTTTCTAGGTTTGGCAAGAAAAAATTGATGACATCACACTTGGGAGTAAGAAGTTTGGATGGCTGGACCTATACCTAAGATAATGTCCTTACATAGAGGCTTACATTTTAGTTACAATTTCATACTCCAGCAATTTTTGCGTGCTGTTTTACATATTAAGGCTGGGATTTATTTTGCCTAATTTAAGAATTTTACCAAATTTTAGTATTCTTGTACGTGTCCCACTTAATTGGAGATGTTTAAAGTGCAGATTTTTTTGCCTGTCTGGTCTAGTCATCCTGTTTTAAGAACTCCATCAGTGATTATATTAAGATGCCAGGCATTATAGATGCAATGATTCTCATTTGTCCTGCGTAATAAACATGTACAATGTCAAAAGGTGAGCCATGATCTAGGTTGTCTTTGTAATTAACCAAGAGAAGAAGGCAATTCTCTGCATAATTAAGCTTTTCTGCAATTCTTGTGGTCTCTTTAAATACCTATCTTAGTGTGATATGAACCATTCTCTAGAAGTACATTTTCTTCCTGTGCAGCTCAGACACAGAGGTTTACATTAGTGACATCTAAATTACATCCACTGAATCCCACCCAATTAATTCCTGGGAAAAGTTGTTTCAGGTTGCAAAGAAGGTTCAGTTTTACTTCTGTTCAAAAAACCTGAACTAGACTGTAGGACAAATGAATTGTGCTAGGGAAAGTACAGTAGAGCTGCATTGACACCAGAACTGAAAAAAAGAAGTTGGCCCAAAATAGCCTAAAGCACATAACTTCCTGCACACTTACACAGATTTTCATGGTGCAGTCAGATTCATCATTCTATTCACAATATAATTCCATTTGCTGAAATGTGATATAATTTTGAAAATAGCTGGAAATCTTAGCACAGATCTTGTTTTTAGCCTAAAATACTGGAACAGATCTCAGTTTGACTTTCATGGTTTGTGTAGAACATATGGTCTCATGACGTTGCCTGTCATGTTGCCTCTGCTTTTCCTTTAGACATCTATATTCTTTGACAAGGGGAAATAACAGCAAATCTATATCCAAAATTAGATTATTTCACAGAAAAGGACCTGCATACTAAGATATTTTTTCCACAATCAGGCACTAGAAAGACAGGTTATGGCCATATTTTTTTCAGAAAACTTGAGTATTGGAAACCTTAGAATTGCTGCAATGTTAAAAGATAAATGTGCACTTCCTTTCAAGTGTACCCTATCATCTTTGTGTTCTGTGATATAATGTATCTACACTTTTTTTTTTAGTCTGTGATTTCTTTTTTTCTGAGTATTTTCAGACATTTTTGGTAGAGAAACAACGGGTATTTATACATAATAAGTATATTTGATTTAGTGAGGGTGCTTCTTAACAGGCATCAAGATTAGCTGTCTACTATTTTCAATTGTTTACAATAAAGAGAATTACTTGTTGATGAAAGAGATTAAATTGGGAAAATTAAAGTAGGTATGGTATTTTTCCGTGATACTTTCTGGAAAAAACCCACGTTAAGCATAGGAGATAATGGAGATAGATTTTTCCAATGTTTTTGAATCCATTAAGTATAAAACAACCTACTCACTATTGAAAAAAATGTTGGAATGTTCTTTCTTAACAAATTTCTACAGCCATAGTTTACTATTATAGAAAATCATGGTGATGAATTTCTTACAGAAATGAAGATTCACATTAAATAGTGGTTCCTTTTCTGTCATTGAAAGATTATTCAGTTTACATATAGATAGAGCCCAGCACTTCAGTAAGAAATCTGATTGTGGAACACAAATGAAAATAGCAATTTTAGAAAATTAAATAGGAAGTAGACAAGGCAAGCAGTTTGTGTTGTCATATTTCAATCAAAAATGTGAGAATGTAAGAACTGTTTTTTAAAAGATTGAAAAGGAATGCCAAAAAGTATTGACACAACATTTGTTAAAGTCATTTCATATTGATACCTCTTGGAAAAGGAAGGAAATGCTTCTGCCAAAGCAAAGTGTAGTTTAAGTCACAATATCATTTAGTCTTGAATTTTATATTTAAAAATATATTAAAAAAAACCCCACTCATTAGAAGATTTTTATTCAAAGCAAAGTTGATGAGGAAAATGTTCATTTCAGTAAATTCCACAGACCGTGTATATCTTTTCAGACATACAAATAAATAGTGTACTGCAACTATTAAATAAAAAAAACCTGTAAGTTAAAAGCAGTACAAAAAAATGTAATAGATGTTGCTATAATTAAATTTTGACATTTCCAATAAAAATGGTGAATGGTGAATTTTTATTGTGATCATTATCTCAGTCAACTTGAAAAATTAGGCTATTAAAGTTTTGTGGAATAGCCTGCAGTCATCTTGTTTCTTGAGCTGATTATTTTTATTATACTGTGCACTTTGTCACTAAATGCAAGGCTGAAATGGTCATATAGAGAGGCATAAAGGTCAAAAGAAAAAAAACTACCTTGGACAATAGCCTTTCTGCATGGCTTTGGCAATGGCCCTGCCAGCCCCTCATAAGAGATCTGATCAGCTGGGCAGCAATGCAAGCTTTATGTTTACTTAATTTAGGTGAAATAACTTTCATTAAAAAAAGATTGAACTCCAAAAGTAGGAACTGTATTTTGGTTTCAATTAAATATGTAATTAAAGAAATACTAACAAAAAAATAAAAACCATATTTTACCTAAGTTAGATCTTCACTCAGTCATAGTTTGAACCAGATTAGTTTTAATATTTCTTACTTTCAAAAGAATTTCAACAATTATTTTTTATTCAATACTTAGGATAATGCCACCCTTTCAAAACAATGATTAGTGTTGTGGTGGGAAAAATAGCTTAAAATCTCAGAAATTCAATTATTCTTCTGAATGATTTACTAATATTACTTCCTTCTGTGTGTAGGAGTTTATGAATAACCAAGTTGATGGAGAAGTAAAATACAATATAAAATAAAATCATATAATGGAAACCCAATGCACCAATCAAATGAATGAGAATGATGATAATAAAAGAGAGATATTTAAAACTATCCCTGCCTACTCAGAAAACATTAATCCAAGGAAGTGTTCCACAAGTTGTACTTGTGATGGAAAGGACACACTTACCTAGAGTGTTAAGCAGCTCATTGTTTCCTTCAGGCAATATTGTCATACACTCATATATTTAATATCAATTTTTATATTTTAAAATGTGTCAGATTTTCTTCATCTCATGAAGCTAGGTAAGACCCAGCTCTTTGTCATTGTTTTAAAATGTAGGATTTCTCCAGGAAACACAAAACTCTATATATAAAACTTTGCCCTATACCCTTCTAGAAAACTCTCCACCTATTGGAGTTTGTGAATACTTCATCTGTCACATCTGCAGGGCAAGAGATGTCATCTGTACTCACTAATATCCTGGGGAAAATAAATAGGAGGCCTGCAGTCCTTAAATATGTTACACTATAGTACCTATCACAGTATATCAACCAGTGAGATCATTCTGCAAAGGACAAATTGTATTAATTCTTTTATTTGAATCTACCAAGTGATAACAACTTGGATCATCTACTTGAGTTATATTGTTTACAAGACTATCAAGCTGCAAGTGTAATCACTGTTTGTTTTCCATATCTTTCAGGTTGACAGGAGAAAAGTGCTTTAATCAGGAGATAAAAAATGATAATGTTTGGTATTTCTGGTCACAACCTTTCCAATCAAATGTATTTCAGGCATACAAATCCAGTTTGCCCAGATTCTTATACATAGCAGGAGAAGGTGGAAAAGAGGGAGAGAGACAGCAACTGAAGAACAGCAGTTTATGGACCCCCTAGAAAGATTGTTTGTTTTGAAATCTGTGGGGCTGTAGGGGATTTCCCAAAAGCTGCTGGGAGCACTGGCTGCCATGAGTGAGTAGCCTTTGATTGTGATCTCTGCAAAATCATTGAGGTTGATTGAAGTCCCTTGAGGGCTGTGACACGAACAAAGGAAGACTGTGCTTTAGGTGGGCTTTTGACATTTGGCACCCTCCTCCTTCCCTACTGTGTTCACTTTTGGAAGCTGAGGAACTTCCTGGATTGATAGATGGGTTAAAAATTGTCTAAACAACTGGATTCAAAAGATTAATCCATTACTTGACATCTCTTTGGAAGCTGCTGACAAGAAGAGCACTCCAAAGGTTTGTACTGAGGTTGCTGTTGTTCAATAGCTTCATAAATGGTCTGTATGATGAGACAGACTATCCCTCAGTAGACTACAAAGGATGAATTTCAGACCAGAGAGTAGAGCTTCAATTCAGAGATTGCTTGAGAAACCTCAGGAATGGGCTCAAGAGGAAAGAGTATGAAGTTTTTCACGTGTGAGGAATAGTTGGACTTATTGAAAACTGAGATGGGAAAGAAGCATCTGGCTGAAAAGCACCTGGAGGGTACAATGGAGCTAGAATGAAGTTAAGCATGAGCCAAAAATGCGCTTTCATCACAAAACAACTCAAACAACATATTGGGATTTAGTAGGAAGATTGCAACAGGTAAGCCACAGAAGATACTCTGTTACACAAAAGGAAATCATACCTGGAAATCTACGTCCACTTTCTGGTCACCACAGGTCAGGAGTGACTGGCAGAAGAAGGGAGGAGTCCAGAATGCGAGGTTCCCCTGGTAGATGAAGTCAAGTGAAACATGACCTATCAGGATGGTCAGCTGAAGATAAGGTGAAGGAGAGAACGTTTATCAGCCAGCAGGCAGTTGAAGGGTACCTGCTTCTTGGCAGTAGTAGATCACACAGCATCCATTGAATCCACTTAGCCTAAAATCTGTGAACTCCTGAACCTACCACTGGGTCCCTTCACATAAAAATGTTTCAGTGAGTATTCCAGTTGTTCCAGTTTTCTTCTGACTTGGCTAAGATTGCTGTCTTGAGAGGAGTTAGCATTAAATCAAAAATTTAAGTGAAAATATGATATGCATTGTAGCAATGACAGTAATTTTGCAATGAGAGTAAATAACCATTTGTTACATATTCTCAAAAGACATATATTTAATTTGAAGTCTTTATAATTCAATACCTCTCTATAAAGAAATGCTCTAGGTTAATTAGGAGCAGTAGGTCAAATTCAGAGATTGCACAGCTTGAAGTCTATGATTTTTTTCTATAGTCGTGTTAAATGATCACTGTCATTCCAGCTGGCCCACAAATGGAAAATTTATTCAACTTTTAAAAAAGTCCTTTTTCAGCACTGCCGTTGTGCAAAATAGTCTTAAAATGCAGGCATAAGTCTCTGAACATAAGCAAATAAGCAGCATATATAGCAAATCAGCATTTTTAGGTTATCAACTTTCAAAATTTTTTACAGTGTTTCAGTCTGAGGTTCAATCTGCAATGTTTCATAGTCTCCTGAGAAATTAAAGAGTTTATTAGGAAATGCAGAATATGAAAAAATAATTGGAGACTTTGAAAAAAAATTGTTTAGAAGAGAGAGTAAGTATTATTAAGTAAAGCAAAACAAACAAGAAAACAAACAAAAACTAAGAAACAAAGAATGTAAGCAATACCCAGATTAAAAACATCTATTTCCTTTGTGGTTAGTCTTCCAATGTTTTGAGGAAGCAAAGTTATGAGACATTAATTTTCTTCAGCCTGGAGAAAGGGAGGAAAATACTGTCAAATTAGATACAATAAATATCTGGTAAATAAGCAGTGTCAAAGATCTGTATAGATTGTAAAAAGCACATTGATTGTTTCCTTAAACATGCTGTTCAGTGTAAACAGCCTGGCTATGCAAAAATGTCACAATGTCTGGCAGGGTCATGAACAATGTAAGTCCCCAGAAAAAATCCCTGATGTCCTACCCCAAAGGGTTCTTTGAATCTAACTAAAATGACACATGAGTGCAGGAGCATTTCTGGGGGCATTCATTCATTATATGCTGCCACTGGTGCAGATAAGGGCATTTAAGTGAAAGGGGGTTCTGAGAACACAAGAGTATTAAGTGGGCCCAGAGCAAGCACCAAGCTATGAGAATGACTAATTATGACATAAATATCTGAAAAAGACAAAATTCTCCAAAAATTGTTTTCCAGAAAACGCAGTCCCGTGATGTATTCTGTGAGTGCAAACACTAGGCAGAGCCAGGCAAGTGTCACCTTTTAGAGCTATATACTGTGCTTTCTGAGCAACACATTTGACAAGCACAGAAGGATGCTGAGAAATGTTTTATTTTTTTCAGTATCTGACTGCAAGTTTAGACAATATAGGTGGAAGGTGGAAATTAGCATAAAAATGACACAGTTGCTTTTCCTCTCCAGTTCCAGGACACCATTGCCTTTTTTTCCTGTTTTGTTTTGCTATGGTTTGTTTATTTGTTATAGACATGACCCAAGGCACTACATGAGGGGTGTAGGATGATTGACAGAAAAAATTCATACTGATACTTTCTCTAGGGCCCTATCCCAGACTTCAAGAATTGGGACTCTTTCACATTTCTTGTGTTCAAGTTAAGAAATATAGGTCTTATATGCTGAAAGATATCTATAAGGTATACAAAATTTAGGTATGAACTTTCATCTGGTTCATGGGAGGAATTTCTATGTATGAATTTGAAATTTTAGACTCACCTTTACATTGTATTTTGTAGTTAGTTAACTAGAGGTTGACTGCAAAACCTGAAAAACAAAAAATGTCTACTGCACTTGCATAAAAGCCTGACACAATGATGTGTTTTAAAGGATGACTATACTGAATAATCCATTTATTTTAACCTTAAGTAGTTTAAATTAATCTGAATTTTTAATAATGTGTTGATTAGAACAGATGATCCAAATCTACATGTTTGTCACTTTTGTATTATAAATACTGTAAGCATTTCAAACAAGATTTATAGACCTTCTCAGACTTGCCTCATCACCTTAATTTCTTGCACAGAATTTCTTTCTCTCCTCTCTCCTCCCCAGAGCCTTTTAATCATAGTTAGTATGACACCTAACAAAAGGTAAATTCAAAGGGTGGTTAGAGTCTGCAAAAGGTAGCACCTAATGCCAGAAAGGTTACAAGCTGTGGCCCATTTTACTCAAAATGAGAATCTACAGTGGTTCCCTTCATTGATATTGACCACCTATGCACAATATGACTTCATTTCTGTCCTTTCCATGGCTTTTGTGACTATGCTAAAAGGCATGAGGAAATGTTGAAGGATTTGGGGTTGTTCATCCTGGAGAATCAAAGGCTCCAGAGAGATCTTATTGAGCCCTTTCAATATGTAAAAGACACTATAATAGTGATGGAGGAAAATCTTTTAGCAGGGCCTATTGCTACCAATCAAGGAGTAAACGTTTTTTGAAAAGTATAAATCAGGTACGTTCATAAAAACGGTGGGTTTTCATTAATTCATGTTTTTTGCAATATATCTATAGTTTTACTCTCAACTCCTTGCAAAAGGAAAGAAGGCCAGGTTAGTGGCAGAACTTGAGGATTTTCAGCTTTTGACACCTACAGCTTTTAGGTTAATGACAGAACTTAAGAATTTCTAGCTTCTGACACCTACAAGGTTTTTGTTTTTTTTTCAAAGTCACACCAATGCACAGATCCCATCTCTTGGTTAAGTGTATTCATGTTAGAACTCACCTTCCTTGAAAGAACTGACTTCAGAAGGATGAACATCTTGTAAGGAGTGTACTTAATTTCAATTCTTGGCATATTTCCTACTTTTCTAAGGTTATATATACATTTATATGATTCTATAGGTCACTCTAGGTATCAGTATACACATAAATGGATCTAAGAAGCCCTAGTCCATTTAAAGATGGATCATCTGGAAGATCTTTTCCGTAGTAAATGCTGTGTTTCTTCTAAATTAACATTTTAATTTCTGAATGGTCAAAGAACAGCCCTGGAAAACAAAATTGTGGAGCATTTCTACAATTCTATAGTGTCACTGTTATTACTTTTCATATATAGCTGTCGCTCTGATGCAAAAGCTTTTTGGTTATTTACACTCTTGAACTGGAGTTTCTCATGCAGCTTCACAAAAACAATGTATATTTTTAGCATTTATCTGTTGTTTACATTTTTCTGCTCTGGGTGGAGAAATGTGATGGACGGTGATGTTCACCACTCAGGTCAAAGAGGCGGCAACCTGTGTAGCCAATCTCCTGACCTCTGTAAAAATGTATATAAGTAATGGAGTCAGATAATATAAAATAAAGAAGAAGCTTTCCCTTGACCTGCTGCTTCTGCCTCATTCCTTGTGTGCCCTGAAACGGACATATATAGCCATCCACTAGTTTATTGATTTTAATTCATAATCCATTTACATTTTGCTTAACTTTTTATTGTTACACTTTCAAGGGCTTTATTCAAGGTGAATTTGTTGATTTGTTACCCTTATCTTTTATTTCATTGACTGACTCTCTGCAAAACACTTCAAGAGCACAAATCAAAAGCTTACGAAGAACTTCCCGGAGCACTTATACATTCTGTTCGATGGGTCTTTTCTTTCCATTTTAAAAGGAGACAATAATGAATAGTTCATTGACTGAATAAGAGATTTTTGTGCTTACTGGAATGATAATTTGACTAGTTCTGAAGTCATATAGATCCAAAACCCCCCTTCCTGAAATGAAGACATAATGCTAGTTTAATATTCACTGCGTGCAATGCATGTCTATTAACAGCCATGAACTCCACCGGGCTCAGTTACCCTCACCCTGGGTACAAATGCTCCCAGTAACTCTTTCCCAAGAGGGTCAGTTATCAGTCAGGGCAAAGTGGAAATCTTACACATTGCAGCTTGGTTCATGGGCAGACTCAGCACAGGACCGACAAGCAATGGTGATCAGAAAGTAACTATCAGGCCCTCTTCACATAAAGGTTACTCCTTTTGGATCTTGAACCCAAGGGAAGTGAATATTTACATTTTCTCCATGGTCATGACAGCTAACAAATGATCTATGTGGCACATCTCTCACTTGTGATTTTGTGGGGTTTTTCTTGTTTGGTTTTTGTGCAAACTTGACCCAGTAACTTTGAACTGGAAAGAAAGTACCAGTTTCCCTAAAATTATAATTAAACTTTGACTGTTGGAAATAATAGTCCAAAGATTAGGAAGCTTTTCTACCAGGAGGTGATAAAGCCAGAAAGAGATTGCAAATATCCCCAGCATTTTATGCCCAGTATGGCAAGGAGAGTAGAAGGAGGTCAGACTGATGGAGAAATGTGTAAAAAGATACAATAGCTTTTTCCAACACGTAGAATCATAGAGTCATTAAGATTGGAAAAGGCCTTCAAGATCATTGAGTCCAACTATTGACTGAACACCACCACCCCAACTAAACTGAGTCACATATCCAGTCATATCTTGAACACTTCCAGGTACTGTGGCTCAACCACTTCCTTGGACAACCCTTCCAGTGCCTGGCAACCCTTTCAGTGAAGGAATTCTTCTTGGTGTCCAACCTGAACCTTCTCTGTCAAAGCTTGAGGCCATGTCCTCTTGTCCTGTCACTGGTTGCCTGGGAGAAGAGGCCAACACCCACCTCTGCTACAGCCTTATGGAACAGCCCTGAGAGAGCTCCAGAATTGTTGCAGAATTTTTTAGGGACAGTGGATAATTTGTATTTGGACTGTGAGTGAATCACCCAGACTGGGCCTCAGTGACGCAAGTAGAAATCTAGTGCCAGGTCTGTGGCGCAGTTAAGAATTACAGCTTAAGGTGTTAGGCAGAGATAGAGAGTTTTCTAGTAAGTAGTAAGTATAGTAATTAGTGGAGATACAGTAGCTGCCCTTAAGAATTTGTTCAACAGTATATGTCTGTGTTCTTTTCCGTCTGTGTGCCAGTAGGATTGCGCCTGTAAATGTAAGCTGTATAAAAGTGTATCTAAACAGCTGTCTCAATTATGCAAAAACATGCACAAGTTGCAAGTAAAGTCAGATCCTCTCTTTGACTAGTTAAAAAGATTTAGCCTTACTCCATAGTTAATGTCTTTAATTAAGAATGGCATAATTTTGATTACTGCAATTGTCTTAGCTATTTTGTGTGCACTGTGCTTAATAATGTGTGTGCAATCAGTAGTTAGTAAAATGTTTGCAAAGTTAGCTCACCAAACCATGCTTGTCCAAAAGAAAAGCGGGGGATATGTGGAGGATTGGCTCGCTGACCATGGCCACGCAGAGGCGGGTGCTGAGCCTGGGCATGTGGTGGCACGCGAGTTGGGATTTAGTTGTGTTAGATTTTGTGGATTTTGGCCTGCTTCAAGATGGCTTCTTTTGGGTTCCATTTTGTTGTTTACAAGTTATATGTTAATCACTTGGGAAGTTTCTGTTAGTTTATTGGTTGAAAGTTTGACATGTCAATCAAGGTTATGTAACCCCGGGGGAGTGGTTTTGTGTTTGATACATCGTGAGGCGATCTGCCCTACGATTGGTTGATTATGTCTTCCCACTTTCCCGCCTTGCTCTTATTTGCTGTTACTAGGTCATCCCTATCCCTTGCTGTGTCCTGGTTGGTTGTTTACTGTTACAATGTTAGAGCTAGCTGAAGTTATAAAAGTTCGTTCTGCCATTGTTCTGGGTCCCACTTTCGGGCTCAGAGCAAGGGAAATAAACCTCCCCTTGTTTCTCCCCAAAAGTGTGTCCCGTCTTTCTTTCTCTACTCCTGTTGCTTCTGCGTACAGCAAGTCCCTGCCAGTGTCCCGTGGCAACGGACCCCAGGTATTTTGCAGACACGCCTGCTCTCTCTAGCCGGGGACCCCAGAGGCGTGTGGCCCTTTGTTCTAATACAAGGGTTTACCACTGCAGTGAGCGTTCCTGAATCAGGTAGTGTCAGAAGAAGAGAAAGCATAGAAAGCCATAAATAGTATCAAAATGCTGATAGACTAACAATGGATTTTTTAAATGAGTGGAAATATATTTTCCCATTACACAGGGAAAAAAAAAAATTTATTCTTTCAGTAGAATATCTCACAGTGACAGAATACACTAAATAAGTGCATCATCCAGTTGCACACTTGACTCCACAATCCAAATGTACATATGGAAATAAACTCAGCTACCAAAAACTGCTATAATTTCAAAGAGCAGCTGACACACGTTCAGGGTCACCAATTGCGGCAGTTTCAGGCACACAAAGGATGAGGCAGGGACAGCAGGTCAAGGGAAAGCTTCTCTATTTTAATTAACTGACTCCAATACTTATATACATTTGTACAGAGGTCAAGAGATTAGTTACACAGGTTGCCACCTCTTCAACCTGGATGGTGAACATCACCATCAATCACATTCCTACTCCCAGAGCAGAAATATGTAAACAATAGATAATTGCTAAAAATATACATTGTTTTCTTGAAGCTGCGTGAGAATCTGCACTGCAAAATTTCAAACACTTGCAAGCAAGAAAACTGAGGGCAATATCTCACCCTTTTTCCATTAATTAAAAAGAAAATTTAAAAAAAAAGAAATGGACATCGTTCAATTTCTGTTGACTTTCATTTTGGTCACGGTTTCCTGTTTTCAACCTGACAGGGTTAATAAAATTCTGCAGCACCAGTAAGGTGCTTGATGGCATGCAAAGCTTTGCCAATTGAATGTGCGGGTTTTCACCCTGCATTCCCCGTTTTTGTTTTTGAAGAAGCAGGCCTCAGTGGCACAACACAGGTTCTTCATCAAATGAAACAAAGCAACATTGCTGACTCCCTTCAAAATTGAATGACTCAACCACTGTGCCATGTCGGCCACAGAAACGGAATCCGTGACTAAATCGAAAGTTTCCTGGGGAAAACTTTGGAAATGCCATGACAGCAGCCCTCAAATCCACCAATTGGGCTGCCCCATCCTCATGACCTTCCAAAACTTGCCCCTCAAAGCCATCCTTCCAAGCAACAATGGCCCGTTCCATCCTTCCCAAACCGCCTATGAAGACAGCGGATCCTTGCACTGGTTCCTGGGTATTTTTAAAGAATTTTGCCACTTGCAAGAGCTCATGGCTGGGCACATAACAAGCGATCTGCCCTGAAAAATTTTCAGAGCATTTTGCAGAGAAACATTGCTTGCAACGCTCCAGCTAAATTTCTCCCATAATACTGAGAGTAAGAATTTTGTGAAATTGGCACCCATCATTGCAAGCACTGTTGCCTGCATTTAATTATCAATCAAGCAATGAGCTCAAACAAAGCGATTTGCCATCTTTTTGCGGCTGATGGGGCAGAATGACCCAGTCCAAAATGTGCAAGGAATCAGACCATTCAATATTCCATTGGCCAATGATACCTGTAGGATGCAAATGAATTACAAGAAAACAATCTTTCAGATTCACAATGAGGATACTATTCAGAGGTCTTGTAAAAACTTCCATTTTCCAGAGTTCTCTGCGATGCAGAAAACAGGAGTGTCCAGGGGCTGGCTGAAGAGTCCAGATGATCCTGGTCAAACAGCTCCCGAACTAAGTCACGAAGGATGATGAATTCGTCTTGAAAGTGAGTCCATTGCAGGTTGCCAAGCAGCAAAGGAGTGACTTGCAATATCTCATGGAAATTCCACAGTGAGGGCAGTCCACTGTGATCACCCCCCCTTCCCAGTCCAAGCGCGCTTTCGGTGCTTCCAGTGCCAGGAAAGTGCGGTGGGGGGAAATGGGGGAAGTGACTGCCCACCGCTGCCACCTCCTCCGGTGTTGCAGTGCATGTTTTAGGTTTTTGAATTTGTATTTGTGCTTTGTTATTTGTCTGTACGTGGTATGTCCCCTTCACCCCCCATTCCCAAACCCCTGTAGTATCACCTTGAAGTAACCTCATCCCCTTCCCTCTTCCCCATTGGTCCGAGGTTTCTTCCCTGCCCAGGTCGATCCCTGGGTACTTAAAAGGGGACACAGAGCCTGAGCACATGTTCTGGCTTCCGGTTCTGGCTTGCTCTGGCTCTCGGACACATGACCTGGCAAGTGCTCTCCTAGCACATGGAGCCAGGACAGAAATAAACACCTTTTCCAACTCAAGCCAGAGACCCGCTCCTCATTTCCAAGCCTCATCCACACTTCCAATGAGCAGATTTGGAGGAACTCACACAGAAGGTTATAAATTGGTCTGGGGAGCTGCTTGGCCGGTAAAAGCACCCCCACAGACACCCCAATTTATACTCCGGCACGGCGTGGGAGCCAGGCGGGCCAGCAGTGGTGGCCCCTCAGGGCGACCACAAGCCCTGAGATTTCCAAATGCCTGCAGGGTGCGGGTTGAGGCGGGGTCCACTCCAGGGACCCCGCGCCCACCTCAGCAGTTGAGCTGAGGTAGGGCATGCTTTCCTTGCTGCTGCGCTCACATGGTGGGGGAATCGGTGGTCCCGCCGACAGCGCGTGCACGCCAGAGGGGATTAAAGCCTCCGCACTCCAGTGCCATTTTCACGGAGCAGGAACAGGAGAAACGGCTCCACCATCTCCCTCGGCACTTAGTCCGGGAGACAAATCCAGGCTCGAGCCATCCCCTGAGACCCCAGAACTGGGGGGGCTGTGAATGATGCAGCACTCCTTCCAGCCTTTTCCAGGTCCCTAACAATCTTAAAAAATCCACACTGCAATCAGCAGTAAAGAGTTGAAGCAGGTGATCCCCCAAATCCGTCCACTCTGCCATAGAGAAAGCACTGTGAAGGCTGCAAAGGAAACCATGAGTTCTAGCATAATAGAACAATTCTTGGAGTTGCCCTCCAGGAATGGAGGCTTCCTCCCTCTGTAGGACCTCAAGCCAGAAGTCCAACACCAGGGAAACATCTGAGGCAGGGGTAGAGGTCATCTCTCTTACCACTTATTACCCTAGACACACAGCAGGCTGGAGTTCCGTCACAGGCCAGGGGTCACCAATTGACACACGTTTGGGGTCACCAATTGCGGCAGTTTCAGGCACAGCAGGTCAAGGGAAAGCTTCTCTATTTTAATTATCTGACTCCAATTGATTTATTAAAAATATGGATATTGATCTAATATCGATATCCAACTATGACGGACAAAGACTCTCTAACAGTTTAAA
>JBBMKD010000145.1:101449663-101599080 GCA_037834095.1 Argya squamiceps | reverse complement strand
TATGAAGTGATGGACAGATAACTGTCTCTGGGGGGGAAAACTTAGGGAGAATACAGAACCAATCACAGAACTGTCACGGGGGAAAACAGGGATAAACCAAAAGTGGGTAACAAAAGGGGTACACAGAACAAACCATTTTACCAAAGAACATTAACTTATGAATTAAAGTTGAAAAATGCAATCCCACAACTATATATAAAGAAGCTTGTAAAAATTTCTTCTTTTTCAGCCATTTCTGTGAGGAAGGCCAGACTTTCACTGCCTTATTGAAGAGGGAAAGACCAAATGGTCTTTCTGAAGTTCTTCCCACTTCCAGTTTCTAATTCTCTTCTTCAGCTCTCATGGGTTTAAAAGTAACCAGAGGTCATGGTACATATTCTGAATTTTCATAATTTCTCCTAAAATCGAAAGTCTGTGTCTTGTTTTGGTAAGACTCTCTTGCTATTCAAGAAAGTAGGTTGTCAAGAAAATAATGGAAAAATTTCCTCCCTTTGGAACTTTGCAAACATTGTTTTCTATTATTCACTTTAACCAAAATTACATTACACTGCCAATGTTGACAGAAGTCTCATAATTTTCTTTATAAGAAAATAAGATATGTGGAAGAGAAAAAAAATATTTCCATTATACAGTTGAAGGGCAAAATGTGAAAAACCCAGCAGATGCTGAACAGTTTCATAAAATTATTGAATAACTGCTGAAAAACAGGTCTGAAAAACAAAAGTAAATATGTGAAATCATGTAAGATAGAGATCCATAAAATGAAAATTAAGTATATATGCATTAGTTCCATCAAATGAAAAGCAATTCTAGTAATAACATTAAGCAAAACCATCAAACTTCATTACAACGACAGAAAATTATATATCAAGGCACACTGTTAGCAGTGGAGAAATAATCCATTTTACAGAAAAAAAAAAAGTTTTCTTCTCTTTAATAAAGTATGTTATTAATGAATCTTAATGTGACTTTTACTGGGCATCCCTTAGAATCTTTTCCCTGTTATGAATTCCAGCAGCAGTTAGCTGATAGTCCAATGCACCTTTTAGCTTTTTTACCAGCCAGCATGATCATTCCCAGTCTCTTTTTTGACGATGAGTTAAAGAACTGCTGTAGAAGAACAATAACTTTGGGTCTTGTGTCAGGGACTGCCTGCTCGTAATCTGACTTTCTGACATATTGAGTTGCTGCTTATGTCTGTGCAGCACCTGTACCACAGACAAATGGAGTAAAACTTGTACTGGCTGGATTTACTCTTCCTAGGTGTATATAAAGCATAGGAATGGAAAGCACTGCCCGTATTTACAGAAAGAGCTCAAAGTAAAATTTCAGATCTTATGAACCTTGCTTATCTCAGTATGACTGCTCTGATGACAATGAAATTCATGTGGAAGTATACACAGCAGTGTTAATTTAGTAGACTTAGAAACAAAGTGTGTTTTTCCTGATTGTTTCTACATTTTCAGGCTTTTATTTTTCATTGCAGTTCCACTGCATATGACCAGATGGGATTCCAGTTGTGATTTGTCAATATACTTTTGGATTTCTCAGCTACTTTAAAATGAGAAATTGAGTGCTTAATTTAGTGCTTCTATTTTCATGGAAGAGTGAATAAAAGTAATAATTTTTATATGACCTCTTTGAGGCTGACACTAGACTCATCAAATCATAGAACCAACACAGGATTTGATGTGTGGCCTCAGCTGTGCCAGGCCCAGGAGAACAATCACTGCCCTGGTCCTGCTGGCCACACGATTTCTGCGTGGATGCCATTGGCCTTCCCGGCCGTGTGGGCACACTCTGGCTCATGTTCAGCTGCTGTTGACCAGCACCCCCTGGTCCTTTTCCACTTGGCCTCTTTCCAGCCACTCTTCCCCAGCCTGTAGCTCTGCAGGGGTTGTTGTGACCCAGGGGCAGGGCCTGGCACTTGGCCTTGTTGAACCTCACACAATTGGCCTCAGCATCAGTTCAGCCTGTCCTGATCCCTCTGCAGAGCCTTCCTGCCCTCCAGCAGATCAACACTCCTGCCCAACTTGTTTGTGAACTGAATGAGAGTGCAATCAATTCCCTCATCCAGATCATTGATAAAGACATTAAACAGGATTGGCCCCAGCAGTGATCCCAGGAGAACACCACTGGTGAGTCACATCCAGTTGGATGTAACTCCACTCACCACCACTCTCTGGGCCTGTCCATCCAAACAATTTTTAATGCAGTGAAGAGTGCACCAGCCCAAGCCATGGGCTCTCTCCTCCAAGAGAATTCTATGGGAGACAGTATCAGAGACTTTACTGAAGTCTGCGTAAAGGTAAGCCTTTGGCAGGTAAAGCAGGTGGGATGATAAAATTCATACATGTTATACAAAAAATCAGAGTGTCTGAAAAAATCGTTTTTGCATTCTGCATTCTTAAAACTCTGACTTAAGCCAACTGACAAATGTGTTTATCCAGAACACTTTAGTGAGGAGTAGGTTTTGGCAACATTGCTCCTGATACTGTTTTTTAAATTTTCTTTACATCCATTCAGTAGGTCAAAAAGCAGTAAATCACAGAAGCTCACGTGACATTCCTAAAAGTTATCATCAGCTCTCTGCATGCCAACTTCTTACTACATCCTCCAAGCTTTATATCTAAAAATATCAGTGAAAATAAAATCTTATGGAGGGAGAGTATGTATTCACCATGTTTCCAGCTCTCAAAATGAGATGTCAGAGGGAGTTCAGTGGAAATGCCAAGAACATATGAGAAAAATTTTCATGTGCTAAAACATTGCCTTAGTTTTTTTTCAGCTATTTGAATAGCTGAAATTTGAATACTGTGCCTGGAACTCAGACCCTGTTTTAGCTGGTGGGAATAATGGAATTTCTATGATAAAACCCTTAAACCGTGAGCCCGAACCTGGAAATAGCTACGATGAGGCCGATGTTTCTCTTACAAGTATGTATTGGTGATAAGTTATAAGTAATTGAACACATACCAAAGCCCAGGAATCTTTGCAAAAAATCTTTAAAACAGGCTTTGAATCAGGCAGAAAATATCTCATTCATTTGATTATTTCAGTGATATGTCACAAAGTTAAAAAATCATGAAGTCAGGCAATCTGCTAATTAATGCACTTGACATCCACTCAGGAATCTGAAAGGATAATTTATACCTGAAAAGATGAAGTTAACACAAATATAACTGTGAACAGAACAAGGAGTCATAACCAAAATAAAATGAAAAAACCCCAACAACAGAACTGTGGTTGCACTATTTTGTCTTAAAGAGACTAAAAAACACCTTAAAATCTTCTACTGCCAGAAAGACGGGATAAGTAATGGGAGATTTGTGACATCATTATAGTAGCAAATGGAAATGACTTCTCAGCTATCAGAAGAGTCATAACAAACATCCCTTCCTAAACAACACATATAGAAAAGGAATGTGCTTTAGGGATATGGGAATGGTTTTCATGATTATCAGGTGAATTTCCTCCTAAATTTACTCTTCTCCAGGGGTGCATTCCTGAGGCCAGGGATCAAAAACTAATTTATTCACAAGACTTTGCTGTCAAAAAGAAAATTCAAAATAAAGAATAATTTTCCTCCAATTTATAGTTTTACAGCATGTACTCAAAAGAATAACTAGAACAAAAATACTAAACACTTGTTAACTAAATAATGTTGATCTAGTCCATAAAGCAGGTGTAAAATCCTATTTGCCAAAATAAATAAAAGTTCTGGCTTGAGAAGGGAGGCTTTAATAACCAGAAAATCTCTGGTTTTCTGTTTATTTGACTTACACACATTTCACCTTCCTGAGTACCAGTACTTCTTTCCAACATCAGAATGAAGTTTAAGGATTCCCCCTCATCTTGCTTTTCTCAAGTTTGAAAACTTAAATCATATAGCTTGGTGGAACTTCAGTTGAGACTTTTTACCTCTATGTTCCCACTCTTCCCTAGGTAAAGTTTCATTGGTTTGCCTTTTCAAGTAGTCACCTCTAACAAGCTCTGGAATTCAGGCACGACATTAGAACATGAGTATCAGGAAGTATTACAGAAATGCTCTCCTTTCTCACAAGGACAGATAAATGCTTTTCATTAGAGATAATCTTAACTGTTTCATACAAGCATCACAAGCTCTGACAAAAGACATACTTTAATATGGATATTGAAGCTGTGTGATTAGAAGAAGAGAGGAAAAAGATGTTTAATTTTGGTGCTGTGTAGCAGTCAAATTGAAGAGTTTATATGAAGAAGAAAGGACCACTAAGGCAAAAAATATTCTAAGTTTTCCAAAGGACAGCACCAACCAATGGCACGTAAGCAAAACACACATGAATAAATACAGATGAAAAACTTGTTTGAACCTCAAATGGAACTATTTCAAGCACACCATTGGCTCTCAGAGATCCAGTCTTTGATGAAGCACCGGCAGACAGTTGACCTTAGACAACCAATTTTTCTCAATAGGGTGAAAGCAAAATGTTATCTGATGAGAGGATGAGATTTTTATACTCATTCACTTACAAAAAAACCCTGTTTTATCCTAGCAAAAGGCAATGGGAGCCTTCACAGTGGTTTTAATTTTGATATGTCCTCAGACTCCAGTTCAACAAAATACATAATCATAGGCTTCAGTTCAACAAAATGCATAATCACATGCCAAATTTCCATTAACATCAGTTGAGATTTTAGTCTCTGTGCTTGAGAATCGATTGAAACAGCTCACTGAAGCAAAGCTTAAACTCACTGACTCTAAGTGAGAAAAGGCTGTTGTTTTTGTCTACCTCGAACACATTCCCACTTAGAATTTAATGCTTTTGTTATTTAAAAATACACAATCTCATACAACACAGTTCAGATCACAATCTTCAGAAGCCCAAAGTATAGAAATAATAAGCCAGATTCAGTACTCTGTTCCTAATTATTTCCAATTTGGATTCAAATTATAACAATGAGCAAAGAGTAAAATCTTCCACTTTATTAAGGATTCATTCTTTTTTGCAAGTGTAGGAACAATCCCACAAAAGTCCATCAAATTGACCACCTGCTAACAATTGCATTAGATTGCATATCTGTTTTGATTTTCAATTTTATGGGAAGAGTTTTGGATTTAATTTGCTCTGGGTACTTATGAAAAAGGTCAGTGGTGCTGACTGTTGGTGCTGACTGTTATTTATTTGATGCTGATAAATTACTTATTAATGTGTACAAGTTTTTCCTTGTACATCATCATTATTCACCCCTCTAAGTCTGCGACATTTTTATTTGTTTTGGGGCTCTGAGTAGCTGATTTTTCTTATGTTTTACTTCTCTCTAGCTGGGGAGGTCAAACAGAACAACATTTAACCAGAGTACAGAGGTGCAAACCTTATGGAATAAGCTCCCTCTCCTTCAGCTTTAGGTTGCCCTACTCTACACGTTTTACACTTTTTTTATAGTAGTGATGTATCTTCCATCTCTATTACTTCCTAGAAACACTTCTGAGCAGCCCATGTGAAATAATTGCATCTGCAGCAGTGAACAAGGCAGAAGAATAGAGGTGATTTGAGACAGTCTGAGAAGAGCTAGGAATATCTTTTTTTGTCTCTGAAAATAGATGTTCTGTCTTGGGTAGAGCAATAGAATTGAGTAGAATAACACAGAATAATCCTTGTCTGTACAAGGTTGCCCTTTATCCAGATCTATTTAAAAGATCATTTGGCCCTTTAAATCTGTTTGTTTGCTTTTTCCTCTCAGGTATAGTATGATTAGACATAATATGACCTCTCCAGAAAAAAAAATCCTTTTTGTACTGAAGACCCCATTAATATGTTGTTTTTACATTTTTGGGGGAAAAATTGTCATTACCACTTACCAATGAAATCAGTAGAGAAGGAACAAGCAAATATTTAAGCAGCCATTTTCTACTCAACTTCAATCAGAACAATTATAACTGTTCTAGAAAGAACTTAAAATTTTTTATCACTTTTTCTTTTTTATTTTCTTTCGTGCTTTGTATTACCAAAATTACTGCTTCTAAACCTTTTTTATCATTGTACAAGGAAAAAAAAACCACAAGGAAACAATCTGTTAACACCCTACTTCTCATTTGAGATGATTTACTGGCCAGTGAGTCAGCAAAAGAAACAGCTGTGATTCTTCTTTGCTCCTTTGAAAGTGTAATTTCTCTCTCTCACTTCAGTATGACTTAAGTGTTTGTTCCAGGCTGATAACCATTCAAACAATATTATGATGAAGTAACACAGAAATCTCTGCAATAAAAGGAAATTAGAAGATGTTACTGGCATTTAGTGATGAGCCAAAATTAAAAAAAAATGGTGGTCTTATACTGCACTTCATATAACCTTCCTGATCACAAAATAAATACATGGTGAGGAAAAAGAAAAAAGTTAAAAGGCAAGTGCATTGACCTTGTCATTAGGACAACTGAAATTACTATAAACAGTCACAATACCATATGAGGATTAAAAGACTAATGGAAAGCAAGAGCTTAGTTAGTCTTGTTAGTAACCCTGTCTTCTATATATATGCAATCTCACTGCATTTTAAAATTTTTATTGAATGTCTAATTTATTTTTATTTGACATTTAGGTCCACAGTCAGTGTTACGGATGACACTCAGGTACCTGAAACTCTTGTTTTATTTGTTTGGTTGGTAGTTTGATTTGGTTTTTCTTCTTCTTCTTTTTTTTTTTTTTTTTTTTTTTTTTTTTTTTTTTTCCTGTTTTGTTGTTGGTTTTGGGTTCTTTTTGGGTTTTTTTGTGGGCTTTTTTGTTGTTTTTGTTTTTGATTTTTTTTGTTTTGTTTTTGGGTTTTTGGGTTTTTTTGGTTTTTTTTGGTTATGTTTTTTGTTTAAAAGGCACAAAATAGAAATTATTCTGAAAACAATACTAAAAGGAATGGGATAATCAGATAACCAGCCAGCTCTCTTACCTGTAGGCCTATTTTTCTGATATTCCAGCCCTTCAGTGAGGAGAGATAGAATCTGTCAGAAAGATCACAGAGATGAGAAGGACATGATGTTTTCAATCAGCTGTGGCTTTGTGGGGTTTTTTTACACAGATATTTAGATTATTCCATCTTTTCATGTTTCTGGAAGAAAAATGCTCGGCTGAACAAAGTAAGAAAAGCTTTTGTCTGTTCTCAACATCTCTAAATAAACTAGCAATTTGCACCATGCAGGAAATTAACACCTTTTGCAGCACTAAATCAAGAATCAGGGAAGTAGCATCTGCTACATTTGTAGAATTGTAAAATTTCAGTGGATTTTTTTACAGTTAGATAGTCACTTAGAAGGCCAAGAGAGATATAGCCCAGAAGCTACATAAAATGTTTTTTTGCAAAGACAAACTCTGTTCTGTATTAGTTGACTCCAAACCAGCGTTCACTAAGTAAAGCTGTGTTTTCAGTAAAAAGAAGAAAAAAAGAAAAGGAGATTTCTGTTATTGCAGATAGAGACAATTTTAAACTGTTTTGTGAACACTTTCAGGGGTTTCAATTGCTTCAAATCAGAAGGCCAAAGAATGAGTCCCTGCTGCATTTCCAGCAGAGATGAGAACCTCTGATTATAAACTTGCCTTATTCCAAGATGACTGACACAAATCTACCCTCTGGAAATGTCTTCAGCTAAAGCTAGAGAACAAGGTAGGGCAACACACCCGAAGTGTGTACAGAGGTTCAGAGCCATGGGCAGCTGCCTTTGACCTCCACTCAGATCAGATGCAGCCTTGAGTCAGCAGAGATGTTGGCTGGGGCCTTTTCTTGAAGAGATCAGCTCCAGTGCAGAAAGGCAATTTGAAGGCTAATCTCCCATCTGCCATTGGCTGTCAAGCCTCAACTCAGTAATGACCCACAGGAGACCTTGCCTTCACCCTCTCCCTCACACATCTTCCTTTGAAAAGAATGGCTGCACCAGTAGCATCAAATGAGGTTGCTTTTTTCTTCTTTCTCCAGTCAGATCCCTTCGTCCAAGGAGCTTTGCTGGGCTTAATGGGACCCACTCATCTTGTATGACACTATACAGGGTAAGAGAATGAGAACATTGTGGACAGGAATAACCAAATCACCTGGGTGTTCCGAATTAGCAGCTACATAAAACAGTGTTGTGGTTTGAATTAGCTGACCACCAAATTACTCTATCCCTCACCGTCCTCAAGAGAACAATGGAAGAAAATACAATAAAAAGCTCATGGGTCAAGATAAGGACAGGGAGATCCCTTACCAGTCATGGGCAAAACAAGCTCATCTTCAGAAAATTAATTTAATTTATTTTCAATTTAAGCATAGGCCAGTGAAAAACAAGAAGGGATTTCTAAGCATCATACCCCTCCGAGGCTCAGTTTCACCTCTGACTCTTTTACTTCTTGCTCCCAAGCAGTGAAGGGGACAGGGAATGAGTGTTCATAACATTGAATCTCTGCTCCTTCCTCCTCACAGTGTTCCTCTGCTCTTACATGGGGTCTCTTCCACAGGCTAGAGCAATTCCAGAAGTCCCCTGCCATAGCACGAGTCATTTACACATGGTGCAGTCCCTCAGGAACAGTGCTGCAGTGTGGGTCCTGCCAGAAGCCTGCTCCAACACAGGCTCTCCACAAGCTCCTTCAGAGCATCTTGTCCTGCTCTGGTGTGGGGTCCTCTATGAGCTGCAGGGGGATCTCTGCTCCCACATGGAGATGGCTGCAGGGGCACAGCTGCCTCACCATGGGCTGCACCAGGGCTGCAGGAATTCCCCCTCTGCTCCAGCATCTGCAGCACCTCCTGCCCCTCCTTCTGCATTGACCATGGGTCTGCAGGGCTGTTTCTCTCACACTCCTCTCTACCAGATGTTGCACAATACATTTCCCACTTTCTTAAATATGTAATCACAGAGATGGTATCAAAATTGATCAACTTTGTGCAGTGGCAGATCCATCTTGGAGATGTCTGAAACTGTCTTTGTCCACCATGGGAGGAATTTCTGGTGTCTTCTCACCAGAGAAGTCACACCTACAGCTTTCCTGATACCAAAATCTTGCCAAATAAACCCAGTTCAAATGGTCATGGATAACATATGCATGGATAACCATAGCAGGATGCTCATCAGAGCACTGGGGTTTAGCACAGATGCAGTTTCACCTCTTGCTGTGCTGCCCCCAGCTTTCCCTGCTCTGCCCTTTGCAGACCCTCATGGGTCCTATTTCATCACCACTGACTTGGTCCTTTCTAGCCTGTACCTTTTTACATCACTCTTTGCAAAATGCATCCCTTCTGTAATGATGTATGTATATCTCTGCTTCTTGTGGTGTAATAACAGCAGTGTGATCATCCCTTGAAGGGGTAAATTTGTCAGCTGAGATCTTTTCTTTAGACATATTAAATATACATAAATTTGATTTTAATAAAGGCAAAAAAGCCCACCTTGTATTCTTTTGACGGAAACAATTCTGTAAACATAATTTCAATAATTAACTCTGCTCCAGCTAAAACCAGCACAAACACAGAATCATGTTCTCCCCAAGACAGTTTTCTGCTATCCCTTAGGAGCCAATATTACCAAAGTCTACAATAACCACCTAGAAGACAACAGGCAAGGTAACTCTTAATGAGTTCTTTTCTCCCATTTAAAAATCACTCAATTTCCCTGAGCTTTAAAAAAGCCATTAATAGGTATAATCAAAGTCCCTGTAGCTAAATAAAAAGCTTTATGATTGTTTTGGGCTGTATATGAGTTTATATAGTGAAAACATTGACTAAAATTATTTATTAGCTCTTGGTCCTCTGTATAATTACTTTTATCTGTTATATCTGTCTCTCTCACCTTGTGTTGTTATCTGTCTACAGGACCTTCACCCACATGGATTAAACTGATATAAAAAAAACTATAACAAAGATATGGTTGCTTTTAACATTATTATTCTATTTGTACTTATAAATATCCTTGCACATTTCATGCATTCCAAGAAATCATTTGATGTCTTTAACAAAGAAAAGCTACTGATGTGTCTTAGCTCAACCAGTTTGTTGATAACAAACAGATTTTAACTAACATTTGGACTATCCATGATTTCAAACACACAGATGGAATCAATAGCTGTTTGCTGTGTAACAGAATATGCCTAACATAACAAATATGCCCAGAGTGTAAAACAAGAAGAGAAAGTAAAGAATGAAGTAAATGAACTTGAATGAGTCAGATAATAATGTTTACATACAACTATGTGGTTGTCTTAGTCCTTGTAATCAATAAAAACATTTCCATGAGAAAAGAATTCCACATAAATTAAATAAGCTAATTTTCAAAGTCAGCTAAAGAAAAGAATCACAATAACATATGCATGATACCTTATAAGTAAACATCTCTGGATGTTGTTCAACTTAAAACAAACAAACAAACACTCAAACCACACAGTCCCCTAGTTTTTTGCAAAAATCTCTTAGATATAAAAGCTCATCTGTAAGTTTACGATATCAAAATTCCTCAGTTTTGAAACTTTGTTCAAGCTTCTTATTACATTTTGGTCCATTTATTGGTAAGACAATCACATCCTCTAGACCCTAGACTAGTCTGCATATTTGGAATATCTGAACCCCTCTGGAGTCTGATTTCAGTGTTGAAGGAACTCTTGATTTGACCTTTTACTGGGAGGAATTCAACTGCATGAATCTGAACTTGTCACAGCACTAGAAAGCTCTTGGATTGAAGTGCTCTGATTTCACCAACATAGACCAACAGATCTAGTTCACACAGGGACTTGTGAGTTTTTCTCTGGTCTATTCATATAAATAAATATTTCACAAGAATGATGTACTCAATAATTTGGTTTTTGTTTGTTGATGAATTTTTATAAAGAGTATTAAAAAATAATTGTGCTTTTATAAAAGTGTCTTTTCCATAGGTGGAACATCTTCACAGCTTAATGTAACACCTTGCAGCTTAATATGCCCCAGAATAAGCAAAGACAATGCAGTATGGAATATATTTTTCCCAGGTCCAGTCTTTCAGGCATAAGAAATCATGACAGTCTTATACTGGTTATGGTAAGCAGTAAGAAAGTTTGAAAATGAGCTGTAAAAGGCATTGAAAATGCATTTTAATGGTTTCATTTTGAAGGAATGTTCACATTTAATATCTAGAAAGGAGGAAGTTGGGTTTTTATGATACATTTCACCACTACAAGTAGTCTCTATTGGCACAATTTTTTAGTGAAAAGAAGTATGTAAAATAATGGATACATAACATTCATAAAGCTATGGAAAGGCATATGTTTCAAATTTAAATAGTCTTTAATTTTTAGAGACAGGCTATGGTTGAATTCAGGTTTCACTTTCGGAATTAAATATCTACTCATCTGTTAACTTTGCTATCACATACTAGAAGATGGTCAAATAGGAAAATTCCAGGAGCCTGATCCTTTCACTTCTCTATCCTCCTTTAGCAATTTCAGGTATAAATAATTAATATATGGGTGAGACTTAAAAATAACTTAGGACTGAATCTATTAATATAATAATCATGTACAATAATTTGTAGTACTACTTAATTTGTAGTACTACTCGTGATATAAAATTTAGTCCAATTTGTCACAGGATAATTTGCTATGGTACCAGAGTAATTTGAAAACGCCTCCATCTTCTTAGCCTAGGGGAGAAAAAGATTTTATTTACTCTCTGTCTTTAAAACAGCAACATGCTTTATCAGTTTCACAATTAAATATGGTACATATAAAAATATGTAGGATTAAAATTTTAGAAACTATCTGAAAAACCTTGATATTTTTTAGAGCATATTTTGTGAAGTGTACCACTGAAGGGTTACATCCTTCCTCTGAGAATTCATTTTCTTGCTGTTTTTTGTTTTGGGATATAGGAACACATGTTTTCTATTTAGACATTTCAGCAGTTACTGAAGTCTGGAAAAAAATTTCCAAAGCATTAATTATCTCCTTCAGATCCTGAGCTCATCAGTGCTACAGTCAGTGTCTGGGCTAAAGGGAAGACATGAGTTTTAACACAGCACAGCTGAAACACAAACCTGGATCTAACTCGGTGCAACTGGAGCCAAACCCTCAGCTGAAGACCACCTACAATGTCAGATAAACCTTACAGTCTCCACAGAACCCCAGGTAACCCCTGCACACCACCTCTGCAGCACCAAAAATGATTACATGTTTAACCAAGGCAGCCCCCAAGGATCAGGTTAATTTTTAAGACCTCAGCTTTGTTTTTTAAGAGCCAGAGGTTTAAACTAAACAGTGTTACGTGGTAGACCAAGGGAACAGCACATTTTTGTTTTTGAGGTTGAGCATATATTTCAATATACTGATGGACTGAAGGCTAATGACAGATGGTCTCTTACCATTGCAAATTGTTTGGAACTGCTTCTTCTTTTTTTAGTGTCTCAGAAAATATACTACTCGTCTGTTTAAAGAGTTTCAGGATTTAGAAGGATAAAAGAAGCTACATGAAAGAATAACGTAGGGTTGTCATTTTTTCATATTTTTTTATTTCTGTCTTTAACAGAGACCCAAAAAACCAATCTCTTTTTTTTAAAATTTAATTTAAAGTGTCATTAACCTGCAATAAGTGGTTTTTAAACTTAAACTTGAGATTGCTAAAATTGACTTTTGACTTCTTGATATTAATTTTATGATTTGTTTAATGATACTAAAAGTCCGTACAAAAAGCTGCAAGGTTATGCTAATTTAGCAGGAGCCTCTCCCAATAGTCTTAATTATGTTATTTTTCTATTCCTATGTAATATTTTAAGCCTCTGTAACATTAAAAAATGTTAAGTAACTATTTTCAGATGTCACTATGACCTTTTAAAATACCTAATCTAGCTATTTAGAAGCTTTATAACTCATGGTCTTATTTTAAAAGGAGTGTGGGAGGATAATCAAATAAAGTATTTTCGTACTGAGCAAAAAGAGAAGTGCACTAATTCTACATTAGTAAGCACACTTATAGAAAGTTGTCCTTCAGTACAATTGAATACCACTGAATATTGCAGTACCACAATACCACTTAAGCATCCTTCAAAGTACCTCTATTTGTGATCAGATATCTATTTATTTCTTCTGTCAGGTTATTTTGGTTTTTTTGAGTTATTTTTATGACCCACATACACACTTTCATATGGAACCTTATTTTTATGATTATATGAGTTATATGGCTGGTCTAAGTAGATTTTTCTGCATGTATTCAGCCAAAGATAGCCATCAGACAGTGTATGCTTCCTGGACATAGATTTACGTGTTATATTCATGGGACCCACAGAGCTGCACGAGTCACAGACACACAGAGGTGTCATTTGTAAAAATATTTGCCTCGTGGGCTTCAGATCAGAACTGAAAATGTGTTGATTTAATAATAACATAATTAACTGGCAATTAGTAAACCATGAGTTCACGAATTGCTTGATGTTAAACCAGATAAACCACAACACAAGACACAAGAGCTGCAGATTTTGAAATACCTGCAGTGACTGATCACTCACCATTTAAATCAGGCAGGCAGCCTCTCATAGGCTGTGTGAGTTTCAGGCACAAACACCTCTCTGAGCAGTCCCTACTTGCACTTCCCTCCCATGGGTGTTCCAGGGCTCTGTGTGCCCAGGATGTTCCCTGCTGTACCCAAGGACATCCAGGGAAGACACCTTCCTTGAAGGACCACCTGGAGGTCCCTCCTGGTTCTCCAGATCTCCCTGGGAGCCCAGTGGGTGCCTGCTCCCTGTGCTGTCACAGGGAAGAATGCTCGGCCTAGCCTGGAAATGGTGTTGTTATTAATTTTCATGCTAATAATCTACCTGTTACTGGAAGTTTTCACTGTCTGAAGTCCAACTAAGAACCATTGAAGGATGCTTCCCCTGATTGTGAACTCTATCTCTCCTGT
Organism: Argya squamiceps; assembly: GCA_037834095.1. NCBI lineage: Eukaryota > Metazoa > Chordata > Aves > Passeriformes > Leiothrichidae > Argya > Argya squamiceps. Next base: position 101,585,223 of record JBBMKD010000145.1, on the reverse strand, counting down.
ACAGGTTCAAAAAGGACAAAAAGAAGTCCAGAGAAGCTCAAATATTGGAAGTTCTTAGGTTTTACCTTATTACTGCCTCTACACTTTGACAACCTGAATTTGAAAAAGATTTATACTGGCCCAAGAGTTAAATAATCTTGCTATGAAGACATCAAGGGATGAAGAGCTGTCGTTTCTTCAAATGTTTGTTTCCACCAGGAGCTTCCTACCCTGTACATATATATGTAAGTATATATACATGTAAATACATGTACAGGTACAAGGTAAATGGTATAAGGTAGATGCATCCCTTCCCATAAAACTGCATGTGTTTTTTTAAAAAAACTCAGACTCTAGCATTAGGTGGTCTATTCTTCAGCACTTGAATGTTTTAGCATTACAAAGACATTCATCAGTGGCAAACTGAACTCTCTAAGTGTCACAATAGGAGGCAGTTTCTTCTATCACCCAATCACTTCCACACTTTTCTTCCGGTATTCTTTCCTAACTTTGTTTTTATCAATCCCATAAAAAGAGAAAAAATTATCTCCTGGACCTTGTTTGGTTTTCTGTTGTTTTTTTATGATTGCACTATACATTTGAATCACAAAGCTACAATGCAGACTCATTCTGAATTGTCCACTAAACATAAAAATTATTTTCCTGGCAGCTGTTTTCCAAAGTGTCACACAGGTAAGAGAAAGTAAGGCACAGCTTGAAGTGGGCCAGAATGCTGGTGTTCATTTAAAAATCAACAAGATTTGAACTACCTTATGTTCTAGGTAGTTCTGAAAGAAGGAGGGAGTTGGACTTGGTGATGCATATGGGTTCTTTCCAACTCAAGATATTTCATGATTTCATAAATTATTTCACGATTTCATAAATTATTTCACATGTTCACTTGTTCCCTCCCACAGCACTATGCTCACAGGTCTCAACTTTGCAGGGAGATCACTGTTGGTCTGGCAATGTTGGGCAGAAAATCTTCTTGGTTCCTGCTGTTCAGCTGCTCAAAGTTACCTGTTTGAGGTGCCATTGGCTAAAATCCCTGGGCATGCCCAGCATTTGCCTCCATACCTCTCCAAGACTCTTCTGCCAGCTGTCATCTTTCCCTTCTTTCATGGCTTTCTAAGATCATCTCCTCTTCAGAAACCTCTTCAGTACCTTTTCAGGGTTGCCTCTTCCTTTCAGATTCAAAACTCCCTAAGTTTAAATAGAAAATACTTCGCATAAGGAAATGTCTGATAATTAAATGTCATAATTAATCAGCAGTTCTGTCTCTTTGTTAGATAGTGCAAGAGTTTGTGTTTGGACATTCACCCCATTACACACAGGCACCCAACTATAAGCTGCCTGCTGGCACTCACATTTCAGCTATTTTTTATATCTGCCAAAAAAAGCACTGTCTATACTGATCATGCAATGTGTATGGCTGGTGTTCCAGCCTTTGGTTGACTTTAAATTCAATTTTGTCTAAATAAGTGCTATTCAATTTATTTTACATGATCCATCTCACCTACTTTTAGCCCTTTAAAAAGTTTCCATCTGAACTGGACCTTCTATGTGTCCTTTGATAAACTATGTTTCTAAGCATCCTTTCTTTATCATTTATAAAGATCTAGTTAATGAAGTTATTGGAAACCAGACAAATATTCTCTCATGCTGCTGTGGACACCTTCACTTGGGCAGCTGAGTTTGCTCTAGAACATCATGTCTCTGTTGATTATATCTTCATTGACCATAATGAGAGCTTAGACAGCTTTTATGCTTTTGGACAACCTGAATTTTTTCTGCATATTAATTTATGTTGACATATAAATATAAATGTCTTGAATCAAATTCTGTCCCACCAGCCTAGTCTATGTTTGCTATATCTTGTCTTTCTCTAGTCTGGACAGGAAGAGGTGCCTCCAGAGAGTTATTAATTCTGCTTTCTTGAGGATAAAGACAACATTCTCCTTCCTTTTTTCCTGATTGCTGAGAATTTAAAATAATTATCTGAAGGTATACAGTAAATTCTTAGATAATTAGAATTAGATGAGATGGGTTCCACTCTGGTTCAAAAGCACAGTCCTCTCCATTATTTATTGATTTCCTATTTTTTTATTTTCAACTTAGCTGGCCATAATTTGCATATATATATATATGTTTATTTGAGAGTATTTATTTCTAATATGTTTTTTGTTCTCATTCAGACAGTTCTAGCTTCTAATAAAAAATTCTAATTGTAGGCAGACCAGTAAGTTACACAGATTTGGAAGACTTCCTAATGCAGAGACTCATCCTTATCAAAGAGGTTATTTGTACTCTTGAAATGCATAGTTTGCCCTAGGGAATTTTATTAGGGAATCTGAAAATCATTACAGTTCAAATCCGTAGCTGTTTTACCATCTTGTATGATATCCTGATCCTAGAAGCCATGTAGATTGCAATTGATAGGACTGGGGAAATTTATACTTCAAAATGTCCCTTGTATAAATCCTGCACTATACGGAAAAAAATTCTAGTAATTATGACAATGTTTGTTTGTTCTGCTTTTGTTTTCAAGGCTGATGAAAAAGGATATTAAGTTTGACGCTTTTTACTAGATCCCTTTGCTTAATAGGCTAGCCAGAGGACAACCTTGTTATTTAGAGCACATGTCATAATATAGCAGAATATAGATAAGAAATAAAGCCAAATATAAAACAGTCAAAGATGAACAATAGTCCTTAAACAGGCACTTCTAAAGTGTGATAGTTTGTATCTTTAATCTCAGACTGAAATTTAGTTTGACTGCTGTTCTTACAGAAGTAAGCGATGTCATCTTATTTCCTGCTTCAGATTTGTCTAGGACTCCAAGTTGACATATTTCATTTTAATTAGGTATTCTATATCTGCTCTTCTTACTTAAAGAAACATCAGTCCTCTATGTACCCAGACAACCTCTTCAGGTTACCTTGAGGTCAGCATCATAAATATAAGAAGCGAAGAGCCATGACCAACATACAGAGCAGGCTCACTGCTGACAGCAATGCAAACAAAACTGAATACTGCAAAACTGAATCTTGTTGCTCCAGAGAGGAGGATCCAGGGATGAGCTGGGCCTTCCTCCCACACAGGCTAAAAAGGGAGAGTGATACATAACTAGGGGTGCAGTAAGACTGAGAGAAGAAAGAAGGTCCTGGAGAAGCTTGGTTCTTTCTTTTGGAGTACAAATTGAGACAGTTACAGAGGGAATATTCCGGTGGGATGCCATGAATTCTTGCCCCTGCTCTGAGCAGCAGCAGTTAACCTCATCCTAGTCACTGCAAGCCCTATCTTTTTTGGTGTACCCCATAACGTGCTGATCCAGGTGATCATTTAACTCCACGTGTGTCTGGAGCTGGCTCTGTCACCATCTTCATAGTGAGCAGCTATCAAGAGGACTATCCATCTTACATGTCACAAACAAAATGTGAGGGGTTTTTCCTTACTTTTTTTATTCAATACCACACTGTAAGTAAGAATGAAAAGTTAAAGTAAAATATTTCCTGAGGAGATAATTTTTTTTTTTTTGCTGAGAGTTCTAGTTAGGAAGAAACAATTATTTTTGGTTTTCCATGCCTGTAGGTTTTCCATGCCTGCTGTGTAGAAAGAACAGGCCTTTCCTTCCTTTCCAGCCTTCCTAAGTGGCTGGAATTGAAACCCAAAGTCAAAAATCAATTTGCTGTTCTTTGAAATAATTTCTAGAATAAAAAAATGAAGAAAGCTATTAAGTGTTTTCTAGAAATTAAATATTCAGAAATATAGAATTAGGATTGTTCTTTTTAAATTATCTAGTCTATAGCAAGCAAATCCTTAAATAACATTGAATAATGAAGAAGAAAAAGAAGATTATGTCACAGATCTAAAGAATATGATACACTTTCAGAACCAGACACCAAATGGAGATTGAGAAACGATGGGCATAATATGAACCAGGAAAAGTTCATGCTTTTAAAGTGAAGTCGAAAATGACAACTTTTTGCCCCAGAGAAATGTCAGATAGTTAAAGATGTTCCCCAAAGAGGTTTTGGCAGCAGTACTTTTGAAATTGGGATGAAACCTGGAACAATCTGGTCTGACCTCATAGTTGACATGGTTGAATGTATCCAAATCTCCAGTAAACACAAAGTTGGAAGAGGAGGTTGAAACTCTTTGCTAATTTTTCTTGGTGGTTTTCAATATTTCTGCCCAAAGGACCTGAGAAAAGATAAAATGTAGTGCAGATTTTCCAAATATAATTAAGGATAGAAGATAGATCGTTTCCTGGAGGTCCAGGAAATTCATTGTGCGAACTTAATGCATAGAAACCACCTCCATTTTGTTAAAATCCTTGTGCTCTAAAAGAAGAGATTGGGAAAATGTCAGGGAAAAGTACCCTGTGTGCTTCGTCATATTTTTACTGAGCATGAATATGCCTCAGAACTTTTGGAATCAGTATAGACTTTCAGTCTGAATCAGGCCATTCTAATAATCATGTTCTAAATAATGGGTTCTGATCCTGAAGAAAACTCAGGAACACACAAGCTGAAAGACACACAGGTAGAAAGGGTACTGTGGTTCAACATTAATTCTCTTTGAGCTTGTTTACTTTCATTATGAATGTATTACGTACAGAATCCAGATCAGAGTATTCAGAATTCCAAGCTTGATTACTTGAAATGCCCAACTGAATACATACTTTCACAAATTGGGAAATACTGGCATGTAATTAAGTGTAGTAAATTAAAACAAACCCAACCCTATGTAGTGAAAGAGTATCACAGTTAAACTTCATTTGCAAAAAACTGCCTCTGAGATATAATTAAACGGCAACCCTCGAAAACAAAGGATATATTAAACATTTGTTCTTTTGGTTTTAGCTTGATAGCTGCTAAGAAAAAAAAAAAACCAACCTCCAGCCAAAGAGGAAAGATTGTTACATCCTCCAGCACTAATACTCTAAGTATAAACTGTAGAGTTTTCAGATACCATTGCATTATTGGGATTGTGATGGCTCACAAATTGGTCATTATGACAGCAGGATAAAGGGAAAGGAGATTTTCAGCACAGAATGTACAAATGGTGAAGAGAACTTCAGAAATAAATTTAAATTAATGAGACAAGTTCTCCAAAGCTAACAGGGCAGACTGTTGAAGATAGGTTTATATTAGGTATGCCAACTGGCTTTATCTGTGAAGATGATAGAGGGAACAAACAAAGCTTTCTTCTTAAGAAATACTGCTTTCAATTCTTTCTAATGTGCACTAATTTTCTTAAAGATTTTGGTTCAAAAAATCATTATTTTATTTGTGGTATATTTTGCGTATTACTTGGGAAGAGTGTTACTGAGGCTCACTATTTTAAGGTACCAGCAAGGAGCCGGTTTTCAGTTCTGAAGTGCAGAAATACAGACAGCAATGGACTCAATACTAGTTTCTTACTAATTAGGAACAAATTTTAAAAAATCCTATCTGCAAGATATGTAAAATTCAGCCATACAAGAGAATGATTTTTTGATTTGCTGGGCATTTTTTTTTAACCTTGTTGCTTTTCTGTTGTTGGTGGTTTATTTATTTATTTATTTATTTATTTATTAATGTTGTTTGATTTTTTTTCAAATATACCTCTGAAGTATGTATGAGATAAGAAACAGTAGAGATTTGTTTATTGGTTGATGTATATCCTTTTTGTCTCATTACACCTCACCATATGAAGACATGTAAACTCTTCACGCTGGGAGTGTAGATCAGAGTTTTACTATGACCATCGTATCCCAAATACTGACAGTACATCATTGTCTATTAAGGTGTCTCACCCCAATGCCTATAATTTTCAGCAGGTTTAAGCATGTGTTGAATATGTTAAATGTACTTCCTAAATATGTGGAGTTTAATTAAATTATTTTAGTTGCCTTAAATCTTGGATATTTTTCTTTTAGGAATTGACTACTTTCCCGGAAGGAAAAGACACTCTGGAATAAAATGGAATATTGAAGTGGAAGAACAAACCATCTAACTATGCCACACATCTGAATAATCTGCAAATAATACTAGAAATAGATACGGTCCTGGATATCACAACTTGTGCTTGTCTTCAAGAAAGACCTTAGGGCCTGTTTGAGTTCTGTGGACTTGCAGCTCATCTCTGTAGTGGCTGATATTACGGAATAGGATTAAGAATAGGATTTTCCTTAAATGCAACTGAATGTGTGAATTAGTTAACTTTTTCTGACTTAAAATTGCATGCCTACACTAAGGTTGTTACTTATGTTTCATAGGTATCTATGAACTCATGGATCTCTGAGCATGTCTAGTGAAAGGTCTAATGAAAGGCATCCCTGTCCCCAGCAGTGAAGTTGGAACTAGGTGATCTTTAAGGTTCCTTCCAACACATGTCATTCTATAATTCTGCAACCTATAGTCTGTGAAAGGATGAGGGGATTTTCAAAGCATGAACCAGGGTTTTTCAAGAGAGGAAGGATGAATTGCTAAATAAAAGTTCCATCTTCCAAAGCAGCCTGACGAAACGTAGCTTAAACCAGAAAACTAATTTTTTAGGTGGTTAAAGCTAAATGAAGTGAACCTGATTGTAAGATTCCATATTCTCTAATACTGCTGAAAATATGAAAGGCTTTAAGGTATTCCATTTTATTCTGTAGCTTGTCTAATGAGGACATCCACTTGAGGTTAAAATAAAAGTTTTTCATGCTGTTTAGGAAGATTGAAGTATGCTTTAATGTGTTAAGTGGGGACCGGGAACTGAGTGGAGTTGTTTGCAGTTTTTTAAAATCATGTAATATTTCTTAGACAAGAGGGACTGAAAAACACAATGCAAATAGTCTCTTGGTTGAGACACTAAGCCCCCTCCAAAGCCTTATCTTGTCTAAGGAGCTGATTGCAGTCAGAGACCAATTTTGCTGTTAATCTTGTGGTATTACTGCTCGTAAACCTGTGTAGTAAAACTCAAAGTACCATACTGTATGTCTTCACAAACCTGAACGTCAATTTCCAAATTATGTATATAAATTCTACACCTGCTGACAAATGCATACTGTGTTTATTACATGTCTAGTTAATCAAAAGGAGACAAGGATAATCCTGGGGAGTCAGCACCTTTGAACTTGGAAATTCAGACAGATTTTGTTGAATATGTTGCAGTGGGGTGACCATGGCTGGATGCTGGGCATCCACCAAAGCCTCTCTATCACGCCCCTCCACAGCTGGACAGGGGAGAGAAAATGATGAATTCACATAAGGGCAGGGAAAAATCACTCAACAAATAACCTTTACTGGCAAAACATGCCCTAATTAGAGATATGAATTGAATTGATTACTAACAAAATCAAGGCAGGGTAATGAGAAGTAAAACAAAACCTTAAAAAAAGAACATCTTAAAAAATCCCCACCTTCCCCCCATCCCTTCCTCCTTCTCAGCTCTACCTCCAACCCCAGAGGGACAAGGAGACACGGAATGGAGGCTATGGTCGGTTCTGTTTCTTCTGGTCCTCAGAGGGAGGAGCCATTCCCCTGCTGCACCATGGGTTCCCTCCCACAGGAGACAGTTCTACATGGACTTCCCCAAAGTCAGTCCATCCCAAGGGCAACAGCCCTCAGCAAAATGGCTGCAGCGTGGGGCACTCTTCCATGGGGTGGATGGAGCCCTTCAAGAACACATTGCTGCAGCCTGGGATCAGGGCCTCTCTCTCCTCAGCTCTCCCACAGGGTCACAGCCTCCTCCCAGGCATCCACCTGCTCCAGCCTAGGTCTTCCTCACAGGCTGTGGGTGGATCTCTGCATCCCCTGTGGACCCCCTTGGGCTGCAGGGAACAGTTCCTTCACCATGGTCATCACCACAGGCAGCTGGGGAATCTCTGCTTCAGCACCCAGACCACCTCCTAGGAGTCCCTCCTTCTCCACTGACCTTGGTGTCTGCAGAGTTGTTCCTCCCACACATTCTCACCCCACTCTTCTCTGACCACAATTACAACCATGCAATAACTTCATTTTTCTTCTTGTTCAGTATGTTATCACAGAGACATTACCACAATTTCTAGCTGGCTCTACCTTGACCAGGGTTATGTCTGTCTTTGGAGCTGGCTAGCATTGCCTTTCCCAGACATGGGGGAACTTTCTGGCAGCTCCTCTCAGAAACTGCCCTTGTAGTCCCCCACTGCCAAAGCCAGGCCAAGCAAACCCAATAAAATGTATAGTGCCAAAGAAACCCTTGGGGAGGCTTGGGGTACACAATGGTCTTTTTAGACATCTATTGGCAATTATTCATGTCTTTCTCAACATAGGGAGTGAACAACTAAGAATCTCTTCTGCAGCTCTCACAGAGGATGATTCACAGTATGCAGAGATGATTCACTTTAGCTGAAGACCTACACAGTACCAAGTAAGAGTTGCAGAAACAGGCCTGAAAATCTCATTGTGCTCAGCAGACAAATGAATAGTGAGTCTTCTGTCTGCAGCTCTTGGGACACTTGTATTTCTGTGCCACAAATACCTTCATTAAAGATTAATCATGTCTTGTAGCAAAACTGCAGGTCTCTGGCCTTTATCACAGGAGTATTTCTCTGTGGCATTAAAAGAAATTGTGCTGTAAATGTATGCATAATTTCTAGGAGACATTTTTCACCTTAAAGCTGCTTTGTATCTTTTATGTACAAAATTTCTTATGCCTTTAAATTTCTGGAAAAAATAATTTAGTATAAAGCAGCTTAATAAGAAGGAGAGTCTATACACACTGCAAATGATTTTACTCCACCTATACTCTTTTATTAACAACCATTAGTTATATCCTACTGAGGTCAGAGGAATGAATGTTGTTGCCTCTGGTGGACTGTGACTAAACAAATACAGTATAGTGCAGAAGAAGATACTGCCAAAATACCCAAATCCTTTGAATCATGTAAAAGACTTCTCAGTAAAGAACTTCACACAATGCAGTCTCTAAATGAGTCACTTGCACCTTCAAAATATGAAGATGCCTTATTTGGATATCTCTGGCCCCCATGTTTGTAGTTTTCCATCTGCTTTAATCCTCTGTTTTGTAGTACTGATTCTGCAGGTGTGCAGCTGCTCTGGCTGTCCCAGTGCTGCTCACATTGCTGCAGGAAATCCAGTGGTGGCTGTGAGTGGTGAGAAAGAGATGACTGAGCAGTTCTGGAGGGTACATTTCTAAATCAGACCAATTTGTGTACCAACATAATCTTATCACTCAGGAGTGCATAGTCAGCTCTAGAAGATTATTTCAGCATGCACAAGATCTACAGGAAAGAGGAGGGTCTCCTAAAGAGCAGATATTGTTATCTCTGGAAGTTGCCTACCTTTTCCCATTGAACGAGTATGGACAGTGGGACCTATTAATATTGGGAGTCAAGTAATACCTCAAAATGAAGATTATTTGTTGTTCCAAGAGCTGAGACTTAATCAGGTAATTTTGATCTTCTTGTTTCTGTATTTCAGATGTCAGTAATATTACTACTAGATGATTAAAAATGCAGCCCAAGAACCTCTGTGGTAAAGTGCCCTGCTGCAAATACCAACACACACTGCAAGGATGGAGCAGGCGACTCACCACTAAGACATTGTATTGCAGTAGACTCCAAGTTGTCTTGATATACATGGAATTAAATTAGGCACATAGAGGTATCATTTTCTTTATATAATATTTTTCAATATTACTATATGAGTAATGTTTACAACAAGGCACTCTCCTTTTTGAACCTTCACTAATTAACAATTTGGGAGTCATTAAATATTTTAATGAGACATAACTGCTATCTGCAGAATGGACACAGATGGCAAGGCTGTGAGAAGAAGAGGTGTGGAAGAAGTAGTATTGTGTAGCCATGGAAACAATGCCTCTCTTCCTTCCTTCTCACTTTTAGGTTCAGCAATGCTGAACATCATTAGGATGTCTGCCTCTCTTGACAATGGCAACTTTGCAATGTCAGTCAGTAAATCTCTGTATCCATTCATACTGTCAGCACTAAGTGATAGAAACCCTGGGGCAGATGTGAGATGCATATCAAACAGGCTTTGGCTCTGTGAGAGTCTAGTCACGTATTCTTATGCAACTGTCAATTTTGAGGCTCAATTCAATAAGAAAGAACAAAATGGAACAGGCCTGGCTAGACAGTGTTCTGTTAGTGTAGTTTCTAAAGTTCATTTCAGTGCTCAAGTAAGTAAAAATGCTGAAAAATGAGAGTTGACTGTGTGGGTACACAGGACAAATGGAATAAAGCTGTGGCTGAGCTCTGGTTAGAAGCAGTTTTGTTAATCCACTGTAGTCAGACCTTAGTGTTGGTGTTTAATTGTGCTAAACTGGATGGTGATATGCTTTTGAATTGGTACCAAAAAAGAAAATGTTAAAAGCCTTGAATGTCAGTTATTCTCACACAGAGCTGTTCCCATGTGTACCAAGAGCACTTATTTATGCCTAGCAAAAAGCCTTATAATTATAAGAAGCTGAAGCAGAAAAAAAAAAAAAAGGCTGAGTAAAAATAGAATAGAAATTCAGTCTAAATGTAGTGAAAAAATTTCAACATGAGCTCCACCCTCACCCTTTTCCTCACATTTTTAGAAGTAATTAAACCAATTCTAAATGCCTTATTTAACTCATTTGGGGTTAGAGATTCCAGGAGGGGATGGAAAGACAGGAATTTATGGATCTGCCAAGTAGAAGGAATAAATCCCATAATTTTAACACCAATTTGAGTTTCTTAAACCTTTTAACCCCACATAAGTGTGAGGCACAGATGATGACATCATAAGAGGCAAGCACCAGAGTAATTACCAACTATTATAATAGAAGTAAGGGAATGAAAAAAATCTGGGGCTTAATTTGCACAGGCAAATGCAGAAATGCATCCCCTGCATGGATTTCATGTACTAGCTACAACATGCATTGGGAAAACATCATTTCTGCAGACGTTGTCTCTACATCTTCCCCTCTGCATAGGGAAGAGTCCTGTTGGGAATGGAGGTGCTGCTGTAGGGAGTGTTCCTCAGGCCCAGGAGGATGCTGATGAGACAATGTCTGGGTCACTGTCTACTTCCTGATCGACTTCTGGGTCAGCCTTAAGCCACACAACCTAACAACCCCAAAAGCACTGATTTATCCCCAACCATAAAACTAAATAAGGCACAGGATACTTTTCACAGATCAGACTACCCTGCTTTTCTGACCCAATGAGTCACAGGTCAGTGTCTTATCTACATTGGCTGGACTTGATCATCCTAGAGGTGTTTTCCAACCTTAATTCCATGATTCTGTGATCTTCTCCTGACCAGGGGCCAATGGAAATGGTACATACTGTGAATCTTCAGCCATGATCCAGGGACAGATCCTGCCAGACAATGACAGAAAGCATCTCCACAGGTAGGGAGTGCAGGCTGGTGCTGGAATTGACATGTGTACTCATAATATGATCATGGTATGATCACTGATCATACCATGATGTGTACCTGAGGCATCCCTGCTGATGTTCCCTGAGAGATTTGGATTACAAAACAGGAGACAACTCACATGGAGCTACACTTTGGGACATTTGCTCAAAAAGAATATTTAATCAATAACACACAGCTCACAAAGAGGTCTCCCCATCTAGACTTGACTGTTGAGCACTGAGATGGGGTCAGAAAATGTGAACCACCACACAGATTGTGAGGATGTCCTCCATTCAAAAGGACTTTTTTGTTCTCCTGGACTGAAAAAAAAACCAGTCAGCCTATAGCTTAATACATTTTCCATTTTTCTTAGTATATTCAAATCTTAGTATATTAAAACAGAAGACAAAAAATGCAGAATTTAGAAATCATTGGCTTTACATGCTTTGTTTGCATGATCATACATGATTCCAGCTAATTTTAATTCTTCAATGACTCTGAATTGTTGTCTTTGGGCATGACATTTATCCCTGCTGTGCTTGTGCCAATTGCAATGGACTTTTTATATTTAGAATACCCTATGTTCATGCCTGTTTTTAATTCAAGATATGCTGCACTTAGCTATCAAAACATAATTTAATTAAATGGTTTTGAGTAATGGTTTTAAGTAAATGGTTTTGACAATTGGAATTCAAAGTCTAGGTACTATGTTTTGATTTTCTCAATTGTAACTTCTCTTTTATATTTCAGAGTTTGGAAGCTCTATTCTGTCTGACTATTTTCATGCCCAGTCAGACTTTGAGAACAGTCAAACAGTGGGGCATACGAATATCTGGCCAAGCTGCAATTTAGAAGAACCAGATTATAATCCAGAGCTTTCTGTTGTAATAAAAAGAACCTGAAATATTGAGGCTTTTGCAAAACTTAAATGCTGTCTAGTTGAAAACTAAACCCTTGTCATCTAACAAACAAGATATTGTGCTCATTTTAGCTTTTAAGTTCAAATATTATGTGTTGGGGTTGTTTATTTGGGGTGGTTGGTTGAGTGGTTGGTTGGTTGGTTGGTTGGTTGGTTGATTTGGGGCTTTTGTTTGTTTGGGGCTTTTTTGTTTTTTTTGTCTCCTGGGAGAAGAGGCTGACCCTACCTGGTTGAAAGCTCCTTTCAGGTAATTATAGGGAGTAATCGGGGCACCCCTGAGCTTCTTTTTCTCCAAACTAAACAATCCCAACCTCAACTCCCTCAACTGTTCCTCATATGACTTACTCTCCACATCCTTCTCCAGGTTAGCTTTGGACCATAAAAACCCAACCCAACCAACAACCCTAAAAAATTACTTTGGAAATTAATATTTTTGGTTTCAAATGCTTTCTGTGAAGGTTCAGATATTTTTCATATAAAAAATTAAAGTTACTTGTTATCAGGACATGATGACAAGGCAGTCATTGTGTCAGGAAGGAAGGACACCCTTGTTATTAAAGCACTGGACCTTAGAGAAATGGGTTCAACTCTTGCGTGTTTTGGTGTCTTTGTTCCTAATTTGTTTATATTAAGAGAGATTATGCAGACTGGGATTGTGCAGGAAACAAGGCAAAATCTATTGGGGAGCCAGGCATGCCGACAACTTTCAAGTATGTAGAAACTACCAACAAAAACGAGGTGAATGATTTGTTTTCCATATGCATGATGGAAATAATGGATGTGAATTTGGCAGTGACTTGGCTACAAAGTAAGCTTGGTAAAAAAAATTTGGGACAACAACAGAAACCAGGAGTAAGACAAGCTCATGGAAAACTGTAGATTTGTCAGGAATATACTGAAAGTATTCTGCCAGAAATCACCTAGATATAGTTGATCCTACTCTAAAAGAAGGAATGGCTTAGGCAATGTTTTGAGTGACCCCAGAATCATCTCTGGCTCTGCCTACAGTAGGAATTGCTTTGGTAGATTAGGAGAAGATCAGAAGAGTAATGCAGCAGGAGACATCTACAGTAAATATGGTATGCAGGATTTAATTCAGGATTAATTTAATCTGAAACAAACATACTCACAAGCACGTGGATGAGAACTGACTCAACTTACCAGCCACTAGTTAAAATCCTGGGGTCTGGGGCTTATTTGGTATGTAGCTGAAGTAGAGTCTGTGGTATAGTACCCTACAAAATCAGCCTAGTCTGCATATATCAAAACTGCTATGTTAATGAAATTAATATGAAATAAAGGTGTTTGGCTTCCTGATCTTCTATTATTCCAAACCAAATACTAATGTGCTTGCAGCTTGTTATCTGGAAGGAGATTATCTGGACTGCCAGGAGTTGCCTTTACTCAATAACTTGGATAAGGCACAGTGCCAGAGAGGGAGTGTTGCAATGCACATACTGGTCACATCATGGCTGGCTGTGCACAGTGATGATTAAAAGACTTCTACAAAACCTCTTTTCTTTTTTTTCTTCAAGGTTGAATATGCTAAAAAATGCTTATAGCACAATATGCATATGAATTAACCATATTTTTGCCTTTGTCGAGGTTTGTTTTCTGAGTGCTAGTTACATCTGCCATCTCTTCACTCTGTATTCAATATTGAGAATATAAACTCTTCAGATTTTATTTTTCTATTTATGCAAGCATAGGACAGTCATAGAATCATAGAATTGTTAAGGTTGGAAAAAAGCCACCAAGATAATCAAGTCTAATCTTTGAATGAATACCACCATGCCCACTAAATTGTATTGTGTACTGACACATCTGCTTAGTTTTTTGAGCATTTCCAGGAATTGCTACTCCGTCACTTTCCTGGGTAGCCTGTTCCAATGCTTAACCCCTCTCTCTGTGAAGAAATTTTTCTTTCAACACAAACATTCCTGGTCCAACTTATGGTCATTTCCTCTCATCCTGTCCCCTGTTACTTGGGAAAACAGACTGACCCTCACCTGGTCACAACTTCCTTTCAGGTGGTTGTAGAGAGTGACAAGGTCCCTGCCGAGCCGCCTTCACTCCAGGCTAAACACCCCCAGCTCCCTCAGCTGCTCCTCATCAGACTTGTGCCCCAGACCCTTCCCCAGCTCCATTGCCCTTCCCTGGACACACTCCAGCCCCTCAATGTCCTTCCTGATGTGAGGGGCCCAGAACTGGACACAGCACATGAGGTGCAGCCTCCATATTCCCCACGGAGAACCTGACTGGTATTTCTGGATGCTCATCTGTTCATGATAGACAATAATACGTAATCACTTAATGTGCATCTTACCTAACTCCCACTCTATAAAACACGGCTGTCTATAATTAAATTGGTCCTATGGATAATCTTTTTCATCACTTGAGACCGATGCCTCAAGGGCATAGGATCATAGAATCATTTAGTTTGGAAAACACCTTTAAGATCATCAAGTTCAACCATTAACCCATCACTGCATAATTTCTCACTTCCCTTCCTCTTTATATAATTCAGACTTTACTTTAAAATAGTAACTTTTCTTGTAGCATTCCAAACAACAAAACTGACCAGTTCATTTCCTTGAAGGATACTCTCATAATTTCATTTGTCATAGGAATTACTACAAAATATAAAATGAAGTGTAACTAGTCTGAATAATGTGCATGGAAATGGGATTATTTTTCTTTTTCTTTTACTAAAATTAATACTCAAGCTGCTTGTAGTAAAACAACACATCATTCATTCACCAGCCACAAAAATGTCTGGCTTTTTTCTTGTCTAGCCTTAGCTTCTGCTGTGCTGATCTCTGAGCTGAATATAGAGAGCCCAGAGAAATAAAAAGGGCAGCATTATTTAAATAGTTCTTTCCTCTAATTTCTGGATTAGGGACATTGCCAACCTGGAAATTCAGGATGTCATACCACAAATATCACCTTTGGTGTCACCAATAGTCACAGGAGTTATTTCTCTATCTACTGACTAGTTTTTCCATTTTCAACAGAATTATGCAGCTCAGATTGCATCCTTTGTATCCTTCAGGCATTCTTTAGTTTTTCCAGTAGATGATGCCCTGTGAAGGTGTCCCACAGCCTCAATTTATAGACCCACTACACTATTACGTGGGAAATACTTTGTTGTCTAGAGAACTTGAATTATGTATAATTTAAAAGAGTTTAAGAAAATAAGAAAGTTAAAAATAGAGTCGCAAATGAAACAAAGCCAATATCTAACCTCGTTAAGCTCCAGTGCCTACAGAAAAACCCCTCTCTCTCCCTACTCCCTTGTCCTGCAGAGTTGCCTCCTGACTTGAGGGTAGATGGGATCTGTGCTTTGTGCTTAGGTCTGAAGGCTTTGTCACAGAATTTACCTGTAGAACAGGGGTCTGATATATTCTGCTTATCAGCAGACCTCAGAGTACACTTTCAGATGGGTTCAGGTCTGGCATTGCTATTCTCTTTTATTCCTTGTTGTTATCAGACATTTGCTCTTTTAGTTAATCTTTCCTTTTAAACATTTCAAAGGCTCTAGAGAAGCCTTTTTTTTCAGTGTGAAATTCATTGTGCTCCCTCCTTAATCTGAAGACAGTCCAGCACTTCTAAATTAAAATAAAATATGCTTCACTTTAAAAGTATTTAAGTCTCTTTCTTCAAGACCAGTCATGTTCTCTTTATTGTGTCCACTTTGTTTTGTTGAATGTCAAAAATATCATTCTTTATGGTGATGGCTACTCAATATATTTTAGTCTATACTTTTCATTGAAATTTATAGTTATGTGAATCTCAACATTAAAGACATATAAGGTTTTAACATCCGAACAATGCTAAGTGTATGTAGTCCATTATTGACTTCCGGCTGACAATGTACATGAAGGATATCCTGGATGCTGGCCAGAGCATAAAGTGCTGTGACATTAAAGTCATTAAAGGACAAGTTTCACAAGAGGCAGGTGTGTTAGGTCCCAAACTCAAGATGAGACATCGCCAACTTCCCAGTTTCCTCTGAATTTGTGGGAACAGTGTGTTCAAATCTGCCCCAGCTGTCAGGTCAATCAGGTTTTCTGCTCAGTGCTCAAGTCTGTGAATTTTTAGCAAAGAATACTTTCCTCCTTGAGTAACCTGAAGGGCATGATTTGTTTGGGCTGGGTTGAGATTTGAGGAGAAGGAAGAAATAAAGCACCCTATGAGCTGAATTACTGTAGCCAGTAAATGCCATTGGCAAGAAATCTGGCCAAGTCTTCCAGAGATGTACTGGCACCAGCACAGAAAAGGGAGCTTCAGCCAACCTCTGTGTGTAGAAAACTCTTTTAAACATTAGTAATGTAGATTTTCTCTGAGATGCAGTTCAGTCCCTATCATCTTTGTCAGTCAATTACACTTAGCTTGATTTCAGACATGTTCAAATGAGAAATTAAATCCAGTCTTTCAGGGTGAGCTAAGAAAAGGCACTAATTTGTCAACTTTAGTAGTTTATTCCAAGTATATAAGAAAATATCGTTACTACAGAGGAAAGAAAAGAGTCAGAGAACCATGTTGATATTGGAAGACGGAGTCTGAAGCCCAGAAATATACCCATAAAATCATTGCAAACAGTCCTTAATAGTGTTACAGACACTAACAGCTGATAAGCTTAGTGGAATTCTGTTAGAGTCTGCAACAAACCTTGGTGGGAATCAAAATCTTGGGTAGGCTACAACAAATGAAGTCTTGAACATATCATTCTCCAATGGCAACTCCAAGGACCTCTTGTGTTTCCTTACAGTTAAAAGCATCCCATTACTAATGTCTATTTATGTGTACATTGCTAATCATTTGTCAAATTGCAAGTTTTTCTGTGTTTTTTGTAGCAGTTGTTATTTGTGAAAACATGCCAGCAATTCAATAAAAATAATAATGAAAAACCTAGGATTTTTTAGCTGTATCTTCAGTATTCTAAATAAAACATTTAATCATGTCACATTCTATATTAACATTATGTAAACAGCAAATATATGATACAAAAAATGGGGCAAAACCTTTTGGCCCTATACAAAACAAAATTTCAAGAAATCACTTGAAATGAAATAACATGTTTTAATACATATAAAGTTTTCTGAAATATAATGTTTCACTAAGAAACCCTGGTACTTGTGTTTTCCTTCATGATCCAAAAGAAGCAGCTATTTTAGATCTGAAAATATCCCTGAGAATATGCTTTGCATTTGGAGAATTCTAATTCATGAATATTAGCTTTTCCAGATCAGAGACAGCTTTTGTTTTCTGCATATAATAATACTAAATATTAAGTTATAGAGACAAATATTATTTTGAAGCTTTAAATCCTCCAGTATTTTATATTTCATACTAAAAGTACCCATAAATTATATCCTAAAATATTCCAGAATGTGGAACTGAAAAGTGAGGTCACAAATGTATAGAAAATCCATCTAGAAATTTTCTCCACATAGGAAAGCCATTTTGTACATAGTTTTGCTATTTTAAAATGCCCAGAATAAAACAACACAGGGGTGAGAATTACCACACAGAAGAAGCAGCAGAAATGGTTTTGCAGAATGGCACTACTTCCTTGAGACTTAACCAATGACAAAACTCTGTCTGATCTCTCTTTTGTCACTTTTCTCTACATCAATATTTTCTTTGAGAGAAGTAAGATGGGAAAATCTGATCGATTCTGAGAAGAAAATATGGTTTCTTCTGAGCTGTACCTGCCAAAACTACAGGTAATAGAAGAATGAGAATTTCTCACAGTATCTGATGTTTGATCATTCCACTGATTCTTGTTTCTGCATAATCCATGAATCTGTCACCTGGACTACATTGTATGTTTATCCTTTGTTATCTAACTCCAGAACTTTTTCACAGCATTAGGAAAATAAATTTCTAAGTATAAAGCAGTTCATGCCAATGTGTATCTGGTGAGGACCTTCTGAGGGAATGAGAAAATTGGAAAAACAGATACTTTGCAGAGTGATGTAGTGATAACAACATGAAATTAAAAGCTGTAAGAAAAAAAATGCTGAAAGTGTTGTGGCTGCAGGAGACTGCATGCCAGTGCAGATGGAAACAATACCTCAGAAGGGCTCCAATTAGTGGTAACCAGGAATGGAAGGATGGGGTGGGAGAGGGACGTACTGGGAGGAAAGAAGGAAGGATTATAGTGCTTCAGAGAAAATTCTACACTGCATTTGTAAGATTTATGACAATGTAAACAAGAGATATCAGCTAATTGTGAGGTCAGCATCAGCATACAATTGTCCTCTTGTAAGAGAGCTGAGAAGCACACACTTCAGAGCTGGCATCAATTTGCAGGGGTCATGGGACACCACTCA
This sequence comes from Argya squamiceps, assembly GCA_037834095.1. NCBI lineage: Eukaryota > Metazoa > Chordata > Aves > Passeriformes > Leiothrichidae > Argya > Argya squamiceps. The sequence goes on along the minus strand of JBBMKD010000145.1, from coordinate 101,566,609 downwards.
GCCAGCCTCCTCTAAGCTCTCCTGCTTTGCTACCTGTGTCACTTCTCAGGATTTTTCTGTCTGCAAAGAACAGAAGAGAAACTGCTGTTGCTAGGACAGCCTTGCAGTTACACTGGAGATATACAATAACCAAAGACAAAGAACGATGGACACCACATTTCCAGCTCTCAATGAAAATGTTGCCTGAGGTATTATTATCATTTCAAGGTTCTAGAGACGAAAGGTACATGAACATTTCACTTATCATTACAAAGTAATAGGATTAGATGGGTGAATCGTGCAAAAATTCATAAATCTGTATGCTATCAAATGACATTGTAATTTATCAAATCAAGGGGAAATGGAAAATAACTTTCCTTTGAGTTACAGCTTACTGTATCTCTGCCAAAGGTGAGACTGTCTCCCAAGGCTTCTGAGAGCTTAAACATACAGATTTGTATTTAAGTCAGCACCTTCTCTGAAACTATTGATTAGTGGGCTGTACAAACCGTGGTTATCCTCTCATCCAAACAAAACATTGGGCATTTAAAAATCAATGCAGAATGCACACTGTTGCTTTCCTGAATGCTGCTTGATTTCTCTTCCTTCTGACAACAAAAGCATTGACTGAGCACCAGCACAGGGCCGACGCACAATCAGCCCAGGGTGTCTCTGGAGTGTGTGCTGCTCAGTACTGTACTGCAGACAGTCAGGAACAAGGAGCAGAGCTGTTTGTGCAGCATCCTGTGTCTAAAACTAAACTGCCTCTCCAGCAGGGCTCCTGACATGATTAAAAGGATTTGTGTAATCATGTGTCAAATGAGGGACTGAGTGCTCAAGAAAAGGGTCAGGAAACAAGTGAGGTCAGCGAATGTGAAGCTACTAGCCTGCTCACATTTCAATAAAATGAGGATGACTAACTAGTAATAATCATGGGGAGAAGTGATTATGGCTTAGAAAAAAGTTATGACCTTCCAAAGGCAGACCTGCTTTTCCTCAATCTGTAAGAATCCTGCAACGGGTTTTAAGACCTTGGGATCTTTGATCTTGAGGTGACTGCAGGATGCAGCCCTGCACTCACTGGTTACCTTTAGCTGTGATGCTCAGGATTTTAGTTTTTCATAAGCAGCAAGTACGCAAATGAACAGACCCCTTAACATTTCTGAGAGAGTTAAAAATATTATACTCCACAGAAATCAAAGTGCAGGATGTATTAAGTGGAGGATAACAGGTTTTCTGTTGCATTGATGTAATTCCAGAGGGATTAAACTGAATTTAATAGAGCCACAAACAAGTTGTGCTGGTGACAATAAGAGAAAAATTGTGTACTAGTAGCTACAGTAGTAGAAAAGATGACTTTATTTGTCTCCAGTTTGAATGCAAGTAATTTTTAGTATTTGTTGGCTACTTTTTCAATATCCCTGTGGAATAACATGAAATAGCATTTGTGAAACAGGAACTTCTGGCAAACAACACACAATCTTGTGAAAGAGGGTGAAAAATAGCACTGAGAATGCTACACTCCCAGAGGTGTATGGGTTAAACATAACTAGTGGAAAATTGATCAGAAAGTGTTTCTGGCAAGGCGGATGATCAGTCAAAGTCACTGCATTGTTATGCTGAAAGAGATTCCCTTTCTTTTTTCTTTTTCTAACATTTGGAAGCAATTGAGAAACAAATTATAAATTGAAAACAATAACAAGGGTTTTTATTAATCACAATTAGGAGCAAATATGAGAAGCCTGATTTTTTGAATCACCTTTTATACATTGTAAGCCACAAAACAAAAGGTATTTCAGCCCAGAAGAAAGTCCCTGAGCTAGCCAATGTAGCTACAGTTCCCTGATTAATCTTGATTTTCTATTGTTTTCCTTTCATTTTTGTTGCTTCTAATTCACATATCATACTTGCTTACCTAATTTTTCCTGACTGAAAAACATTTAAATATCCTGTTTGCTTCAGGCTGATGCTCTGTTCACCTTCTCCTGGAATATTATCCAATGATTTCATAAGGAACTCATCCAATCCAGAGATGCTGTTACCATCCTCTCCATCCCTGCTGTGTATGCTATGCTGGCTCCTGCAAAGTGTTGTATCCACTAGGTTCTTGCAGCTTTTTTTCAGTGCCAAGAATCAAACCAAGCTGTGATATTTGTTGTTTTCAAACTGACACTGAATCTGTTTATTTTTCATCTGAAAAATCTTAACTGTAGATCTAAAGATATTTCATAAATTCTATAGTGTTGCTTTTGCCTTTTGAGCATCACTTTCTAATTGTTCTGGTAAAGAAGTTCTAAGAAGTTGCTGTTGTGGTTGTTGAGTTTTTTATTTGTTTGTTATTGTATATTCTGTGTGTTTAACTGTTAAGTTCTCTGCAAATCTCAGTTACAACATTTCTATTAAGAGGTCTGGGCTCACATATGACTGGAGAATTCTAGTTAAAAAAAACAAACAACAAAAAACATTATCAGCCTAATGAGCCACTCTTATCCTTACTCCTTTGTTACGTGCTTTTTTCCTCTAGTGATTGTTATTTCATCTATTTTTCAAGACTCAGTTACATTACTAACAATCATAACAATCAAGGACTCAGTAAATCATACCAAACTGCAAAATTTATATTCTAACCATTTCAATACAAGACCTTTTGTGGTCTTTTCAATTTTCTCTCTTTTTAACCTTTTGGAAAAAAAAAAGAAGAAAAAAACGACCCCCTTTTTCTCACAACTGTCATATTCACTTGTAGACAATGACTGTTCAAATGTGTCTAATACCATTTCTAAACCATGTCCTGAATTAAAAAAAAAAAAAAATGGAAAGCAACTGAATATTTAAGGAAGACTTTTCTCTCTTTTTATTATTTAGAGTAATGGACTGAATTGCAAATTCAAATTTGACTGCTTCTTCACATTTTCAAAGTGAATTATTGTATTCTTTTCTTGAGTGTACCAGCATGTCTTATTTTACATTTAGTACCATGTGCTCTTCAGAAACAATTCAGAATGTGGTCAGTCTTCTCCTGGGCAGTAACCCTTAGTTGTCACACAACATGAATTTCAGGACATCCTAATAACTTCATGCAAAAGACCAATAAAATCAGCCTCCTAAGGAGCCACTTTCATAACTCCAAGTACATCTGAAAAACCCTCAGGAACTGTGAGAAATAAAGAGAACATGGATGATACTGATCTGAGAGGACTCAGTGCAGGCTCAGGCACCTTTCCAGGATGCAGAGCTCTGTCTCTGCAAGGCTGACTGTACTCTGTAATTGTGCCAGCAAGCCTCACCACCAGAGAATTGTCACCATCTCATTTTGTCCAACAGCAGCTGATGCTGGAAAACTGAATGACATGGCACAGTATTTAACCCAAAAGACTGGCTGCTTTATGCCCACAGTAACCTCCAAAATAACTGTGCTATTCATGGCTTCTGACAGAAAGTGAAAACACTATTGAAAGCTATTTGAAGATGTGCTAAAAGGCATTGCAAGTTCTTCACATGAGTGACAGATTTAGGCCAAAATAATATATTGGGGCATGAAGTCCTTGATGAGTGTGAAAACTCCTAATAATAAGGCAGATACATGGATTTAAAGGTTTTCCTAGCCATACTTGCAAGCAACCCACAGTATTTTTATAATATTTTCTCCAACAAGCATTTTTTAATTTTGTTTTTCTGTCTTTTGTTTCAATCTCATAGAATTGTAGAATAGTTTGAATGGGAAGACATCTTTAAGAACATCAATTCCGTACCCCTGCCATTGGCAGGGACACCTTCCACTACACTGGATTGCTCAGAGCCCCATTCAGCCTGGCCTTGAACAGTTGTGGGGCATCCACAATTTCTCTGGAAAACTTGTTCCATTGTCTCACCATTCTGACTGTAAATAATTTCTTTCTCCCTATCAATCCTTATAAAAAGACCTTCTCTGGCTCTCTTGTAACACTTTAGGTACTGGAAAGTGTTCTCAGCTCTTCCTGGAGCCTTCTCTTCAGGCTGAACAACCCCAAGCCTTTCAGCCTGTCTTCATGGGACATCTGCACCAGCAGATGTCTGATCATCATCAGCCTCCACCAGACTTGTTTCAACAAGTTCATGTATTTCTTATGTTGGGGGCTGCAGACCTGGACACAGCTTTCCAGAAGGGGTCTCTTGAAAAGACAGAAGAGGTTGTTATTATCCTCATGGTATTTGACCACTCCCTACACATTATGAGAAATGGAACTGGCATTTTTTCGTGTATTTTTATTCCTCTGGTTCTGTTGTTAATCTATGACTTTTAGAAACACAAAAATATTACCCTGGGTTGGATTATTTGGAATTGCATAATTTCATTTAACATAGAAAACAGTGAGGTTTAATCTGTGGGGAATAATTTTAAGGTCTGTGGTCAGTGTCAGATAAATTTCCTGTGAAGGGCCAGATTCTAGTTTAGAAGAACTCAAAACTTTGATCATTATTGCCAAGAGCTCCAGAATATGAAAGTATCATACCATTTCTGCCCCTTACAATTTATTACATTTTTAAGCTGCTTTGGGATTTTTTAATAGTCCGTGTTCAGAATAAATTGTGACAGAATACAAATGGAAAGGGGGGTTGTTAAATACCCAACATTGTAAAATATTTATTCATAAGCTGGAGATTCTCCTGAGCTATCTGAGCTACTCAAATTTCTGCTATTACTAGACCTGCCAGTACTACAAACTGATATTTTTTTGCTAATAATTATGTTATTTACAGGTTTTGAATGTGAGATTCCATCTGGTTTTACTTTTTTACATTATTCTTACACTTGTAGATGAAGTTCTTGTATGTTGATAAAAACACCATCTATGTTGAAAGGGAGACTTTGATTAAATCAATCTCCATTAATTTCTGACTTGGCAAATTCAAGGGATAAGTGTTTTGATGGCATTTTCACCAAAAGAATCAAATAATATAAAAAATGGAAATTTTCCCCAATACAGTAGAAATTACTTTTTCTTTCTCTGTCTTGCCTATATTAGAGGGAAATATTTGGCAAAGTCATATTTTAAATGAGCTGTTTCATATCAACAGTTTTCAATATTTTAGAGGCTGGTAAATAAAACTGTTTGGAATTCAAACAGTTATGAATTCTAAAGATGTCTACCTCGGCAGGGAGCTGAGCTGAATTTCTGTGTATCAAAAAGCAGTAACAGAGCAGTCTCAGTCCTATCTTGCCAAGTATTTAGAATAGTCCTATGAGACATGCAGGTTTAATCTTGGCCAAAATGTGATTAACCGTGGTACATTTATTGTTACAAATGTACTGACATTTGTGCTACAGAACTTTTTTAGGTTCTGCTGCTGAACTGATTAAGAATTGAAATTCAGGAACATGGAGTCCCTTCACAGATTTTTATGGCATTTAACTTATTACATTTCAGCTAATCAGTATTTTCTATACCATTTAAATTACCATAAAAATTGTTTTACATTCATTCATTTATTAGGACAATGTCTTCTGAATGTTGGACTGACCAAAACCCACACCCTTAAATAAATAAGTTTACTTACTCATATTGTCTAGTAGTCTATTTTGCAAACCAGACTACCATTCCATTAGCTTGCATTAAAATACAGTTTGAAAAGATAATTTCTATCTCAAAGAGAAGGAAACTTGAAGTACCAACATCCAGTACTTGAAATCTAACAGATTTTGTAAGAAATCTCTAACCTCAGGATTTGAGTTATATGCTTTCTAAACTGTGAATGTGGAAGAATGGCTGGGGGTAAAACAAGAGGAAACTGAGAAGTTATATTCACAACATAATATAATTTATAATGGTACAGAAATTATGTGGGAAAATACTGTTGCTATTCCCTGGGTGGAATGTGGTCACCATACTGAAAACCTGTTCCAGGATGATTCCCCACACCCAAAATCTGCAGCCACAGCACCTGCTAAGGGAGATGGAACTGAGGTGAAGCAGAGTGGAGACGCCACAACCAGGGTCAGTTGAAGTCCTCTCAGGGAGGGGAACCTGATGGTACCTTTCAGTTGAAAAACCACACAGCACCTGCCAGCCAGGGGAGAGAGGAGCTGTCCTGCTGCTGAGCCAACAGCTGAGGTGAAATCACTCTCCTCAGATGAACTTTGTTCATTACGACCAAATGTAGTATTAGCACACACCTCCAACCCAAAGGTACTCCCTCCAATGCAGACCCACACCTCACTGGGTGTGTGCTCTAGATTCTACTGACTATCTTTCAAAGCAAAGCAAGAGAATTTTACACCAATCCTTAACAAAGGTATGTATGACTAGAATCACACAAGCTCCAGCTAAACACAAAGAAATAGTATAAAAGTAAGTAGAGAATGGGGAGAATTTAAGGAAGACTCCATCATAGCTTCTAGGGTCAGTCAAGGGGCAGAACCTGTCTTCTCCCTTGTAGGGACATCTGCTGGGTAAGAGCCACACTGTGTGTACTGAATGCTTTTATTGGGGATTACAGCTTGTCTGCATGTTGCTTTAGATGTGTTTTTGGAGTCAGAGTCTGTCACCAACAGTCCTCAAAACTTAACTGGTCACAGTTTTATATTAATAAATTGTTATTCCATAAACTGTTGGTGTGAGTCCTTCGCAGTTGCTGGCAGAGGGGAACATACTCAAATGAAAAGCTGAGGGGACCTGCTGAGGGTTGTCTCTTATGCTATTGGGATGTGTCCCTGAACAAGTCAGTCAAGCCACCATCCCATTCAGCAGAGCTGTTCAGTGAAGTGTTCCCACAATGGGACACTGTCAGACTGGTTGGACACAAGGGTTTCAGCTGTCCTGGGACATTGACAGACAAATTAAACACTACAGGTCGAAGTAATCTCCTCTTTCCATGAGCCAGTGAGTATAGTGCATTTCAGTAAAAGTGAGAGGAAAAGATTCAGTTGTCTTGGTTTCTTCATATGATTCAAACTCCTCTTACTTCTTGACTGGATTTTAAACTTGATGCTCCGTGCAGATCAAAAAGTTATAAGAATATACTCTAATTTGTGCTGCTACAGGGATCCTATTTTTAGCTTTATTTTTGTTGAGTGTTGCCTGTCAGCCTAAATGTGGGAATAATAGATCATGTTGACCAAAAAGTGCTAGGTGTTTGAGCAAGGAGAACTTCTGATGACTGTGATGATGTGAAGTGGGACTCCACTGCCGATCAGTCAATGTCAAAGACAAAACAACTTTTGGGGACTGTTGTTAGGGAATTCTGAGTCCAAGAACATAAAAAACAGCACAGATGCTGAGAGAAATATGATGATTGTGTACTTGTATTTCTCAGGAAAGTGGCTTTATTTTGGTAATAGAAAAGCTGGGGTTTGTTGCTGGGAAACAAACAAGTTTATGAATACGTGCAAACCTGAGGTGACAAAGAGAAAATTCTGTTGTCATATTGCACTGCAGACTCAATCTACATGTATAAAACAAGGCAGGTGATGACAAAGTGCAAATAGGGGTAGATTAGGGAACAAACCAATACTATTAGCATGAAAATGGTGGGGTAAATGTACTTTAACATTTATTATTTATTGTTATTTCTGTCAAGTTTTTGGAAATACAGGAGAGAAGAGGAATTTAGTGTGTGGCATTTAAAATGTGCATTGTTTTTATGGCAAATTAAAAATTCCACCTGAACATAAAGACTGTCATGGGAAAATTACCTTGAAAATTCAACTAGTAGGGAATGTTGATATGAAAACCACAGTGCAGACTTGATAAGAACTTGAGAAAAGTTAAATAATTAGAAGAACAAGTGATACTCATGAAATGTAGACCCAGTAAGAGGATTTACAGTAAAGCTCACTAGGCAAAGTTGTGAATTTACCCTAGTTTTCTAGCTCAGTACTTTCTGGACATACAATAAGCAGAATCTGTACAATGTTGTTGACTTAGGTCATTACATATTTTTTTCAAAGTTTACTATTTTTTCTGATCCTGAAGTTTATACCTGTTATGTCACATAGATTCCTGTTAGGAACACAGACTCCTTGAGTGGTCAGGAGGGTTGGAAATGTTGTAAAAACAGTGTTTTGTCAGCAGTATAAATTTCATAAATTAGAGTCTAGAGATACTCTTTTGTAGAGCTGAGCCACAATGAATTGAATACTGAATATCGAATCTCCCAGTCATGCAAAACCATAATTTGGGTAATGCTTGAGTCAAAGCAAATGCTTTCAACATTGACAGTATCTGACAGCACTCATATCTCAGTTTTGGTATTTGTGTGTGGGTTTTGTTTGTTTAGTTTTGGTTTTGGGTTTTGGTTTTGGTTTTGGTTTTGGTTTTGGTTTTGGTTTTGGTTTTGGTTTAGGTTTTGGGTTTGGGTTTGGTTTTTGGTTTTGTTTTGGGTTTTATTTTTTAGAAAGGACTATGCAGTGAAAAAGAGAGATGAACAAAATGTTACAGAAAAACATGATATAAAGTTCTGATCTAATAATATATTGTGGAAGTTCCTGAGGTCCAGCCAAGCTTTTTCTGCCAAATTCTGGAAAAGGAACAACCACAACAATGAAGATCAAAAGTCGAGGATCAAATCAAACTCTATTTTCTTTTTTCAGTTCTAAGAAAGAAACAACTTCAGCTATGAGGGTGTGAAGTGTGAGGACTTATTGGGACAGCACATTTAGTAGCATCCTGCTTGCTTTGAAAAATCTGTTTTCACATTAGGTATCTGATTCTTCTGGGCTAAAGTTTTTCCAGAAAGTGTTATTATGTCTTAATTTAAATCTTACCATCTTACCATCAGTATATAGTTTGTATTAAGTGAAGAGGGCAAATAAGAACAACAAACAAATAATGCATGGTAACAATAAGATGTAGAGGAAACATTTAACTGGATTCACTGTAGGTACTCAGGTTGCTCTGCATCCTGTAGCAAACTCAAGCTGTGATTATCACCTATTTAGGTGATTCAGCTTCACCAGCAAATTCAGCAGATTCTTTTGATGCTTTTTGCTTTTCTGTTTATCATGAAGTAAACAGAAGTACTACAGCAATGTAGTGTGTGCTTGGCTAAGCACATATTTCATCTTGGTTATGCACCTCTTTTCTTCTTTATTTGAATGAAGAAAATGAGCTTCAAAGATACTACCTTTTCTCATTACACCAAAGGATCCCTGATGTAGAATGCAAGTCTTGGTTCATTAAGTGTCACTGTTAGCAGGACCCCTTGCAGGGAAAGCTGCTACAGAATGCAAATGGAAAGTTTCAGTGATTATTGTAAATTTTCTCACTCTAGACATATTTGAATTAACTGACAAAGGACTCTGTTATGAATTTCTCATCAGCTAAAATACTAGAATTTTTTAAAAATGTAGTTGTATTTTACCAACTGTATTTGAATAAAAAGGATTTTTCCCTGAGATTCTTGGATGTAGGAAATGTCAGTCTCCATGCATTCTAAGGAGGTTTTGTCCAAGCTCACAGGTGCCAGGTTTAAATAGACATTTTCGACATCAAAACCACACTTAAAACAACTGAAATGTTCACTTGTCGACAGGTTTTGAGTTCTGAAGTAACACAAGGCTCTCAGACAAATCAGAAAAACCTGTGAAAAAATGGGAATGCGTGACTATAGTGACACTGAAATATTAGTGTCATTATAGACAATGTGTTGCTTTTAGAAAGATTTTATATAAAGTGAGGGAACTCAGTGTGCTTGTTTAGATGATCTTGAAAAAGATGTTTCTGAACTTTATTTGGACACACATACTAGTTTGCAACCTCTAAAGTGAATAGGCAAAGTAGGTCCAGAAATATCGATACTACATGATCAATTTTTTGGAAATAGTCTATTTTTGTTTCTTTAAACACATAAAGGAGGATTTTAAAACAAAAATAAGTCCTTTTTATTCCATTAAAAGAAAGTATTCGAAGTATCTTTTTGCATCTTTTTAAAGTTCAGGAATTAAGGAATGTTTGAAATCTTGATTCTTTTAGACTTGACAGCCAAAAAAAAAAAGAAAATGTGATGTTTATAATAAAAAAATAAATATTATTGATGTTCAGGACAATTAGGCCTTGAAGAGGAAGAAAGAAAAGGAAACTCACTTATTTTACAGCTCAATGATTTTTTCATCTAGAAAAAAAAATATTGCCCTTGCTCCTTATATCAAGTATTTTATTTTTTCACGTCAGTTTTTATGTGTATAAAAATATGCTATTAACAAGGGTAGCTTATTTTCTTTGAATGCAAGACTAACCCCTTCAGATTACTCATTTGTGCTCTAATTAGCTGATTGGAATTGCAGGCATTAACTCCTCAGTTTGGAAGCTGTGGGGGGATCATGTCCAGCCTTCCCTCTTGCCTCCACTTTTGAGATTTAGTATTGATGGCAGAGAAGATGAACTCAGAGAAAAGAATAAGGAAGGATTATCTGTTATTGTGTTTTCAGATATATTCCTCCTAGTTTTGCTTTTTTCTAGTTACGCTTTAAATATCAAAGCCACGATTACTAAACTATAATATATTGGTAAATTAAACAAGGCACGTACACAGGTTTGAGCATTGATAGATTTATCTGAGCTGTAAGTTTGTCAGCATGGCTCTTGATGAGATTTTAGCTGTTGCTAGACATGGTTCAAGCCCATGGGGATAGCATGGACCATTCCCACAAAGTAATTTAAATTTAATTAGTCTGCTACTCAGTGATGAGGTGAGAAAATTAACCTGTGAAAGACAAACAGCTGATGAGCAAAAATGAGTTGAAATATGTCGGAATTATTTTTAAAATTTATCCTGGAGACTAGGAAACCTTGGAAGTCTTGGTTTTATTACACTTCTCTCAGACTCAAATCATATTTGGTGTTTCTTACATATCTCTGACTCTTCAGACATCCTCTATTCCCTATTTTATTAGGAAAATATTATAATGGAGATACAGAAAGACATGTCTCCAGAGGCAGATGGTGACTGGTTAGATAACATTAGAAAAGTGGGATTTGTTTGTTATTGTGAAAAATAATTTTAGACAATAATATCTGCTTTGTTTTGTAGGCTTTCCTCTTTTAAAATTAAGAGATGGAACAGAAAGTATCCAGCTGATATTCACTATCAAAGAAAAACTTAGTTTGCAAAGGACCTTTAGAGGTTATCTGGTGCAAGCCTCTAATGAGAGCAGTGCCAAATTTGCAGCTGGATCAAGCTTTAAAGTTAGATCGTGTTGCCCAGGGAATTGTGACATTGAGTTTCAAGTATCACTGAGGATGGAGATCCCTACAAAAGCTGCTCTTCCTCTTTTTTCCTCTAAAGCAAGTGTTCAAGAAGTGCCTAGAGTGTTCTACAGGATCACAGTGAGCTTCTGAAGAGAAGTCTGCAGCCATTTGGGTTATTGCCATTGAGGTCACAACAGTTGCTGTCTGAAGAGTACAATTATGATATTCTGATACTTCCAGACAAAGTATTGCTTGTCTTGTTGTGACTGTGATAGACAAAGACCACAAGAGATGGAAAGTTTGCAGAAAGAGGGCATCAAGTAGATCTGAGGGACCTGATTGACCTGGTCTATGTGGGGGAAACAGAAAAAGATACAAATACAAAAATATTTTTTGCGCTTTTGCTGAACTCAAGACAACCCAGTTTCACTGACATGAGACTATGTCAGCCAATAAGTGTGTTCTGGTAAAGTTTGAAAGCACAGAAGAAAAACCCAATTGTGAAAGTCTCATAAAAACCAGCAGTTATTTTAAAAATAAACCAAAATAAAATCCAAACAAAATAAAGTAGTCCTAAGTGCAACATCTTATAGCCTAAAAACTGTGTGAGATTTATCAAGTAAGAAGCCTCCAAACATAGAAATGTGCAAGTTTTCCAGCTTACTTTCACTGTCCTACCAGGAACATGCTTCAGAAATGAGACCACGCGAAATGGAAACACATATTGGCACAGAAAAAATGATTGATATCCTGTGTATTTTCAGGTTTTTTAATAGTTTAATAGAAGTGTTTTGAACTTTATCCTTACTAATAAACTCTTACGTGCCAGTGAAATGAAGTCTAGGCGACAGCTTTGTTGATAACATCAATAGGAAAACAGGGATGTACCCACACCCATCATCAATAATAAATTCCAGTTGATTCAATTAAGGTCAAAGAGTAACCATATATTATATTTTTGGTTAACCATTTACCTATTTATTTTATGCCTTTTTTCTTCCCCTGTATTGAGAAGCTGAATTAATAGGAGATTTTTCCCAATGTCATCCAATCCTTCCCTCTCTGGTAGGCTTTTCTCATAAAATATAATTTGACCCAAATTTATATTTGGATCCCAGTGGATGAATTCAAGTTCATGCAATTTAAATCAGTTTTCTCTTGACTACATATTTTGTTGAAGTTTTGCAGACTTTTGAGTCACAAACTATAAGTGATGGAAGATTTACCTACAATCCTTGGTATCTCAAAAAGTGCAACATCCTATTTCCATATGTGCTGGAACTGGCAGACCAAATCCTGACATTAATGATATCATGCCGTCAGAAGAAAAGAATAAGCCAAGACTCATTAACAAGTTTTTAAACGTTAACCTAATTCCTTCCAAAAAAACCCCTCTGAATTTATGAGAACTTTCCAACGTGATATGTGCTGCATTTCTGGATTCGAATGAAAGGCTGACTTAGCACTAAAACAACCAAATTGGCTGGAAAAAAAGTAGGACAGATGAAAACATTTCCCTTTTGGCTGCACTGTTGTCCTTTTGTCATCTTTAAAAATAGAAACAAAAATTAAGCAAACTTGCCCTGTCTTCTTTAAAAGAAAAGTGAATTGTGTTTTACCCTACTTTTCTTGATTGTCAATTGAATTTTAAAAAATACAGCAAAGTGATAAAATTTATATGACTATTTTCTAGGCAAATTTCTTGTCTGGCTAACCTCCCCTTGTCTAAATGGTGATACTGTTTTGGAGTGACCATGCTGTTCAGTGGTGTGAAATCACTCTGTTATATTTGAGAGTAAAAAGTAATTTCAAGGGATACTTCCAGAGACTGAAAGTTTGATGCAGGAAAATTAGTCAGCAATGACAAGGGAGAGCTAAATGCTAGACAGGTATCTTCTGTTATTCATAGGTGTGCAGGTGTCCACATTAGAGGTAGTCCTGCCAGTATCCAGGGAAGATCTTTGTCTCATCTGGTCTAGATGTCTACTTTTAAAGTCGTGACTGTATTTTGAGTTATCCACCTCTTTGAAATTGCTGTTGTTATTTACAAATTTACTATGTCTGAATGGAGTCAGTGGTACAATGCCAACACAAAGCTGTGTTCAAGGCCAGTTGGATGGGACTTCAAGAACCTGGTCTAGTGAAGGTGTCCCAGTCCTTGGAAGGGGGATTGGGACAAGATAATCTTTAAGGTCCATTCCCACCCAAAACATTCTATGATCTCTCCAGGTAGGTTTCAGACCTGTGACCTATGTTTGTATCTGCCACCTGTGAAAGGATTTTTTCAGTCCTGTAAAACTGTGAATAGCAAACAAGAGTTGACATCAATATATAGATAACTGAATTAATTAGATTAAATAAGGATGTGATCTAGTTGACTAAGCATGTCTCCAGGTGATTTTATGTTACCTGGTGTAATTTACCCTGCCTTCAGCTCCCATTTGAGAAACATATGGATTTCTTGGGACAACAAAGTGCTAAGGCATGTCACCAAGAAGGGTGATGAAGCAATGATGAGTCTAGAGAACATACCTTATAAGGAGCAGCTGAAAGAGCTGGAATTGTGTAGTCTGGAGGAAAGGAGGCTCAGGAGAGATGTTATCACTCCCTACAGCTACCTGAAGGGTGGTTGTAGCGAGATGTGAATCTTTCTTTCCAAGTAACAGCTGATAACAATGAGAGGAAACAGCCTCAAGTTGTGCCAGGGGAAGTTTAGATTCGATATTACGAAAAAATTCTTCACTGAGAAGGTTGTCAAGCATTGAAACTAGATACCCAGAGAAGTGGTTAAGTCATCACCCAGGGAAGTATTTAAAAGATGTGTTGATGTGGTGCTTAAGGCCATGGTTTAGTGCTGGGCTAGCATGGCAATGCTGGATTAATGTTTGGGATCAGTGTTCTTTAGGGTCTTTTCAAACTTAAAAGTCTTTATGAGTTTTAAAAGTAGCTTGACAAATCTGTCAGCCCTTTGTGTACGTTTGGGTATATGTTACAAATGACACAATCCACAAAGTAAAACGAACACCAGTAATTTCATAAAGTTTTTCTTTTTTTCTCTTAATTTTCCAAAGGGATATTGGTCTAGCATGACAGTCAAAACACACATTCCATGCATAGTGTCCTCATTTCCTGTGGCAGTCATAACAGTTTTTTATAAATTACTGTGCTTAGCTGAGTTTAGCTGCCCTTGTATCACGTGGATCAAGGCATTCTAGAAGTGTGTACTGACTATTTCAGCTGGAAGTGATTGTGCCTGTGTGATCCCTCTATCCCTTTTCTGCTTGAGCAAGAGCCACTAGTGATTGTCACCATGGCTTCCTCTGGGTCACAGGTAACAACATGAGAGTTAAGGGTGGTAAGTCTTGGTCAGCAGCTAAGGGCTCGTTGAGCATGTGCCGACCCAAAATAAGTCAATTATCTTAATAAACAGAGGCCAGCACAGGGCCTCGAGCCCCTCTTCAGGACAGTGTTTTGCACACTGGGATCTCCCCTTGGGCAGACAGGCCTCTCCAGTTACTCCCTGAGGATGAGCAGTTCCTTACTGCAGCCGATTCTGGGAAGTGCCCCACAGCATACTGGGACATTGAAACCTTGGCAAGATAGTGTAAAGGATTGGTTGTGCACACATAATCCTTCGGCTATAAACTGTTAACCAAGTCTAAGACTAAGTCTGGATCTAGCCACACCTAAGGTTTTAATAAACCCTTGGAAAAGAGTTTGGAAAACAGTCTGAGTTTCATGACTCAGCAGGAGGGTCTCCCTGACAATTTTGTCTGACCCTGTCCACTTTGCAGGCAATCAAGTTGACTCCAGACCTTGAAACTTGTTGGCATTTTTAGTCACACCAGCACCTGCTGGAAGAGAAAAAAAGTTTGAGCACCAGGAGTAGAAAAAACTTTCTTGGTCTTGGTGATGTCCTCGCTGTGTGAAAGTCCCAGGAAACCTGGGCTGCTGTGCCAAGAGGGAAGTGTGGGTTTCACAACAAGATCTGCCGCAGGCGTAAATAACTTCTTAGAAGCAATAATTACTATTTCTGCTCCTCTTACTGTAAGAAGAGTCCAGACTTCATCTTCCAAGCACCAAAATTCAATTGTCCTTGCAGAGTTGAGAAAACAGAGGTAGTTTAGGACAATTCATAGAAAACCAAGCTAAATAATTCCTTACTAGAAAGTTTTTTTCTCTTAACACACTTTCTGTGTACCATCTTGACTGTGCTCCTCTAAGTGAATCAATCTGCAATGTGGGAAAGTGCAGAATGGAAATAAATATATGAGAAATGGTCATAATGTTACCAAAATCCGAAATGAAGTGAAAAGTTTCTTATACTCAGGGTTACTTTTTTTCTTTTATTGTTTTGCCTTATCAAGAAAGGAATTATTTTGCTACCACAGTTATTTCACCTTCTTAGCAAGTTGCCAGATAAACTAAAATTTTAAAATTTTAAGGGATGTAATATTGTAATGATGTATTTTCCAATAAAAATGGTGAGGAAAATAGCAGGATTTTAAAAATTGTAGTTACATGTTATGAACTGAATATTTCAGTTATATAGGTTATATAGAAGAGTTGTGAAAACTTGGCTATGAGAATGATTTATAAAACCTGTGACAAAACAATTTTTTGCAATATTTGAACTCCACAATAATATTTTTATTAGATTGTTTAGAAAACTATTTTTTTCCCCACATGATTTAGCTTTTATCTCTATGAAACCAAGGTTTAGTTTTATTAAACCAATTTTCTGAGGAACTACATCTGCTTTGAAATGCTTGGAACCCTCATTTCCAAGGAAGATAACCTTGTGGAGATGGCTGATGTCCAGAACAATGTGTAAGTGAATCCTTACAATAAATTAAGGTAAAGTAGTTGATGAAAAGCATTGTAAAAATGTTGATGCTATTTTCTTATATCATTACCTCAATTGTGTTATAGATGCCATCAATCCTACAGTATCTTGTGGTAGGAAAAGGCTACAGAAATGGGCACTGGTAAGTGATTCTGGAGGACTGTAGCAGGACTATGGTTCTGCATTCACATCTGTGCTACCAGTTGCCATGGGGCAGTTCAGTTTTAAATAGTCTTTTAAGATCACTTAACAATTTTGAAGCTTCTCTAAAGGCCTAGGTAATAAGGCATTTCCAGCTGACCCAGTTGATTCGGTGTCAGGTGTTGCTTTCTGTTATAAGCAGAGGAACTACATGGCAACTGTGGTTCTGTCAACCAAAGGATGTTTTGAATGTGGTGAATCTCCCACTAAAGAAACAAGCTGTGGACCTAGACTGTTTCATAAGAAAAGGATTTTCTTCACCTCTACCAAGACTATTAGTATGCTCATTAAAATACAAAAGACCCCAACTGCTCTTTAAATTAAAACTCTTTACACTTGTTTTAGGGATGGCAGGACTGACATCAGATAAAGGGATCTGTGGTAACATGCAGAAACGATGCTGGAAGGTTGAGATTCATCTTACTTAAATAAGATAGCTAAAAATTACACGTCTACATTAAGCCCTTAGCTCCTCCTGTCATCAATGGGAAGAGCTGGAGGCTCTGGAAGGTAATTTATCTCCACTGTCCTTGACACATGTTGTGGTGACATGAACTGCATTCTGAAGGTACCTGTTCTCCCCTGTGACTACAAATGAATCAAAATGTGACTAAATCAGACTTAAAAACTTGGAGTTAAAACTTATTTTCTGATACTTAACTGGGATGAATCCTACTTCAAGTGTCTTTTTTGTTTTAAGCTTTTTTCAATACAAAGAAAATAAAGTACATCAATCCAATCTTTAGCCTAGATATAAGCCTTTTCTGTGACATAATATATATTTTCTGTGGTTTCCATCAAAGCTTGGACTTGATTTTGGAGGTATTCTCCAATCTTAAAAATTCTGTGATTCTACAATGAAAAATTAATACAAAGAATAAGGCTTGTAAATGATTAATAGTTGTGCATTTGCAGCATAATGACCATAATCTATTTCCCGCTGTGCTCATGGTTAAATTCATCACATTTAACTTCACCAAAGCTAAAATTTTCCTGACTAAAATTTAAAAACCTCTAAGATAAACTATATATTTAGACCCTAGTGTGAGTCACTGTTGAATCAAAAGCACCTCCAGGTGATTTATCATGGCATACTAACATACCTATCTATTGCAAGCAGAATAAATTAAACCCCAGAGAGAGTTTAAAAAACAGATTAGGATGGATTATCAGGAAGAGGAGGCAGCTGAAGCTTTTTGTGAGGTAACTGAAGAGAACCTCATAACCCCAGACCTTGATACTTGTTGGCATTTTTAATCACAGCAACACCTGCTGGAAGAGAAAAACAATCTGAGCACAAACAATGCAGAAGGTATTTGAAATACAGCAATTTCTTGATAAACATGATCAATGAACTGGGTAGTGAGGGTGCTCAGGAGGACCCTGCTTAGCAGGGGCTGGACTAGATGGTTTCCAGTGGTGCCTTTCAGCCTCATTACCGTTTCTGTGATTCTGTGGCAGCCAGTAGTGATCTAATTAGTACAACAGAGCCACCTGAGCCATACCTTGAGATTAAATTCTAATGTGTGTGGGCCTACTCCCACAGCATGTGACAACCATCAGGAGCATAATACCCACAAAACTGGCCATCCAAGAGCAGGAGCTGGAAGAGCATTGCTGTTGTGATTAGAGATTCAGATAAGTGAAATAAATAAAAAGAATCCCGTTAGGAAATAAGCTACAAAGGGCATGGAGATCAATTAGATACCTTCAGAGATTTATAATCATGAATTATTGTTTTAGAATATTGCATCAGTGGAAAGATAACTTTGTTAACACAGAAGAGACTTTGCTGACCTTTCCTCTACATAGATTGGCATAAATATCTTATTTAGGTATTTTCATTACTTTAGGATTAGTGCCAAAATAAACCCAAAGTGTAATCGAACTAAATTTGAATTAAACTTACAATGCTGACATTTTGAAGAGATATTTCAGGCATAGTTTCAAAGTTAGTTCAAAGTTTAGAAAAGCTATGAAAAAAATGGATAATAAATAAATAAAGGGCCTGAAATATTTTTTAAAAATCTCTTTGTAAGTTTGGACACCTTGGCATTTTCATCCCCTGACAAAACATTCCTACAATGGGATTATTCTGCTTTTAAAATTTTTATCTTCTTTGCTTTCAAATATTATCAAATATTATCAGATATTTTGAGTGGGATCTACTTGCAAGTCTTTTCATGTAAGCTAACATAATTTTTGGGAAGTCTTTAGTAAATTCTGACCATATAGGCTACGGACTTTTCCCCCCGGTCTTTCCCACTGATGATCAATATCCGGAATTCAACTTTTACTGCTTTCTAGAGCATTCTCTCTAGAATTTTTGCTCTTAAAAATCTTTAGTTTTAACTGTACCTTCTTGTAATGAAATTCCTCATAATGAAATGAATCTTCATTTCTACTCTGGCTTGTGTTCAGTTGTGTTTTGAGTCTAAACAAGAGTGGAGGCTTCACAGTCTCCTGGAGAACCTGTTTCAGTGTCTGACAATGCCCACAGTTTTTTACATGTAAATGGAATTTCTTGTGTTGCAGTTTGTGTCCACTGGCTGTTGTCCTGCCACTGGGCATCATTAGAGAAGAGTCTAAGCCCCATGTTCTTTATTTCCTCCCATCTAGTGTGCATATAGATTGACAAGATTCTGTCTGAACCTTAACTTCTACAGCTGGAAGCTATGATACTTCAGCCTGTAATCATGTGACAGACACTTCAATTTGTTGCTCACTGTCATGGCTCTTAGCTGGACTCACTTCAGTGTGTCTCTTGTACTTGAGTACAGGTGTGTCTTGCCAGTGATGAACAGAGGGGAAGAATCTCATCCCCTATCTGCTGATGACACTCTACTTAATGAAGCCCCACTCTACTTAATGATTCCTTTTTCCTTTCTTTTCCACTGTGATGCAGCAGTTTTCTGTGAAATGACCATCAGGTCAATCTCTGTGTAGGTACCTGGTTCATCCCCAGGTAATACAAGTACATGGGACTATTCCTGCCCAGATACAGGACTTTGCATTGCCCTTTATTGAATTTCAGGAGATTCTTGCCAACTCTTTTCTTCAACCTGTTGAGGCACATCCACTGGTATTTACATGATATAACATGGCATATGGTGTATCAGCCACACCTCTCCGTTTTGTATCATCCATAAAATTGCTGAGGACGCATATTGTGGCAGGTGTCCCTTCATCTGATTTGTACTTCCTCAGTTTTTCTGTGAGAGAGAGTCTTAAAAGTGAAACTTGCTAAAGTTGAGATAAACAATATCTACTGCTCTCCACTAACCCACTGAGTCATTAATCTTGTTTTAGAAGGCTATCAGGTTGGTCAAAAATTATTTCTCCTTCATAAATCCATTCTGACTACTCCCAAACACCTTCTTGTCTGTCCTTCATACATTTTGAAATTGTCTTCAGGATACTTTATTTCATCTGCTTCCCAGGGCTGGTTTCCTTCAATCCTGTTTTATGGTTTTCTAAGTCTCTACTCTCTCTGTCACATTATGTCCTTTGCGTGTCAACCTTGTCTTCACTTCCTCACTTGATTTTAGGTCATCATATCTCTCCTGAACTCTTCCTAGTTTAAAACTGTCTTTAGCAGGCTGGCCACATTTCGAGTGCCCTGTTAATATAAGGATTAGCTTCCTTTCCAAGAAAAGACTTCACAGTAAAAAAGACATAAACACAAGGGAGTTTTATTCTTGTAACAGGCAATTGACATCAGCTGGGTAATATTTCTTGGAAATTCATGAGTCTCTCCCAGGGGTCAATGGTCCTTTAGTGCAAAAAAGAAAAGAAAGAAAAAAATACTCTTTTAAAGCCAAACTAACAAGACTGTGCTTCCTGCTGGGCTTGTGAATGCTTTGCTTGCTGCACCTTGTTAAATGTAAATTTAAAATAAGTCAGTACCTGTTGAGAAACATGTAGTTTCACTGTCTAACTGGGTCATACTAAAATCTGAAACTAAGGACATAACTGTTAAGTAATATGAGAAATATATTCATGATCAATCCTCTTTTTATAAACATGCTTTTCTGACCCTAAATTTCCCAGCACAGTCCCACCACAGGACTTAGAAAGCATCAGAAAGACTGAATTAAACCTTTACAAAGAAGGGGATAGGGTTTTCTCTGATGGTTGCATCTACCTCACCTAAATTTAGAGACAGAACTCAGCTGAATGTTGATACCTGCATTTTGATATCTGTATGTAGCTGTCTTTATTAGTTGATAGGTGTCTACACTCTTTGCTAAAGGAAACCATAACTGTACTATCAGTGGATTTAGGAGATAATTCAGCTGAAAAACAGCCTAATAAGTTATTTAGTTTCCTTAGGCTGTGCAGTTACCTAATCTGCTGGGGTCTGCCTAACCAGAGGTACCAAATGCAGAGGTTGGCAGTTGTGGCACAACAAATACAAGAGGTGTTTCCTGCAATGGAGCTGGGACTGCCACACGTGGGGATCCTGGGAGTGTGATGAGGTCAAGGAGAGAAGATGGCTTATTTTCGTGCCCAAACTTCTGCAGGGTGAATACTTGCCAGCATACAGTTTCACTGATGATTTATTTTATTTATTTCTCACAGAATTTTTTATTTCTATTGGTACCATAAACTTCCAATGATCCAGCCTTTTTTTTTTTTCTGTCATAGAGCAGAAACTGTTCTGCAACAATCAACACGAATGAGAAACCTACAGCCTCCTCCTCAACCCTGTAAACCTTCCTTTGCTGAGCATTCATGAATGGGTATAAGCAGGACTCAGCATTTCTTTTTGTACTGGTATTTTTCAAGCAAATCTTCATCCATTGTTAAGGTTGTTAATTACTATGTGGTGTATATCATCATTACATTACATTACTACTACTACTACTACTATTATTATTATTATTATTTACCAAGGACACATTCAGATATTTCTATTGCACAGGCACTGCAGTATGAGAGTTATTGAATTTATTTTGAACAGTGCAAAACAAACCAAATTACAATTTTTGTCAAATGTGGTATGCTTCAAAAATTCTTATTGACATTCCCAAAAGGAATGATTGCTGAATTCACAATCATAAAAAGACAATATATCTATGTGAATACGGAAATCACTGGCATTCCTTATGTAAAATCATGATAAGCAAAATATTTGCATCTGTTCAGCAATGTGAAATTTCAGATAACAGTAATTCTTACATTTGTCTACTGCTTCATATCAGTTGTCTTAAGTAAGCCTTGCCATCTATTATGTGTAGTCTTAAAAATACCATTATTCAATTAATGAAATTTAGGAAGAAATTATTTCATTTGCCACAGCTACAAATGGCGTTACTTTAAAACCAGGAGTTCTTGAAGAGCTGAATAAATAATTATATGAATGTGGAAATAGAGCAACCTTAATATTCAACAGTGGTATGTATGCCAAGTGCTCCTAGTGTACTTCAGTTGTGGCTAAAATGTATTTAGAAATCTTCTTTGAAGTACTAAAATTTGTATCTTTACAAGTATGCAAAATACTCAGGACAGCTACACATTATTTTGGTTTTTTATTTTTTTGTTTTTCTTTTTTTTTTCCTAAATTTCATCAGTCCATGGAATTTTTTCTTTCTTTATGTTAATTGAGAATGACAGGCAATACATGGAGTGTCTATCTTCCAGGTGAACTGATATAAGTAAAATTATTAGGGTGACACAAATGTCTTCAGTCATCTTTTCTGCTGTTCACAGAGACAGAACTCTTGTGCTTATCAGTCACGCACATACAGTGTTAAAACGCAGATTTCTTAAAAGCAAAGGGTTTGATAAATCAGCAGTTTTCAGCATGCAACTACGACTCTTGACTCCTACATGGGTATTATGTTTAACATTGTCCTTCCTGTCCAGTGAACTGCTCCAGTCTGTTCGAAGGAACAATAGACACACTTTGAATTGCTAAATAATAATAATAATAATAATAATAATAATAATAATAATAATAATAATAATAATTTCATTTTGTAATGTGGCATATTGCAACTGGTTATGAGTTTTATCTTCCTCTGTTAAGGCAATTATAAGTTAGGGTGTAAGCAATGGGTAGTTCCACTGTAAATGTAAAACCAGTTCCAGAACAAAATTTTGAGAATGACTATTAACGAAGTAGAAGTGACTGACATATGAGCTTTGGCTGGACCTCCACTTGCCAGTTTTCTAAGCTCCCTGGAGATGTTCTAGGTCCTTTAGGATGTGGCAAATAGCAACAGTCCCCTTTCTTAGTTGGAGATTATTTATTATTTCTTGAATAGACGGCTGAATTCTACTTTCATGTGCAATGAGTTTGATCCCTCTGGGCACCTCATACTACAGGTATTCAGTGCCAGCTGATTGCACTGAAGATTTAAAAACATAGGCCACTAAATATCTTAGTCTTTTTCTCAATGTGAATCTTACTTTCTTCACCCTCGCTTTTATTTAGGGTATAAAAAGACTAGAGAAGTCTGACTGTAAAAGATGACACTCTGTAGATGTCTAGGTAAGATGACTATCTGAGGTAGCATGGGCAATAAAGGTCTGTCAGAATTGCAGCAACTGAGGCAGGCTGTTTGTCATTGTCATAGGCAACCTGAGAGAGCATGATGCCCTTGCAGTCTCCACATGGAGAGTCCACAACAAAGCCACTTGTCCTCTCAAACAAAAACACAGTTTAGAAGCATAATTGATTAGCAAAGGAAAAATTGGCTGTGTTGAAGGAAGTAGAGAGTCGTTATCCTTCTATTTTCAAATAGCAGTGGGAAGGGGCTGGGGGATGTCTTCCTGGAAGCTGAAATCATGCAGGCATATTTCCCTCCTTCTGGCAAACTGAGCATGAAAATTCAGTTCCTGAAAAATGGAAAAATGGCAGCAGCTCAAAAAAAAAATTCTGTCTTCCATGGATCATTGTTTCTGATTGGCTGTACCTACAGAAGATCTCAAGAGAAACTTCAATCCGACCTCTTTTCAAAAAAACCCAGTACATTTGGATGATTAAATATGCATTCTAGCAATATTTAATATCAAAGCAAAAGGAAGACATTTATTTGCAAGTAGGTGTTTAGGAAGCATATACTAAATATATAAGTTCTAAGATTATTTTATGCTATCACAAACAAAAGAAATGCCTAAATAGGCAGAATATTAATCCCATTTACAAAACACAACTCAGGCAAATGATCTTCACCACTTTTTGCATTTGTTTCAATGTATGCTTTTGCTGACTTAGTGGTCTTGTTATTTTCTTACCAGTAGATTTTGTAAGAAAATAATTAACCACTAGTTACACGTATATTTCTCTATGTTTTGTTGGCATTGTCCATTTATGTATACTCTGAGCTCAAGTTATATGGTCTAACTGAACTCATTTCTAGCTTCATTTTGATTTCAGGTTTTCAAACTCTGTTGTTTTGCTCAAATTCATATTCTTGTATCCATGGCACCAAGAAGATGTGTATACTCTGTTTTAAATATTATCTCACCAAAAGTCAAGCAATTGAAATGGGAAGTACTTGGCATGTCAACTTCACTGTATTTCAGATAGACAATTATGAACAAGAAATCAAATGTGTAGTGACTTTGCTGCTGGATGTACTGTAATTACATTTCTGCTTCACAATGTACTTTTATGGCTCAAGGTTCTTCAAAATGAAAAAGAATGCTGCATCTTTATTTATTAAATGCTAATACATTCCCAACAGAAAGGTTTAACTCTGCAAATGTTTAACAATTATGCAGAATGCATTAAAGTGCTCTCATCCTAATCAGTTTATTTTCGTCTTTTTTATTTTAATTTTCACTGAAACTCAACGGCAAGAAATTGGTTTTAATAAAAATACAGGGAAAGGAGTCAGCACGTTTTATGAAGACTCCAAGTTTTGTTGAGCCAGAACAGTACAGCCAGTGAGAGGTTCTCCTTCAATGTGATCTTCCCATCCAAAATAAGTCCCCAAATTCAGTTCAATAAAACCAGATTTTGGAATAAATTCTGACATATGGCCACTAATTTCAAACAAACTTAAGAACTTTCTTTATGAGTGTTGGCTTCCTAGTCTTTTTAAAAGATAAGATCATGGCTCCCCACATTTTTTGAGTGATGATCTGTTCTAGTGCTGCTCTGAAGAGGGAAAATATCTGGGAAAAAAAAAAAAAGTTATACTCAGATGCTGCAAATGATGGAAAGTACAAAAGATTTTTTAAAAGTGCAGGTATGAAAACCACACTGATTTCCAGGTTTCATTCCTGCAGAAACTCTTTCATATTTTGTGGAGCTTGTGCTTTCTGCTTACAAATATTTTCCCCATATTGCTTCTCTGCAAACATTAATGCTTAACAAAAAAACCAGCTTAATGAGGGTCATGTGAGGTAGAGTTATCAAGAACTTACACACAGGAACAGACAAGAGAAACAAAATAAAGATGGGTCTGAAGCATTCAAAACTGCTCCCTGCTGAATGAGCAGCAGGACAAGCAGGGAAGCAGACAGGGAATTTGGACACTTGGGAAGAGATTGCTGCTACCTGGACTTCATTTTGTATTTTGCTCTGGTGATCTGATAAAAATTCATACACTGTGTCAAAGCAACGTTTTGCCTCATCTGGACAGACATTATCTAAATAACCAGGAAAAGGGATCTCAAATACAGATACATCTGCACCTTATACAAAATTAATAATCCATGCTTCCCTCCTTGGGGAAAAAGTGCAGGTGTAGGCTAATATATTGAGAAACAGTATAATTATATAATAACTATTAGACGTTATGAATTGGCTGTTTTGTTTCCTCATTTTATTCCCAAACACCTCTATAATAATAATATATTTTTTAGCAAGAAAGCCATTGGAAATCTATATTGCATTATTCATATCTGTAATAATTTAATTTACATAATAAGCATTCAGTTGTGAGTAATTAGTAAAAAATCCCTCAAACAACTTCCTCAGTTCTCCACACCTGGTAGAAGTGACACTTTTTTGTTTGTTTGGCTTTTTTTTCTTTATCTTTTGGTAGAAGTTTCTTCCGATCTCCTACTTTGCAATAGCAATATTCTTCCTAGTTTTCTGGAAACTAAAATTACTGTCTATGTGTGTCTGATAGAAGCAATTCATAGCTTTTATTGCATTATAACTTCTGATCCAGGATAAATATCCATGTTCTCTGAAATCAGTAAAGAGGATCAGACACCTCCTTTGGATGTGTAGAGATGACTGGAAAGAGGTTAGGGACTTCTCTTTGAAGGAACTAAATTGTTCCCTCAAAGATGATTCTGAGACTAGATAGTTAACTCCAGATTATCTTTCAAAAAAATCATGATAATCTGAAAAATCTCAAGTTTTAACAGGCTTCCAAAGTGTTTACTGTGCAGGGAAGTAGCTCCCAGACTTCATGGACATTATGAATATTAGCAATGAGGTGAAAAAATTTGCTTACAAGACATGATTAATTGGGATAATAAAACTGGTGGTTAATGGGGAGAACTGCAAGTGTTTGCAATATTGATTTGGGGGCAAAAAATTGCTGACAAAACTCCAATATAATAAGTCACAGGAAAAATAAAAGCACTTTTTTGTTTTTGTTTTGCAGGAATTAGTTCTGAGTTAACTATTACTTCCCAGAGATGAGATTTTTGAGTCAGAAATCATCACTGTATAGAAAAATCATCTCAATACTCAACAATAGTCAAAAATCATGTGAAACTATAGGAAAGGATCAGACAGCATGTCAGAAAGTGTCCCAGCAGGAGAGTATAACTCTGTGGTGCACCTACACTTGGAAGCAGGTATGATGCCTGCTTCTGAGAGGAAGCACAACCCAACTGGAATGATGAAACTGAGCATCAAAAATGAGAATTGGTCTTACCCTGACCCAACACTAAGTGGACTAGAACACTTCAGCTAGAATGAGATAGCCAAGAAAGAATCTGATACTCAAACCAAGCAGAAAGAGAAATTTCTCACAGATGTGCTTACATTGCAAGACTTCCGTTTGGTGTGCAGAAGTTTAAAGCTTAATACAGGTTCATGAATGTTCATGTTTATGAATCAGAGGAAAAAGACATGAGAGGGCATTAAATAAGAATGCAGTAGCTGAGGATTGGGCAGCTTTTGAGCCACAGTCTGCTGCGTGATTAGAGAATGAACAAGGAAGTCTCATGTGATAATGTTGATGTTTGGATCCAGGGTTATCCTGCGATTACAAAGGAATTGGATCATTCAGAGAATGCAGGTCAAACCAGTATGATTAACAATGACGTTCTGCTTTATTTCGACTAAGATGGCTGGTTTTATACATTTCTATATAGTTTACATTTACAGGTGTAATCTCATTGGTACACAGACAGAAAAGAATGCAAACATACATTGTTGAATAAACTTCTTAAGGCAGCTACTGGTGTGCAGACTACTTACTATACATGTTATCTATTAGGAAGCCTTCTATTTCTTGTTAACACCTTAAGAGGTATTTCTTGCTACACAACAAATTTGGCAGTGAATTACTAACTGCGCAACTGAGGCCTTACAAGCCTTCACCTGAGGCCCTGTCTAGGTGATTCACTCACAGTCCAAATATTCACTATCTTCAAACACTCTGCTACAATGTGGTGTTTTCTTGGTTGTAACCCTTCTCAGCATCTGCTACTTGTCCAGTGCCAGGAACATATAGTTTTCTAGATGTTCTGTTATTTCTATTACATTGGATACTACCTGCACAATCCTTTCCTGCACAATTCTTTCCCTACCATGATTGTCTACACTGTATATTGAGTCATGAAATTTTCCATAATGTCATTAAATATTACTTCTGAGATTTAAAGAAATAAAGTTTTTTAGCTGAAAAATCCATTCTCTTCCCATTTTATTTCTCTTCTTGTTATTTCTCATTTATGTGTTTTACAGAATGCTTAGCTTAGAGGATAAAACTGTTGCCACTTTTTTGGTTTGAGATTAAGTTAGTGAAGAACTATGGAATGATGTTTGACTTTCCAAAGCTCTCCACATGCTGTACTTGCACATGATTTTGTACATTGGTAGATTTATTTGATTTCAGAAAATTGACTACTGTATTTAATTTTTTAAATTAAAATTGGACTATCAGGTCATGCTGCAAATACTTTTGAAGTCACTAAAGAAAGAGAAAAAACGTTGCCTGTTTCATATCTCCAAAGTATTTCTTTTAGTATTTTGCCTGTTACTATATTTTTGTTGTCCACCTTTTAACAGTTTATGTACAATTTGCTATTCAATTGCTGCTGTCATTGGCCCAGTAGTACTTTGGAGCAATTGTAGTACTTCCTACTTTTTTTGTCTTTATGATGGATTGGAAACATTGAAATTAGAGTTTTATGTTTTACCTTGCCTTCAGGATCATGTGTATATACAAATATCCCATATTAAAGCAATTTTTTTTTATGATTACCTAAGAATTACACTCTAGAGATAAATAATTTCTTTCATATATAGAAGAAAAAACATATTTCTTGCCTGCTTTGAAGAGTGCAAAACACTTTTTATGTGTTTGTCATATTTAGATATTTAAAAAAAAAAATTAAGAAATAATTAGGCTTACTATGAGGTGAGGTGTGGAGTTATGTCATACAGTCAATTTTAAATTTTATTTCTCAAATTTACAGTAGATTGGCATGGATGAAATAATAGGACCTTGGTGATATGGAACCAAATATTCTTTCAATTTTCACCTCATCATGTAATTTTAAATTCACTCTCAAATTTAATTTTCACTTGATTTCAAGTGAACTAAATCTCTAATACTCTAACACTCATTATCCGTCAATCCTGCTTAATCATCATCCTTTATTGTGGAAAATAAATTAACTCCACAAATAATCCCTCAAGATCTCTTGTTTCTAAAGGAATCCTCTCTACTTCTCCATGTATTATTCCCCCATGTGTTTGTTCACCCTTTTGCACGATAATAAGTCACATTTGCAGAAAACAAGTGTAATCCTTCAGTGTGAAACGTATAAAAGAAATTACACTGACAAATCCCTATTGAAAGGTAAGGCGTCCTATTTAGATGTGGTGCCAGGCTTTGTGGCAATAAATTAAGGAAATTTATTGCAATAAATTTTATTGGGAAGTGCATAGGTAAAATAAAGTCAATAAGAGCCTTCCTTAAAATTGTTCATATCCTTTCCTTTCTGGTTCATTCCCCTACCTACTAAGTTGTGTCCACAGTTTCTTATTTGTTTTTCTTCTGTGCTGTGACTTGCATTCGTGGTTGCAGGGTCCCTTAGGCTTAGAGAGAAGGATGAAGAATAGCTTTCCTGTTCCTTCCACCTTTGTATAACAGGCTTTGAAGAATAGGTGAACAGGGATTTGAATGTCTTTTGATTGCAGATGTATTTGATCCATAGCAGATGAGTGCAGTTGGCCTCGAGCTCTTTCACAAGTTGTTCTGCTGCTCCCTATCTGTGCATTCATGTGCTTTTTGAAGAGGACCCCACACTGAAGCCTCAGTGAAAGGAGGTAAACTGTTTTGTGGCCTTTTTTTTCACTCTTTGAAGGGAGGAAGTGATACAATACATTTCTCATCATTAGGCTTTAAATTCTGTTCTTAAAGTTCAAGATTATCAGTCTGAAACCAAAGTCTCTCCAAGGATTGTGCTGCAGACTTAAGGGGTCACTTAGGTAATTCACTTTGAATCACCCCGCTAGTCCAGATACCTATTTTTGGTTCACTGCATCATCCAGGTCGGCTGATTGCAGAAGGTGGCCTGACCCTCCCACCCCTACCTATGTGCTTGCTACATTCATGCTACATACACGGTGATAGAATATGGCTAATTTTCTTGAAGTGTCCTGTAGCCAAAAGAATCACACTATTTAGTGGGCAGTTGAGCATCTGTGAAAAGTGAAAAATAGATTTGTTGAGAGATAACTTAAATTAACTGCTCTTCTAACGCCTCCCCTAGGTGCAAAATTGTCTCCTACTCCAGCACTTTTTTCTGCTGAATGTCATTGAATCCTCAACTGGATTGCAAACTTAAAGTACTCTAGAGGCTTAATTTGATGCATGTAAACAGAGATAATTGCTTCATTGAGTTACTTCATTCTGGTATCTTGTTTTTAATATTTAGCTCTTAGAGTATAAACTAGTTGAAACCAATGAATGGCCTTGTGATTTTTTTTTCCTACAGCAATGGAAAAGGTTACATTCTCAGGAAAGAAACAATCTATCATCTTTTACCACAGTGCTATTTTAATCTGAGTCAACACATTCCATAAATTGACAAAACAGAGACACTTTCATTATTTATGTTTGCAAATCATTTACATTTAGACAGTAAAACAGACTGGTGGGGTTTCTACACTGTGATATAACAACTTCACATCATCTGGGGGCAAGAAGTGCTTTGCATGCTCTGCCATCAGAAAACTCATTACAAGGGTTCATTCAGGGGCATCATATGAATAATATGAATCTCAAAACTGCTCTGTGTCTTTGGTGGATTCTTTCTGTCAAAATCGATTATCTGATCCATTTAGATCCATTTACTAACTTTTTTAATAACTCTAATTACATTTTTATTCACAATTAACACCTCTAAATTGTACTCTCGAGAGGATGTTGGAAATATTTTCTCCATATATATGGACAGAGAAATGTGTTGGGATTTAAAACAAATGTCAAGAAAATTGCAGTAAAGTGAAAATGACTCTTACTGCATTGCAGATCCTAAGCAAATACTTCATGAAAAACAGCAGACTGCAATAAGCAGCACAGAGTCAGGCAGCATCCAAACATTAACCAGTGCTGTTAAATTGGATTTCATAAATGATCCCTGCCTGCTATGTTTTGTCTGCTTTACATACAAGCCACTATACATCTTAATCTCTGTTGGGACTGCAGTGTGCAAATAGCCAAAGAAGATCATCCACTAGACGAATCATAAATACATGCATGGCATAATTGCAGGTAAATGAAATGAGGAATATAACAGGGAGATCTCCTGGTGCTTGAAGGAAATATATTTTTGGGAAAGGGAATGAAATCTTGGGATTTCAATGAGCAATAACTGGGCAAGCTTCAGTCCGTGTCCCTGCACTTCTGCTCATCCCATTCACTTCTATGGTTTTCACCCAAGGTCCAAATTTTTACGATTTTTTTTTTTGACATTTTATTTCTTCCAATTCTTCTCCACTCTCTTTCTGTGCACTTCTTCCCTGCGTTCAGGATTTCAGTGGGAGGAATTTGGGCAAGTTGGCACCTTTGCACTGCCCCTCCTTTCATCTCAGGCCATTTGGTGCTAATGGCGCCATTTCCAGATTTTCTCGATATTTTTTCACTCGCGTGGTTTTTGGATCCTATCTCCTCTCCAGAGCACTTGATCCACTATGTTCTCTGATTTATGGATTTAATTCCCTTTCTTGAAAGGAAGACTTTCCCTTTCGGGAAAGGGAATGAAATCTGGGGATTTCAATGAGCAATAACTGGGCAAGCTTCAGGCCATGTCCCTGCACTTCTCCTCATCCCATTCACTTCTATGGTTTTTGCCCGGGGTCCAAATTTTTATGATTTTTTTTTTGACATTTCATTTTTTCCAATTCTTCTCCACTCTCTTTCTGTGCACTTCTTCCCTGCGTTCAGGATTTCAGTGGGAGGAATTTGGGCAAGGTTGGCAACTTTGCACTGCCCCTCCTTTCATCTCAGGCCATTTGATGCTAATGGCGCCATTTCCAGATTTTCTCGATATTTTTTCACTCGCGTGGTTGTTGGATCATATCTCCTCTCCAGAGCACTTGATCCACTTTGTTCTCTGATTTATGGATTTCATTCCCTTTCCCGAAATTTTCTCAAAGTTTAGAGATTAGTATTTCACCAGGAAAAAAATTTATAACATTTTGAAAATATATATTGCCATGTGTGTTTTTTCTTATTGTACAGGGTGGGCAGAATGATATGACTGGCATGTTTCACAGGATTTAGTTGGGCTTTCATCTCTGTGCGTTAGTATTTAATTTCAAAAATCAACCTAATGTACCAAACTTATCTGAAATTCTGATACCTTATTTTAGAGAGATGAAAAATTCTTTATTTCATTCACATTTCAGTTAGAAATCTTACTTGGGAATTCTCAAAATGCATGTATTATTTGTTACTGGAAATTTTTTTAACATTACCACTGACAAGAAATGTGTTCGAAGTTACAGTAACAAATGGATGTTTTCTCGTATAGATGTTTCATTCATTGCCATGAGCCATATTCAACGCAGGCATTTTCCTCAGGTGCTGGCACTGGAACTTTTCCACCGCTCACTCTCTTTGGGAATTAAGCCCTCCTGGAGCTCAGAGCAGCAACTGGGGAGTTCTGTTCTTGCTCTCTCTTTAGCAAATGTTAGCTCTGTGTATTATTTATTCTGAGCACCTTTAGAAACTCAGTTAAGGATTCCTCCTGTGTGAGGACAATATATGTGGAATAGACCAGTAGAGGCTAAATGTTTTGATGGCTGGAGAGAGCAAACCAAATCTAATAATAGTGTAAAAAAGATATCATAGGCCTGTAGCTGTTCAATAGCGAGAGTTTCTAGTTTGTCATTTCCCAGGTTGCTCCAGGATAGCTGCTTCTTGTCCTCCCACCACCTTTATAAGGTAGGTGCCTCCTGTAGGTTTTCTATCAGGCCCAATAAACTGTTCCAGATAGCCTAGGTCACCTTGAAATCACAAGGACTGCAAAGCTTGGGCTGCATAATTCCATTTATGGTGTTACTGTTACTTCTAGAAATGTCTGTGAATATTATAGAAGTTCTTTTTATGTGAAAAAGCTAAGGAGAAAAAACAGAACATGAGAGTCTGAGAGTTTTCCATTTTTCCAGAGTAAAGGTTGGACGTTGATGTTTCATCCCTCTAATTGAAATGTCAGAGGTACAAGATGCCACACAGAAATGACATATCATATCTGGGAAAGGGAATTAAGTCTCATTTTTTGAATAACCATTGAACAATCTGGACAGGGCAAAGTGTCAGGAGCTGGCAGGTGTGACAGGAAATTAAGTAGCCAGAGGGATTGTTTTCCAATACAGTTGTTCTCTGTGAACTGTAGAAATTCACTTGTTTGATTAAACAAAAGACAGACACAACTCACCAGAGCTTCACAGCTGTAATTGCCTTTTTCCTGGTATGTTTGAGAGCTCCAGGAGAGACAAACCGAAAATAACCAGTGAAAACAATCTCCATGGCTTTGCAAATCTGCCAAAAGAAAATACGCTCAATAAGCTCCCATACGTCTTCCTGCTCCACTGGGAGAAGCAGAACCATTTTACAGCACAGGACATTGATTCCACACAAATCTTGTACTTGCCGAGGAAGTGTGAAAATAAATTGAAATAGTGCTTTAGATCTTGGCATTCTCAGGGATTAAAGAGAAAAATCCATAATATTAACACTTTGGGATATTGTTGAACCAAGGAAAAGCATAAATGACTTGTTAGGAGAGTTCTACTCACACAGGGTAAGTATTTTGTTTACACTTTGGAAGGTCTTTTCCTGAAAATGCTGACTCTGTGGAAGAGAGCATTTATGTTAGCTCTGCCAGTTCAAAATTGACTGGTGATGTAATATGAGCAGCAGTTTCTTACAGAAAACAATCTTTCTGGCAATTTGATACATTTGTATACAGCTGCCAATCAAACCTTAACCAAAGAAAATTCCTTCTGTCACGATTTTAAAGGGAAATTACAGCTGAGTATCTGTATATTTCAGAAACATTTACATAAAGTATATTTCAGAAACATTTCAGGTTTCTTGTTCGTTTCAGAAATATTTATATAAGTAGTCCAAGTCCCAAATGGACCTTCACATATCCATGAGTTCATGATCATCCTGTACACTAGTGCCTATTAAGCTGGTTCAAACATGGTAACTAATCTTTCTAACTGGAGATCTACATCTGAAAAAGTCATCTGTTCTCTCTTGCTACTCAAGGCACAAAGATTTTACTTATCTGCAAAAAATAGCTATGCCCTAAGATGTGTTTATAGATGCCCACAACAAGTTTCACACTCATAATAGTTTGTGTTTACCTATAGCTACATATACCTAGAGTGTGGCACACATATGGCACAACTGAGAAGCTTTTAAAGCACAGCATAAATTGATGTCTTCTAGTCCCATGTTGAAGACACTCAGAACACACAAAAAAGATTTTCTGGGTTTATGTTAAAGCACTGGTCTGAGAGTCTGAGGGCTTCCTCTGCTTCAGAATCTGCCTATTCCCAGTAAACCTGTGTTGGGCTTACAGGGCGAGGTTTTGGGAGCAGAGGAAGGGGCTGCACAAGCGACATCTCTCAGGAGACACCAGAGGTTGCCCTATGTCAGACAGAGTCAGTCCCAGCTGGATCCGCCACAGTGGAGCACCGGAATCTCCCTGGAGGACCTCACACTGGGGAAAAGGAATGTGCCCTGATGGAAGATACACCCTTGGAGGGCCCATGCAGGAATAGACTCCTGGCAGAACTGTGGCCTATGGATAGGAGCCTACACAGGAACAGGTTTTCTGGTAGAACATGTGGCCCTTTGGGAACCCACACTGGAGCAGCCTGTTCCTAATGGATTGTACTCTATGGAAATGCTCCATGCTGGAGCAGTTCTTGAAGAACTGAAGCCCGTGGGAAGCACCCTCATTGGAGAAGTTTGCAAAGGACTGGGAGTCATAGAAGGCACCCACTCTGGAATGAAGAAAAAGTGTGAAGGAGGGAGGAGCAGCAGACATGAAATGTTAGACTCAACACAACCACTATGCCCCAGCCATCTGAGCTGCTTAGACAGAAAGAGGCAGAAGAATTAGGAGAGAAGTTGAGTGTGAGAAAGAGGGATTGTGGGGAGAAGGCTTTTAGTTTAATTTTAGTCACTCATTTTAATCAAAAAGTGGAATGCATGTGGGATGTCTAATGTAGATAGTGACTACGGTTTACAATTATTGTGGGTCTTTACACAGGACTTTTATTTGCAGGGCAAAAATTGAAGTAATAAAGTATGGAAAAGTTATTGCAAGTGCCAGGTCTGGGAGTGAGACCCAAATGTCTTTACTTCCTTGGTTTCATCTTCTTTGAAAATATGTTTATATATAGTGAAAAAATGAATGCCTATAAAATTATGGTGAAGATTATTCATCAATATTTTAAAGAGGGCATATTTAGTCTAAAATTCTGTAATACTGAATTGTATTTGCCTGATCAAAATAAACTTTACACTAAGCCTGGCAGGCAGGAGTAAGATCCAGACATGAACAGGCAAAACACAGTGAGATATGGCAAGGATTTTGGACTCCTTATTGACAGACATCCTCATCAAAAAGAATAGGAGAAGCCCAAAAGAAATTATTAATTATTTTATCATAAAGCTTTAGCAGGGGAGCCCACCTGTGCTCAGCACAGCTCTCAACTCTCATACATCACGAGCAGTGCTGCAGTGCAGGTCTGGAGAGAGCTCAGCAGTGCTGCATGCCATTACACACATCAGGAAGCTAAACCAAGCTGAGATTAAAGTGAAGGCAAAAGATCCAATATATTCAGAGGGAAAACACATATTTTTATTTATTTTTCATTATCTATTTCAGAAGAGAACTTTTAGCTGCTTAACTTGGGTGCTTAATTGTACCATTAGAGCCAGAAGAAAGCTCCAAGAGAGAAAAGAAAGCCCCAATATGGACTTACATTTTGCACTGAAAGTAATGGTTGTTTTCCTTATTGCATATCCAGAAGTCTAGAAAACATACAGATAATAGCATGTTAGACTGAGTTAGATCCTTTATAGTCCTCAGTAACCATAATCTCTGTAAGATTTATTGTGCATTTATCTTGCAGTATCAAACAATGCCCTTAAATCAGCACTTTGCTTATTTTAAGAGATACACATTAAAATAAATTTGAGTATCTTTCTTTTTTTCTCCACTACATGTGGCCAGGAAATGGAAATTTTTGAATCTGGAACACTTTACAACAATTTATTAGTTACTCTAAGCTTTCTCTGGTGGTAAAGTGATTCAGTTCAGAATAAGATTCCCTGAGTTTCAGTAATTTCCATTTCTTTCCTATGAAGGTCAGAAAATAACTCCTATTAAATAAAAAACTACAATAGACCTATTAAGTCATGACAATAATGTGTCTGCTTAAAACTTTTGTCCAAAAGCAAAGTGGCTTGAGATATACAATACTGGAGGAAATGATCATGTTTTGGAGATATCAAAGGTTTAACGAAGCATGATATCAGTTACCTGTAAAAATTACCTCTTTTCTTTTCCTTTGAAGATGAGCTCTTAACAATGGCACAACAACAACCTGACATAGGAGGTAACTTAAAGAAAATGCATCTTTGTGCCCTAAAGAGTCCTTTACATTAATGTCATTGTAAACTAGAGAGCCAGACATAAACATTCAGAGAAACAGCACATTGCTCATGCTCCTTTACATTAAAGACTTCCTTTGATCTCTGTGTCTAAGCTTTGATAACTTCCCTACAGAACAAATCATTGTATAACATGCACAGCATTCAAAATTAATAAATTAGTGTGGAAGATAAGCCACTAGCATCAAACATGTCTAGAGCTTTGATGCTGGATTTGTGTTGCTAAGGCTCTTGTTGGAGTTTTGCTAATCGCTTTATTTTCCTTCTCTCTCTCTCTCTCATTTCTCTCTCTTTTTTTCTTTCTTTTTTAACAGAACATGATATTTTTCCATGGAAAGAAACAACTTCATCCTCCAAATTTCATCCTTCAAATCTGAAATGCTGGAAAATTTTGGAGTGGCTTGAATCCCAAATTGAGATCTAAGATGCTATACTTAACTACTTTTTGCTTGTCTTTTATGATATACTGGGTAGCTGATGAACTGATAAGCATCGCCAGAGATCTGCTTTTCAGACCTACCTCACAGCTGAAGAGGATGGATTGTTATGTCCGCTTTACATCCTTTAGATCTCAGACTTGTCTACACAGAGGGTCTTCACTTTCCAAAAACCACTGTGCTTATTCTGTGCATAAAGAGGGTTTTTGACTGTAGAAATTTGAAATTCCTGCTCATGTTCATGACAACTAATCTAAATTCCATGAATATTTGCTGAGAGTAAACAAGGATACAAGAAAGACCACAGAAATTTACACCTAATGGAAATGAGGAGGGAATCTTCAGCGCAGTGTTTGCTTTTCGGCTATTTATTATTTTAATCCAAAACCCGATGTTGTGGAAAGGCTGGTCTTGAAATTCTGTCTTTGTAGATTAAGCTTAAGCTACATTACATAAATTTTTAAAACACATAATTTTCCACATGCATAAGTATTAATAATTTTAATTAATAAAAAATAATGAAAGTATTCTACAACTATAATGTCTCCTGTTTTTTTAATGATGATATAAACCACAAGATTGCACTGAAATATCCTCTTGTTCTATATCACTTTGGATATGGCTTTTCTCGCCTAACTTGAATCATTTAACTCTTAACTGACTGATGAGAATCCCACTAAGAACCACAGCAAGAGGTGGGACCAGCTTTAAAAGTGGACACTAAAATAGGTGGAAGAAAGAGGCTTAGTTGTCCATGTGTGGAAGTTGAGATATCCTGGGATTTACAAGGCACTTACATGTGACCACAGGATCTGGAAACCTTTCCCTGGGTCAGTCCACTCATGATCCCCCCAGTGATATTAGATACCACTATTCAAGTAACTGAACTCTTATTTCTACATCCCTGCACGCTATCTTCCCCTCTCTCAGTCTCAAAACAAGGGACTATACCATTTTCAACATTTCTTCTTGAATTTAATAAAGAATCAAAATTAATCTCTGCAAGCTTATAGGACAAATGCTGTATCACAAGTGGTACTTACCTGCTTCATGTCACAGAACCAACCATCAGATGTAATCACAGGTAACATGCTTGTCTTCTATATTCTCAAAATAACTAATTTTTTTATCAGCCTCACTTTTTTGACTATAACAATTAATATTTTAGTACATACACACCTGATTGTGAGGAAAGTTTGATTCTTATCCCACAAAGATAAGATAAGTTTGGTTCCACCAAACTTTGAACTTGCTAAATAATGCAGCTTTGAACATTTCTACTGACCTCTTTCTGAACCCTTTGCTCACTCAAGTGGCACAGAGTTCTTGTTGCAGGACAGCTTTGTCTTCTGAGCAAATGGCCAAATTCCTCAAAAGTAAATTAAAATTAACATTCTTTCACAGTAATATGATGAGTAGGGGAAAATTATTTGTCAGTTGACCTGTAGGTGTGAGATTTCCTCTTAGCTGCTCTATATAGTTACTTAATAATAATTTTAAAAAATGCTGAACATATTGTTGAATAAATAATAAACCAATTGGGGAAAAAAATGCATGCTAACATAAAAGAGGATACATAAAAACTATACTTAAATTGAACAGCAAAGGAGCTGTTTTGACATGCTTGAAGTCATTTAATGATGTATTTTATCCCTTTAAATGTATTTCTATGATGCAGGTAAACTACAGGTTAGCACTCAAAAACACTGACTAGCACTGAAGGACTAATGTGGCACTGAAAACTTCCACATTGGCATTGACAACTGAATGATCAAACTGTCTCAGGGAGGTTTTGGCATGACCAGAGGTGCAGCGCTTGTGTAAATTGATTAACTTTACAGATTTTATAAGGTGAAATTTAGTGGTCATTAATATTTTCCACCATGACTGAATATTCTATTTATGATTTAAGCAACTATGTTGAATATCACTAAAATAAGCATTTTTAAAAGGAAATCTTTGCTTCTTAATTAAGGTAAGAGATTTTCTGAAGCCATGATGTCACTAGGGCAGAAACAGAAGAGCTGAATTTGTGCTGTGCAGTCCTCTGCAAGAATGTGTAATTAAAATAAGGTGTCTTTTAAGCTGTCAACCTAAGTAGTTTGTGGAAGAGAGAGGCATCTTCAGTGAGTAACTCATCCTCCAGAGAAGTCTGTCATCAGATAGCAAGAGCTGTCTCTAAGGAGGTTTTGTCGGTTCATTGAGTCAGAACAGTTGATTGCCAAAGCCCTGAGTCTGGTGATTAGGGGGAGGACATTTTTCTATACTGAAAATTCCTGAATGTCACTGGAGTGTTGTTCTGCCAACAAGATGGGGCTCTGGTCTAAGACAAGGCAGCAAAAACTCAGTGGTTCTTTGGGTGAGATCTGGAGACTCTTTGACTTGTGATTAAAACTAACAGAGTAGTTGCCATGAAAAAACTTGTATCCGCCCACAGGTATCACAAGTCTACTCTTGGCAAAAGTTGTGTTATAGAAAATATCAGGGGAAGAATGTAGCTAAAATTTGACCTTTGCAGATGACTGTTTTCCACTATCCCATGGAACAGTTTCTCAAATGTTAGTAGGATTAAATATTCTGGATTCTTTCCTTTGAAAAATTTTTGGTAGTGATCTGATAAACAGTTGTTTCTAGAAAAGATTGTCTTATCTTCATGAAGTTTCATAAATTAACCCCATTACACTCCATCTGTTGTTCTTTTATTTTCAAGGTATTTAATGCAGTTTAATTATTTTTCTCTGTACTTAGGCTATTATAAGATGAAAATTTCCATCTTAATATGAAGAAGAAGAATTCAAGTAAAAAAATTTAGTTGCTGTATTTTTCAATATTGGTTTTGTGTAATTTTTCAATATAATTTTGTGAATAACTTTTGCTTATTTTAAATTATAATTTTCCAGGCATTTTCTCTCTGTTGAGAAGTTGATGACTCTCCTGTCATTTTTTAACTTTTAAGGACCCCTGCACAGCCTAGAAAATCATAGAAGAACATTTTAAAATATTGTGGAAGGAAAAACAGAAATGCAAAACAGTGCAATCATTGCTTTATATAACAGCTTTAGTTAATGTAATTATGAGACAACCATTAAGGAATAAATTAAGTGCTGAAATGAATGTTAAGGTAAGTGACAGAATGTAAGTTAGTCAATGATAGAGCTGGCTAAATAGCACTCAATGAATAATAGATATGACTTGAACTCTCTTGAATGCATAATGCAGAGAATATTCTATTGAATTATTTATCCTCTCAGAAAGAAGGTACATGTGCCAAATTTGCAGCAGTTCTCTGAAAGGACTCAGACTCCTGGGGTATGAGATGATTTCTCACTGGAAAACCAGAGAGTAGCCTATAAAGGAGTTGATGTGGTGATGTGATTTAGGAAGGAATGTCTCATACAAGCATCATTGGAAGTAAAATCTGAGGGTAATGACCAAAGAGAGAATATAAGGCCAAGTGTCCTCCCATCCATTAGAATGTGCACTTGGGCAAGAGGCCACATAACCTAGTGCTGCCTTCAAGTGTCAGAGGAAAGGCTTCTGCAGTAAGATTTGTTTCAATATTGAAGCATTAAAAACATATAAAAACCTGATGTACTTTTATTACCTGAACAAAGAAAATAAGACAATCTTTAAAAATATGCAAACTTATAATTAACTTGAAATTTTTAGATAAATATGTTTCTTTTTAGATCACTTAAAATTCGGATGAAATTTGGATGCTTAATTCCCTTAACATTTACAGAATTCTTTTTTTTCCCAAATTAACATTAGAGTCTATCAGGTATGTGAAAAATGGCACGGTCCTTTGAAATCCTAGT
Organism: Argya squamiceps; assembly: GCA_037834095.1. Taxonomy (NCBI): domain Eukaryota; kingdom Metazoa; phylum Chordata; class Aves; order Passeriformes; family Leiothrichidae; genus Argya; species Argya squamiceps. The sequence continues at coordinate 101,526,808 of JBBMKD010000145.1, read as the reverse complement.
TCCAGAGTGATGTCATTAAGCAGTGTTGAATGTTTGGTTGCTATTGCAGATGTCTGACAGCTAATGAGATTTGAGGTCTACAGATCCCATTCAGAAACTCACTACGTTGTGCAGTTTTGGCTTACTTTCTATCACACATCCCTCCTATACAGGAAAATCTAGAAAGATTATTAATCATCAGAAGAATAATTACTTAGGTATATTAAGACTCCAGGACGCAGAGCAATGTCTATGTAAACTGCTTCAAGGTTTGGTCTGTCAGGCTAAGCCCAAATCTGGGTCAGCAACTAAAAGGCCAAAGACTGTGTCACAGTGGCATGGGAAGGAAAAGCCATTGTTATTGCATGGCAAGTTAGCAAAGGCTAATTAAATATTGCCTCTTACACACAAAACTAATTTTCAGTTAAACACAGCTTTTTAGAGATGAAAACATTCCTAGCACTTGAGATTGTTTATAGTTGGTTGAGCATAAAAATGTTTAACATGAAATTGAAATTAGTGCCATCTTCATCTATTTATTGCAATGTTTCCTTTTTTTAAGAAATAAAACGAGGTTATTATGAGTCATAATGTTTAATTTATTTTTAAAATGCTATTCAGTCAAAAAGACCACATTTGTAAAAGTTTATCATCCATTACCTCCTGCGAACAGAAGGAGAAGTCTGATTTAAAACTCTGATTGTTAATTACACTATGCAAAAATGGAAAGAAAATTTAAATGGAATTATTCCAGCTTGGATCTGCTTCCCCTACCTTTAATTTGCTAGGGAAATGACCATAAATGAAAAATATTCTATATATAATTGAAAATAATCTGTTAAATCCTTAAACCAGCTCAACTTTCCACTATTAATCTCATGGCAGAAATGTTTGTGTTTGATTTGTACTGCAAAGACTATTCTCCAAACTAAATCAAATGACTAGGAGAAGTGTCATTGTGTCACTGATGATTTCTGAGATAACAATTACATCACATAATGAATTATTTAATTTACAGCCACCTTGGTGTTGGGAAATCATAGATGCTTGGGGTTTGCTATTGGCACTGGAATAGCTTTTGGAATAGCACTAGAATATCAATTGCAAAATGCAAGACAATTCTTTTATTCCCAGAGGTGCTTATTGCAACATAAATAATTAGATTTAGATTTAGATAGATTTAGAATCCTGAATTGGCATATAAAATAAAGAAAACTTTTAGACCTACTGCACTGTAGGGTCCTACAATTCAGTCATTGTAAAATGAATCTTTGTTGTATGTTTTCCTGACTTTCGTCCAGCAGTTCCCGTTCATCCAAGTTACGACTGTTGAGAAAAGGAACTGACAGAGTCAGAAGTGGAGTGGTTGAATAAAGCCCTGAGAGCCAGGTTATAGCTCAATTATTTTGTTTAATTAAGGCAAGATAGGGTTTGGATTCACGGGATGTTAGTTCCACTGCATTATTTTGCTGTCCTCAATAGCAAAGGGAAGTTTATTTATCTACTTTCTTTGCTGAAGATTAAGCTACCTTTTACTTGCTGTAGATTTATAGTTTGACTTTAAACTGGCATGGCCTTGAATCTGATGCTTTTCAATACTGTAGTGTTGGACATACCCCAAAAGACTAATTGGTACAATCTGATGAAGGACAAAGACTGAAAAATTAGAAGGAGTGAAATAAATATTTCAAGGCAACATTTTGTTGGTTTGGTTTTTTTTTAAATGTTGTTCTGAAAGAATAAAACAGCTCTGATCTTTTTGGATTTCAGAAGAAGCCGTTAATACAGTGTCTCTCAGTTATTATTAAATAGTCAGCCTGACAGAAGTCAAATGTTTCACATTCTAAAAATGTCCTGGGTTTTATCTTGTTATCAGAGAGAACAAAATAAGGGAATTGAGATTGTTGGCAGCGTGATGGAAAAAACTAGGGAACAATGAAAATTTGTTAATAAATTTATATTTTGAGAAAAAACTAAAACATTAATATAATTAGAACACTGTAGCCTTTCCTCAAACTAACTATAGGCTGAATTTTTTTGCCTAGCACATAAGGGTTTCCATCAAGACTTTGAGAAACACACTGGGATCAACTGCTGACTGTGTCTCTGCAGTGCAGTTCCCACTGAAGTCCATGCCTGTCTGCAGTCCCCAAAAGGCAGCCTCTGGAGTAGGCGTGGGTACAGCCTGTGCTGCCTGTCTGGTGATGAATCCTCAATGGTGTAACACCTCAAGGCTCTCCCTGTCTCAATGAGTCAGTCTAGAAATGAGGTGTGCTTTTATTCCCTGTTAATGCCACACAAAGGAAAACAAGGGGAGAATAATAATTTTTATGACATGAGAAGTCATCTTTCACACAGAAAATATCCATTGAAGAAGGGTATTCCTGAAGAAATATTTAATACAATGATTTTTTTCTTCATGTTTTCTGAAAAAAAGTAGAATGCCTCCAGTAAATGTTAAAGTGAAATGTCAGTTGAGTTGAGGCTGTTCTTAACATTTTATTTCTCATTTTAATTATGGTTTTTTTGGTTCTTTTAGTTACAAGGAAAAGCAAGGATGACATTTATAAAAGTTTCCAAAACTTTTGGGCAAGCATTGGGGAAAGTACAGTTTCCAGTTTTTTATTTGGGTGTGGATGATGTTCTCCTCCATTTCACTTGATCCCCAAACACACCATGTGGATCTGTACCAGCTGGCGGGGCACAGGGATGTGACGAGTGGGCTTCAGTTTGTTGTGGTACACACTGATATCTTCATTGTGGATGTGTCTTTGACATTTGACAATTTGAAATTCTTTCCAGTTCTCAGAGAAAGGAAACTATGTGATGGATCTAGCGCTGGTCAAATGCCAGTGCCCTTACTAAAATTATTTATTCATTTTTCTGCTGTGAGATAAGATTTAGAAGGAGAGAAAGGCAAGCACAAACTTCAAAGGGTATAAAGAAAACTTTATTAACAGAATAAAAAAGAAAACTAATAAGGAATCAGAATAAACCTTCTCCTCCCGCCACAACCTTCTTTCCTTTTCCACTGACAATGCACAGTGACAAAACCTGGGACTTTCAGTCAGTTTAACACCTCTAGAACAGTCTTTCATCAGTTCCCTTAGGGAGAGGAGTCTCTTCTTGCCACGGCATGGAGATTTCTCTACAAGAAACAGTTCTTTGTGGCTCAATATCATAGTGAATCAGCCACTCGGAAGATGGAAATCTGTGCCATTTGAACGTCCCTCCCATCAGCTTTCCCCACAGCTGCTCTCAAGGGCTCAATCTTTGGCTAACAGGGTGAACTTTTAAGGATGAGCTGTTCAGAAACAAGGGTTCTCTTCATTTATCTCTGAAATCATCTTCATCTCTTGGAACAGAGGTCTTCTTCTTCCTTCCCTGAGGGCAAAGAGTCTTCATCACACTTATCTCTCTCTGTTCAAGCTTCTCATTTGGGTCATATCTACTTCAACATCTGCTTTGTTTGAACATGGCTTCCTTTGCTCATGTCTACAGTTTGAACATTCTATTTCCCTGTGTCTTTTTCATGAATTACCAGGATGTTCTAGTATATCACAGTCCATCACCATGGCCTCACAAAAGAATTTCAGCCCAAAACTAAGTCATCTCCTCATTCTCCTCCCATCTGAGATCTGACTCCTTCTTTACTGACTTTGGCATGTTCATATTGTCCTCTATGTGTCTTCACTCTGTCCTTTTCTCTCACTCGAGAGAGGATTGAAGATCTGGAAGTCTCATCTGTGCAGTAAAAGAGTTAATCTTACTCAGGCCTTGCCTCAGGGACTGGCCTCTCACTGTTGGTCATTTTGAGTCCTGCCGGGCAGTGGCCTCAGAGGCTAGCAGCATTGATTTCAGCTGCATAATGTGCAGCTGGATGGCTCTTTTAGCAGCATGAGTCTGGTGTCCACGCTGAGGGGGCTGTCTTATGGGAACCCAGTGGAGGCAGGAAATGGCCAGGCAGACTCTCAGCAGCCTGTGCTGTGGCCCAGCCTGCCTTGGAGCTGCTCCCGGGGTTCGACAGACTCCAACTTGGCCCAGGCTGGCAGCAGGGCAGGGCTCAGTGCAGGCAGGATGTGAGCAGCCACGGCCTGACTTGGTCTGGGCTGGCAGCAGGGCAGGGCTCAGTTTAGGCAAGATGTGAACAGCCATGGCCCGGCCCTGTCTCAGCTGGGGCCCCACGACCTCCCCTCCCCTGCCCAGACTCCCAGCTGGGAGGGAGAGAGAACTTCTCTCTTCAAAAGCCTGAAAACAGAAGAGCCTTTCCCAGGCTTGTTCGTTTTAAAGTGTGGCTCTCACAGAGGCAGATCTAGCTTTCTTAGTGGCTTAACAATGTGCCAATTCTCAGAACCAGTCAGTGATTGGTTTTGTCCAGCATGGAGGTGGCTCTCTTAGAAAATTACTTCCGTGGCTGTCTGCTTCCCTCTTCACCAAATGTCAATTAATGCAAAAACAGCACAATCAGTTTACAAGGGATTGCAGTGCCAATGAAAATGGGAAGCCCTTGACAGTATTTCCATGCATGAGTCCATTTGTAGTTTTACCAACAGAGAAAAGCCGTACCATAAGATTAAGCACCAGGCAAAATCACACCTCAGCTCTACACTTTCATGGCACCTAATGAGAAATACGGGAAACCTCAAGGTTTGCTGAAAAAATACCATCCTGAATTGTCACAAAATGCTTTTTCATGATGTTAAACCAATTGAACATGCCACCAAAATGTTTGAATTTCTCCAAAAACCATACAAGGATACACCGATTATGATTAGATATTTGGAAATGATGTTTTTAAACATGGCTCAGCTATAGGTGATTCCTACCCAAGTGCATGCTATCATATTTTGTGCATAATTTCATACTGTGTGGTAATACACTTTTTGATGGAGACAGTTAAGGAGTTGTGAGACCATTTTTCAGATTCATCTGAAAGACAGAACATTGGTTGAGATAAAACTTGGAGCAGCAGCACTGATGCTGACTTAATTTCCTCCATGTACCCTTTGGTAAGGCAGCATGCCTGGCAGGCTTAGAATAGGTTGCTAGGGAACATGATGCTATAGTGAAATTAAGTAGGCTATTCAAACTAATTAGTCTAGGAAGAATGTATTTTTTTTAAAATTCATAAGATGGCAGTTACAAATAAAAAGATGACAGTCAATTATGTTTAAAAAGATCTAATATTCAGAGGGGTGGATCAGATTCTCTCTAAATAAAAAGAGCTTTGAAAGTGTTTTGAACTGAAAATAGTTTAAGTCCTTTGAAACAGAATTAAAAAGATAAATCAGTCTCACCTAACTTACGCAACTTACTTAGAGGCCAAGAGTATGTTATCTGTCTGTGTGGCTTACATAGCCTATGGAGACAGTCACTTATCTTCACAGGACATAGAATCATAGAGTGGTTTGAGTTGGAAGGGACCTTAAAAATCGTCCATTTCCAACTCCCCTGCCATGGACAGGAACACTTTTCACTAGAAGAGGTTGCTTAAATCTCCATCTAACCTGGCCTTGCAAATGCCCAGGGATGAGACATTCACAATTTCTCTGGACAACCTCTTCCAATGTCTGATCACTCTCATATTTTCTCCTATTATCTAATCTAAACCTACTCTCTTCCACCTCAAAACACTTGCCCTTGTCCTGTCACTACACACCCTTGTAAAGAGCCTTTTGCCAGGTTGTGAGCTCCTTGGAAGGCTGTGTTAAGGTCACCTTGGGGCCCTCTCTTCTCCAGGCTGAGAATCACAATTTTCTCAGTCTTTCCTCATAGTGAAGGTGTTCCATCCCTTCAATCACACGTGTGGCTTTTATCTGGACTCACTTCAACAAGTCCATGTCCTTCCTGTACTGGGACCCCAGGGCTGGGTGCAGCACTGTAGGTGGGGTCCCACCAGAGCAGAGGGGCAGAATCCCCTCCCTCACCTGCTGCCCACGCTGCTTTGGATGCAGCCCAGGACACGTTTGGCTTTCTGGGCTGCAAGGGCACATGGTTGGGTCATGTCCAGCCTCTCACCCACAGCACTCCCAAGTCCTTCTCTTGTTGCTCTGGATCTGTTCATCCCCCAGCCTGCATTGATACCAGTAGTTGCCCCAACCCCAGTGCAGCACCTGGCATTTGATGTTGTTAAACTTTACAAGATTCTCATGGGACCAGTTCTTGATCTTGTAATGTCCCTGTGAATGGCATCCTGGCACCCCACCACGTAGCTTGGTGTCATCCGCAAATTTGCTGAGCATGCACTAGATGCCTTTGTCTGTGTCATTCAGGAAGACATTAAGCAGCACTGGTCCCAGTATAGATCCCTGGGGGGACACTGCTTGGCACCACTGTCCCTCAGGACTGAGACAGACAAATGAACTCTGTAGCCTTTCCCTTGTCCATCCATGTACTTACTCCATCAGAGAAGCCCACTGGGTTGGTCAGGCTAGACTTGCCCTTGGTGAAGCCATGCTGGTTGTCTTGAATCACCTTCCTGTCCTCCATGCACCTTAAGCACAGCTTCTTGGAGGGGCTATTCCATGATCTTCCCATGCACAGAGGTGAGGATGAAATATCTAGGGTCTCCCTTTCTACCTTTTTTAAAAATGGATGCACGGATTCCTGTTTTCTGGTTACCTGACTTCACCTGACTGCCATGACTTTTCAAATATCAAGAAGAGTGCCTTGGCAGCTACATCAGCCAATTCTTTCAGGATTCTGGAATGAATCTCATTTGCTCCCATAGGCTTAAGTACATTTGGGTTCCTCAAGTGATCATGAACCTGATCTTTATTTACCTGATCTTTGCTCCCTCAGTCCCCATTCAGCTGCCCATCCACTCAAGAGCTGTGGGGAGAGAGGTTACCATTGAAGACTGAGGCAAAAGAGTTGTTGGGTGCCTAACCTTTCTCCTCATCTATCATTGTCAATTTTCCAGCATTATTTATTGGGAAGGGGGAGTACACCTTCTTTGACCTTCCTTTTCTGGTTAACATACCTGGAGAAAAGGTTTTTGTTTTGGTTTTGGATTTGGTTTTGGTTTTTTTTTGTTTTTGTTTTTGTTTTTGTCCATTGCCAGGTTCAGTTCTGCCTTTGCCTTGGCCTTCCTCACCCAATTCCTACAAAACAGAATATTATCTCTGTACTCTGACCCAGGTCACCTGTCCTTATTTCTACTGCCTGTGCATTTACTTCTTTCTTTTTCATTTGACAAGCAGTCCCAACTCAGCCATGATGGTTTCTAGTGTTCCTAGCCCAATTTCTTCCTCTTGGGAATTGCTAGCTCTGCTCTATGGAAGGCTTCCTTAAAGGTCTACCAGCTCAGTTCCACTTGCTTGCCCCCAAGGACAGTTTCCAAAGGCACCTTTGAAAAGCCAGAAATTTGCTTTCCTAATGTCCAGGCACTTAACTTTACCCCTTATCTGTGTCATATCCCTCGGGACTACAAACTCCACCAATACGTGATCCCTGCCCAGGCTGCCCCTAATCTTGAAGTTCCCCATTAGCTCACTTTGGTTCAGAAGACCCTAAGAACAGCATATGATGGATGCAGATGTTGCATTGATACTTCCAATGAAATGAGAATCCTCAATTGAGAATTTTCGTTCCTCTCATGAGGAGTATTTCACTTGATCTTTTATGTAAACAATAAAATCTTTAAAGTATTAAAAATATTCCATTGTGTATAAAATAAATGGAAAATACAAAAGAAGTGAAGCCACAAAAAATAAAAGCAAAAAAAACAAAAAAAAAAGAAAAAAAACCCGAAATCAACCAACCAACCAAAACAAAACAAAACAAACAAACAAACAAACAAAAAAAACCAAACAAACAAAAAAAAAAAAACAAAAAAAAGAAGAAAAAAATAAAAAAAAGGAAAAATAATAGTTCCATAATGTCTTTCATGTTGTCATTTAGTGCTTCAATCTATCTGTCTTATTTTAACTACACTGTATGTTTTGGAGAGACAAAACAATACTGACAATATGAAAAGAAATATGATTTTTTTTTAAAAAAAAAGGATGTGTAAATAAGCAAGGGATAGAGATTTCCCTTTTAAAAAGGATTGACATCTTCATTAAAAGCCTCATCACATATTCCATTTACATTTGCACTCTTTCTATTTGTACAATCTGCTGTGTATAGTAAAGCACAGGTAATTCTTGGGTTCTGCCCAGAACTGAGATATATTTTTCTCTGTTTGTGCTATTGCCATCTCTCATTAGTTTGGCAGGCTGTGTTTTAGCGCCCTTTTCTCTTCCTGTTGTATCTCTAACAGTGGCTGCAGTAAAGAGTTAAACTTAACAGCTGCCCATTCCAGAGGCTAAATTCTTAGCTTTCAATCTCACCAGTAGTTTTTGTTTTTAAATCTGGCTTCACATGCAGGTCAACTTCTCTGCAAAGCAGCTGTGCAGGTCAGATTGGTACCTATGAAACTGTTAAATTTTACCTTTTAAGTAATCACACTTGAAAACTGATATTCCATGACTACTCTCCAGTAGCTGTGAATTACTTCACAGGACAGAAGAGCTGAAAGTAAATATAGCTGCCTCTCAAGAAAATGGTGAAAGAGTTCACATCCAGATAAGAAGAATTCGCTTCCAGATAAAAATAAAAAGGAAAATTTCAGAGATGTTCAGCAATGATTTTTAGTCCTCCCTTAAAAATTAGTGAGAGCAAACATGATAATACTGCACTAAACAAAGTATGCAATAAACAAAATTTACTCAGTGTATCTTTTTTCTCCTTTCTCAACCCCCCCCCAAACAACAACAACCACAACAAAACCACAAAACAACCAACACCCACCCCACCCCCCCCAAAAAAAAAAAGGAGAAGAAACCACAGAAGTAATGATATAAATGTTGCTGGAAACCACAGAAGTAATGATATAAATGTTGCTGAGTACTACTACTGAGGTAACAGCCTAACAGCATGGCCATTAAATTTAGACTGGTAATGACCACATGCATGATAAAAATAGAAAAGCATATCTTACAAAGGAGTAAAAACATTTGTGCTTTACAGATTTAATCAATGGTACTGATTAAAAGGAAACTTGCTTTTGGACAGGTTATTCTGTAAGTGTTCACTGTGACCTCTCTTTCACTTCTTTCTTGTACTGAATTTTGTCTCTTGCATGGGTATTGAACTGGTCTCTCAATTCCTATGTGAATGACCTCCAGCTGAGTTTTACAGTTGCACTCTTGTTGTTAGCACTAGGAATTACATTCCTTCTCCTCTTTCTTTTTCTTTTTTTTTTTTTTTAATTTTTCCTGTAAGGAAATGTATCTCATGTAAATTTCTTTGTATATTTCGTATATGCAACAATCTTCAGAACAGACCAAACAGACCATATTACTTGGTAAGAATTGCTGCATTTTGCTTTCAATAAAAAAGTTTTTTTCTTTTTCTCCTACCAGCTACTTTCTTATAAGTTTCTTTTTGAACTATGAATCAATATACAAAAATCCAATTTTTGGCCATAGGACAAGGGGTATTGGTTTTAAACTAAGAGAGGTTAGATTCGAGGGAGATAGAAGGAAGAAATTTTGTGCAGTGAGGGTAGTGAAAGACTGAAACAGGTAGCCCAGAGAGGTGGTAGGTGCTCCATTTCTGAGAACATTCCAGGCCATGTTGAGTTCTGAGTAATCTGATCTAGTTGAAGGTGTCCCTGCTCATTGCAGAGTGGGTTGGTGACTTTTAAACACCCCTTCCAACCCAAACTATTCTATGATCCTGTGATAATAGCAAATAAAAATTCAAAGGTGGTAGCGAAACTCAGGATCATTTAAATAGCTGATCATGGAATGTGATCCAAAAATTATAATTATTACTCTGAAATCACAGGTTCTGTCAGGCAAATTCTGCTCTCAGTTGGGAATAATGAACTCAGAAAAGACCCTTTGACTCATCGTTGAAACAATCTGAAATGGAAAAGAAAGGGGAGAGCAACTCTCAAAACAGTCCTGGAAACTTTTTCATTTAGGGGAAAAGACAAAGAGTAGCAGCATGTGAAACAGCAGAGTTGGAGGATTTTTCTCATTAGGTAGTTGAGGACAAATACAAAGGCTGATTGTAGAATTAGTGGAAACACATTCAGAGTAAACTGCCCTATAAATAAAACCATTTCATCACAGTTTCACATTTTATGTTAACCTTTTTTTTTTTTTTTTTTTTTTTTTTTTTTGTGTGATTGTTTGATTGCCTATTTTGAGGCAGGGAAAAGCCCTAGGAAACTTATTCTTGCTGCCTCTTGGATTATAATGCACTTCCTTCTCTTTGGGGACTCATTGCTGCTTCTGTCCTACATTAGGTGACACAGGAAACCATTCTTTGTTCCTGGGACCAAATCACAAATGTCATCATGCCTATGTTGCTAAATCCTCATAGATTTCTAGTTTTTTTAAAAATGAAACACATCTTATAAAGTCTGTCTTTACTTGATGGCTGAGATGACAGTCAAGGAGAATGAAAAAGATGTTTTACAAAAGGCTGTCAGAGGGTTAGGGTGTCAATGATTACAAAGGCAGTTTGCTTAAATTTATTTCAGTAAGAAGTTAAAATCTGTCTTTGAGTTTAGAACAAAGGAAAATACAGAAACATTTTTAATTAAAATGGAATTTCATTCATGAAACCCAACATGAGAAAATGAGAAAAATGTCATAAAACCTTGATTTACATTACAGCTATTCGACTGTATTTGTTTATATTTGGGGAGTGGGGTGCTGGATGAATAAGAGAGCTAATGATTTAGGGATACTCATAAAGGAAGGAGATAAGACAAAAAGAATGAAGGAAGATAGCTTTGTGAAAGTTGGATGTGTGATAGCATAGACAGATGAAAGAATTAGAAAAATCTGTTGAGCACATGGCGTGACTTTTGGGGATGGTGTTGTGCAGGGCCAGGAATTGGATTCAATGATCCTTGTGGGTTTATTCCAACTCAGCACATTCTGTGATTTTGTGATTACCCAGCAAGGTGTGAAATCCCTGGTACTGAAGCTGAAAACAATGTGAGCACTTGAAGTGAAAACTATCTCTGCTTTATCATTTTCTTGAAGCTATGAAGGACACTTTTTTGGTAAAGAAAAGTGACTTGGCTTTCAATTACACACCAAATAAAAAATCCCATAGCCAGCAGGTCCAGGAAGGTCAGCTTTCCTCACCCTGTTTGGCATTTCTGAAGCAGATTTGGAGTGCTGAATTTAGATTTAGGCTCTCCAGTGCAAAGAAGATATTGATATACTGCAATGAGTGCAGTGGAGGCCACCATGCTAACCAGGGAGAGGGACAGAGCACGCCATGTACGAGGAGAGGCTGAAGAGCTGGGTCAATTCTCTCTGGAGACGAGTAGGCTCAGGAGAGACCTTTAGTGCTCTTTGTAACCACTCGCTGGGAGGACACAAAGACACATAATTTTCTGGTTAGACAAAAGGAAAAATATTTTTACTGTGAAAAGGTCAAATTGTGGAGTCCAAGAGACTGTATGGAAAGAACAACCCTGAGAAACGTTCAACAGTTGGTGAAAGACAAGCCCGAGAAAACTGATCTAAGTTACCTAGCTCTGCTTCAAGCAGTGGTTTGGAACAGGTAAGCCCTGAGGGTTCTTTTCAAAATAAATTATTCCATGGTTGTATTATACGTAAAATCAGAGTGCTCTTGCTAGCAGCGTAAGGTCTGTCAAGGCAGACAAACAGCATTTAAAGCAGGGGAAGTAAAGCAAGAAGTGGGAACTGGAAACCCCTGCTTGAACAAAGAGAGAAGCTTCTTCCTCCCGTTTGGGTTCTGTTACCTCATACAGGGGGAAACGGAGCAAATATTCCCTGGAACAGAGAAGCTCCCTTCTTTTACTGCAGGGCAGAGTGCCTGTAACAGAACAAACACCTTCCTGCACGCGAGCAGCAGCTGCTGAGGCAGCGGCTCTGCGGCACCCGCTGGATGCAGGAGCTGCCTCCCACAGGGAACCCCGCGGCTTTTTCACCAGGCAGCAGCTGCTGCTGAGGAGCACACCCATAGCTCGCCAAAATGTGTCACACCAATGACAGACAGGGGTGTGCATGCTATGGAGTGTCAGCTGGCTCTGGATACCCTGTCTCAGACATCTTTGAATGGGGTTCATGTAATCTCAGAAAACCAGTAGGTACTCACCTACAGCTTTGTTGACCACTTGGAGACCTTTTGTATTCAATGAGAGGAAACGAGGATGAGGAGGGTTTTTTTTTTTGTTTTTGGGTTTTTTTGGCTTTTGTATTGCTTTGTTGTTGTTGTTGTTTCTGGGATGGGGATTGTTTGTTTCTATTATTGTTTGGTTTCATTTTATTCTATTGCATAATTTTCCTCACTGATTTTAATATCAGTTTCACAGTAGAATGAATTTCTCATTCTGAAGCTTATTTCTCCTCATTTATATAGTGACTTATTCAGCTGTGAGCCTTCATACTGTAGCTGCCAAGATATTATCAGAAAAATCTCTCTGAAAGGGCTATAAAGTGCCTACAATTCTACTGGAATGGCTGGGAGTTACTGGTGTTTAACACCCTCGAAAATCACATTCAAAAAACTCACAAGAGGGCATGAATATGGGTTGGATGACTTACACCACAGCAAATAAACAACAAGTAGTACAAGAATGGGTGCACCTGTTTGCAAAAATATGTGAGGGATAGCTGGACTCTGTGAACAACTCTCTGTTGGCACCTCTGTACTTTGGCCTTGTATGGCAAAATTGCTAGAATAATTTGTGATATACTTCCTAAGTGGGGATTAGAGGTTGGGGGTCTTTTTCTGTTTGATTTTAAACTCTGTATTTTTTATCCTGTAACAGCATGATATGGGAAACGATGCCAGAGAAGATTGAATGAAGTCTGCATCCCACTACTATTGTTGCTGGCTTCACAGTGCTAAAATATTCCCTGTGATTCTGATAGCTCTGCAGATTGGTGCAGTGTTCTTCGTGGCCAGTATGTAAAACACTGCTGCTGCTGCAGCTGCAAAAAAAATCCTCTCCAAAAAGAGAGAGCTCATTTTAATAGGTGCAGTAAAGGTATCCACAACTAACAGCACTACTCCTTTATCATTTTATTGTGAGCTGAACATGCACCTGAGAGGCTATTTCAACCCTACAGATTTCAAAAGTTTTAAACCACTGTGTCCTTGAAAAGTCCTCAGTCCTATCTGTGTAATGGAAAACTTGCAGCTCTCCTGAAAGCAGTTTGTGGTGTAGCACACCTGCACATCAACATCCAGCCTGGTCGGCAGCCAACAGTCTGTGCCAGCGAGGTGCTGGGTGTCCTTTGATCCCAGTTTAGTTTCTATGGGAACTGAGGGTACTTAGCACACTGCAAGATGTGCCCAGCAGCCTTCAAGATAAGAGTATATGGTTGTTAATTGTAAAATCATTCTTCTTCACAGCTGCTGCAAGAATATGCCAGAAATGGTTCTTTTCCTTCTGCATGAACATGGAATCTCATGCAAGATTTGGGTTAAAAAATAAAGAAGCTGGTTATTCTTTTAGGATCTCTTTTTCTTATCTTTGGCAGTTGCAGGTGCCTGAGGAGTGAGACAGATGCAGCAGGTCCAGGGAAGGCTTGTGATTCTTTATTCTATTCTAATTATCTGACTCCATTATTTATATACATTTGTACAGAGGTCAGGAGATTGGCTACACAGGTCACCACCTCTCTAACCTGGATGGTGAACATCACCGTCCATCACATTTCTCCACCCAGAGCAGAAAAATATAAACAATAGATAAATGCTAAAATTATAAGTTGTTTTTCTAAAGCTGTGTGAGAACAGCACTGCTTGAATTTAAACACTTGCAAGCAAGAAAATTGAGGGCAACTCTTACCTCATTATGATTCCAGATCAAGCAGAAATTGTCACAACTAACTTTAGTTTTGAACCATGGGCTGAGTACTTCCAGAGAAGACAATAATAATTAATCCTTATGACCTAAAGCAATAGAAGTATTTTGCTGCATTTCAGCAGGACCAGAAAGTCTTTGCAAATTAAAAAAAAAACAAGATAAAAAAAACCCCCAATCTACTCTTGTGAAGTTGTTTCAACTACTAGGACATTCTGTTGAAAACTTGAAATAGCAAACCCAGACCTCTTTTAGGAAAGGACAAACTAGTTTGGAGTAGCACAAGAACAGCTGCCTTATTGTCTTCCCATATAGCAAAAATCTTCAACATTCAAAATTTTCCTGAAAATTTTGTTGAGTATCTAGCTGGAAATGTCAAAATATTTGTTAATACTTTGTGGCAATCATCCAAAAAAGAGGATGGGCAATTCGCATATTTGAAAATTCAGTCCTTTTTTTAGTTTGAACTTTGGGAAATGCTCTGATTTCATTGGGGTGACTTTGGACAGTTTCTTTGCCTTCTAAATGAGGAAAGTAGCGTCTGCTTCTGCACGTACAATGTCTCACAAACTCTGATTTGATAAAACTTATCCTGACATTATTTGCCAAAAACATGATCTAGAAAATTTGATCCCAAGATTCAATTCTCTTCCTGAAGAAGATACTGAACTGTATGAGAAATTTTTACCTTGTGAGACTTGGTGTGAATGTTTGTGTCAAATTTTCACTCAGCACTTGTGCTGATTTGAGTTTGGCTATTCCTCAGTGATCTCTTTGCAGAATTTTGTATCCAAAATTTGCTGCTTCATGAAGAACGCACAAGAAATGGAAGAGCAGATGGGAGCTAGTAGTCAGGTATGGAAATTTAATTCAAGTGTGATCCTCAGGCTTAAATTGGATAATCACAGATATTGTGAAACTGCAGAAAAGGCAATTTCCAGATACACCCCTATCAGCAGGGTGAGTTGCCAAAATTTTTTAAGAGGGAATTACAGTAGCTGCAAGAATTAACTGCAGAGTCATGCAGGCTGCTAAGCGGGGTGCAGTAGACTGAGGTGGAAGCAGAGTCTTACATAATTTAAATGCAGCTAAGGAGTGAGAAATAGCAGATGATGAAGCTTTTCCCACATTCTCAGCACACTGCAGGGGTTTTTCCTTATCAGAGCTGCAAAAGCAACACAATTCAAGAACTCAAAAGCATTTTTCTAATAAAAAAACCCTCTACTTAACATATCTGTCTTGTGGTAGCTGATTTATCCATATAAAAAGGATGAAAAAGGGATGAAACAGAGACCCAAGGGAAACAACCCACAACAGATATGAAAGCATATACAGTAATTTTTAGTAATAAAAATCAATTAAAGGGTCAAATAAAGGTGTTTTGAGGATGCTCAATAATTATGGAAGAGAGAATAATTTTCAGGAGCTGGTGGCAGATTCCTTGGTTCACAAGCCTTGTGGCAAGTTGAGAATCAAAGGAAGCCAGAGCAACTACTCCCAGCTGGTCAAAATAAACGAGTTGTTCTAAGTTTCGCACTTCAAATAGGCCATGCACAATGTCATGTCTTGGAAGAGAGCAAGAGGAAAGGCAAAGACACCTGGGGGTCTTCAGTACATTTTTCAGTTTGTCCTTGAAAGAAAATAACAAAAATGCATCTAAGTCAAATACCTCAGCCACTCTGAAGGTGCTTGCAGTTAATCTGATCTGTGAATGTTGTCTCTTTTTGTGTGACACATTTCTTTTCACCATGTGGAAATGGCTGCACATTCAGTTGCACTCCTGGCTTCACAATCTCATCATATTGCTGAAAACTGGATGTAACAAATACATGGTTTACACTTGGAGGTTCTCACCTGAGTGTAAGGTCTGAAGTTTTCTTCAGGGAAAGCTGGAGACAGACAACCAGGAGCATCTTCAGAAGCTCTGCAACCTAGATAAATGTCAAATTATTTCAGTAAAATACATGCTTCAGAAGGCGTACAGATACAGTATTAACTAGCTCCATTCATTCTTCTCCTCCTCTTGTAAGCTGGATGTAAGACCATTTGTTTTGGAAAGTAATTTTTTTTTGTGAGGTTCTGGATCTATATTCGAGCAAAGGAGACAGAGTGGTAATATTAAAAAATTTATGAATAGTTTTCTCTGTAATGCCATATATAAATTAGATATAAAATAGGATTAAAGAGTAAGGGAGTGCAAGTCATAGTTCATCATTGTTACTTGTGAAATCATAAATCTTATTTAAGGACAAAAAGAATAAAAATTCTCCAGGAGTCTTTTCCTGGACCCAGCATTTTCCTGTTTATAAAACACACTTGTACAAAACATAGCTAACAACACCTGTTGCAAAACTGCTGCGGAAAAAAAAATCTTCCCTCTCAATACTGTGCTTAAGAGATTTACATGACATTTTGTAAGCCAACCCTGTTGCCAAGGTTAGGGTTGCTATGATTTTTGTCTTCTAATGACACACAGAGCAAATGTCATCCGTCAGACCCTCTCTATGTGTCCCCCTGAGGGTATCACTTGGTCACCAGTAGTTCCAGTAGTAATGCTCACTCTGTGGAAAGGGGAGGTGGCAGCAGAGCAGGACAAGGACCCACCACCAAGCTCATGAGCAGATGAAGGTGACACCACCACTTTTCATCACCATCTCTCAGTTCCCAGCTTCTTTACAGTCCCCAGTGCAGGGATATGAATGTTGCTTCTGCCTGCTCTTCTCCTACCACTTCCTCATCAATATGCTACATGATATTTTCAGGGTGGATATGAACGAACTGTATCCATCTCACTCGGAATACTGGCATGTGTTCGAGCTGCCTTCCACGAGACACAAGGTGACTCTTGAGTCATACTTCAGGCTCTCTGCTTCTTGTATTGTTTCATTTTGAGGAGAGCCAGTTTCACACATGACACACTAGTTAATTCCCTAGGCAGCAGTACAATTTTGGTCTGTTTTCACTTGATCCTTTTAAGGAAGCCCTCTGTGGAGATGTCTTGCAGATATGTCTGTAGGTAATCTCTCTGCACATCACAACTTTTTGGGAGTAAAAAGAAGTCAAGTGGTAGCGAATCCACACAATCAATACTGTTTCCACATCCTGTTGATTTCAAAATCTGGTCATCTTTTTGCCAGTCAAAGAGGGGACATATATTTTAGCATGTGAAGTGTATTTTCCACTAATACCTTCTTCTTTTTTTCTTTTTTATTTTTTCTCCCATTACATTTTCGTGTACAAACTTGAAGACCCCACTTTTGTTAACTAGGTGTATTCCTTTATCTCCTTTACCACAAGCAGCCCACATGATTATTGGCCAAAAGTTACAGTGAAAAAATTGATTGTACTGATGTTTTTGAAAAATAGATTTTGAAATTATACAGATCCTTGTAAATGGGATTCATACAAGGATAATTGAACCAATTAATTACCTTGTTTTTATCCAGTCTTAGCATGTAAAGCAAGGACACAAAACATGAACATGTTTTGTGGGGGCTGCAAATGGTTTAGTGGTGGAGGGCAGATATACTCTGGAGAGCCAGTCTGAAAGAAAGCTGCAACTGCTCATGGCAATGGCAGGACACAGATTACAGATTAAGTTTGATTTATTTTTGTGACATTCCAAGAATTTTTTGTATCATCAAATTATGTCAGAAAGACCAGTCTTTCTTCACCAATGGTGAAAACAAAAAACTTGATGTGTATATTTATGATGTATTTGGTCTGTAATCCATTGAGAAATCTATTTTAAATTTTAATTTTTTTAGTATTCCTTAATTGCACAGAATCCCAAGTGATGGAAAAGGCATTTAGGAGATTTTTTCAGAAGCATTCTAGAGGTTTTGATAACTTATTAAGGAGGATTTTAATCTATTTTACTTCATATTATAGGCACATTTTTCATCCTTCAAGTGGGGAGGAGGGAAATTCCTCATTTTAATTTAATTACCTAAAGGTCAGAAGATTGTACTTTAGGAGATGAATCTTTTGGATGGGAAAAAATGAAAGAGAAGCAGAAGAGGACGTGTCATATTGTTGCTTTAGCAATTATTTTGTAATTTGTATATTATATTTTCCTATCAGAGAATGTTGTTTTTTTAAAATACAAGCAAACTTAGAAATCAACATCAGTTAACAAAAATCAACATCAACATTCAAGCAAACTTAGAAATCAACATCAGTTAATAAAAAATCAGTTAACCATAAAATAATACACTGTGACAGAGCAAGCCTTTCTAGCACATGATGACCCCTCAAATGACTTTGTGATGCATACAGACATAAAGGCATAAAATAATTCTATAAAAAAAAGGCAATGGGTTTAAACTTTGTGACACTTTTAATATATTTTATGTTTGTAACACAAAAGAGAGCGTGAGTTCCTTAAGATTGTTTTCCTGCAAGGGATATCAGACCCTTTTGGCTTCATCCAACTGTAGTGAGTGCAACTGATCTGCAAAATCTTTAATTTAATATCTCAGAAATATTAACAAAACTGGTAGCAACAATGGTAATTTTGGCACTACTGTGATGGTCTTCCTGAAAGAATGGTTGGTTTTATTTACTAATATGATCTATTTAACAAGTGTTTTATTCTTTAAGAGGTGATTTCAATTACCGTAACTTAAAAATATTTTTAAATGAAGTGGATCAATGTTTTAATCTCTAGGACATTATGAAAAGCAGGGAAAACTGTCAACTTTTCAAAACTGAGTTTTATTTTCAGGCCAAAATTAACATTGCTGCTTATGCTAGAAAAGACATAATTTCTATGTTTTCTGATGTAGTATTCCCCACCAAGAATTTATTGTAACTAGAAGTTTCATATTAGGTCATTCTAAAAATTGAGAGCAGTCAGCCATTCAAAGGATTCTTATGTGGTTTACATCTATGAGAAAAAATAATTCTTGCAATGTGAAAAACGCAACATGCTGTAGCCTACTAACTGCAGCTACAAAAATGTTCAGCAATATTTTTCCAAACTAAATACTTAGTGGAAGCCAGATGGAATTCCTGTGGTCCATGGCAAACTCTACCATTTTGTTCTTAATTGGCATTCTGTAGATGGACACTGGGCCTGTTGAATGTGGTCATTACAAACCATAGAAAGTCAATGAAATTTTATCTGTGAAGCTGGACAACATGAGAAGACAAATCACTGACATGTTGAACACACCACAAATGACAAAGTTTCAGTACTTCAGTGAGGTGATGGACACACTAACAACAGGAACACTGAGCTGCTGCTGCAAAGGAGGGAAAGGAGAGTCAGCTGCACAGATTTCCCGCGGCTAAGTTAAAGCCACTCACATAAGAATAAATTATCATACTAAAATAAAATCCCATCACACCATTGACCAACTTCTGAGTCACTTTTCAAACTAATTAATGAGAGTAGAGTTATATAAAAAAAGAAAAAACTGACTCAGAAGTGGTCGAACTGAGAGTAAAGGATGTGAGAATTATTTATAAATAGGCAATATGGCATAAAACTATAAGAAGAAATATAGATTTCCCTTAATACAAATTTAGCCTGTGAAACTCTCTGTCCTTAGACCCAAAAAAATCCACATTTACTACTGAAAAGAAAGAGTAGCAAGAGATGAATCTTTAAGAATCAGGAAATTAAGCACTTCCAGGTTCAACTCCCAGGAAGAACAAGTAAAATTAAATATTCCAAAAAATTTGCCTAACCTTCCTTTACTGTATCCCTCCACAGTTCATGTAGATGCAAGTCTTCGGTTGCTTTAAAGTGATAGACCTGGGGCAATTTACTCTGTAGATATTTAAAGCAATGGATAAGTCACTGGTTAGGTGTGCCCTGCCTCTCTCATTTGATTCTAAATGGAGAAAATTTTGGCATAATGCAAGGGGGTGAGCTGGATGGCCTTTAAAATCCCTTCCAATCCAAATGATTCTCTGAGTCTGTGATTCCATGATAATGTCTCAGGTTTTTCACTTAGATATTCCTCTTTTCCATACACTGGTTCTTTTCTACTCTTTTAAACTTCCTTCACTATCTTGCATCTCTCTACAAATAGTGAATTAAAAAAAAATAAAAGGGCAAAGCAATGGTCTTGAATTAGACATACAACTCTCACCTTCCTGCATTAAGAGATTAACTCTCTTAATCTGGGGCCTTCCTGGGGAATACAGATTTTTTTGAGTACTTGATTCAAGGGGATTTTGATGAAGACAGCAGCCTGTGGGACACCCCACAATAAAATTGTTTTTCAAGAAGAAGCTAACACCTCTGTGAGGATTTTGGTTATGATTTTCAACAACATTTCTCTGGGAACATTACCTCTATCTGTTAAATGAACAACTACAATGAGTGGTTACATAGCTACCAGTTTTACTAATTCAGTAGAGTTGTTCTGGGACAGCACTTCTTTATCATCCTCCTTCATTTTCCTTTCCAAGGAGAACTTAGTGCAGATAAAATATAGTGTTGTCTCGTAAGATTTTAATACTGTCAGGCACTGGTGTTATCCAAATCCCACCTTGGAGGATGCTTGCCCCACTTATTTTATCCTTCTGTACTTAACCTGTCAAAAGGAACAATCAAATAAATCCCAAGTACTCTTTTGAAATCAATATGTAAATCATGCTTTTGCTCCCATGTAAACTTCACTTGGTCTGTCAGAGCAAGACCAAAGAAGGTGGGGTATTTCTCTGTCTGTTTAAATTAAGTGATAACATTTCTAGTTAGGAGCTTGAAGCTTCAAAAACTCCTTAAAACTTCCCTTCTTCAGCTTGAATACTTAACTTCAGAAATTTAGGTCATGAACATTCACAGGGAGATTTTTAAAGTGGCCTATAGAACTTAAGGACAATTCCATTGACTTCATTGAGATTTATGCTTTTTTCCTTTCATTTTTTTGATAATCTCGACTTGAAGACACTTGCTCAGTGTCACAGATATTTTACACTCCATGCTTCTAGTCTTGTGGTTTTCCATCCATATGAAACCCTGTTTCAGTTTGGTGATTTCATGTCCAGGTTCTTCTGTCACCTGGAAGAGGGAGAGGGGAGGACACCTCTATAGCCTGGAAAATACATTCCCTATGAATGAGTAGGAAATACATCCTTTTGCCATCTCCCAGGAGAAATGGATCTGTTAGCACAGTAGCTGCATTGCTTTGAGATATCCCATAATTTTCTCACAGCTTCCTCAGCACTATGAAGAAATTATTCAAGCCCATTTGAACAAGTTTTCTTAACTGTCCTGGAATCAAACCTGCCTGCTGACTCATGAAGGATGCATTGCTTGGTAAATAGAAGTCTCTCGCCAGTCACAGATCCTATCACCACCCTTTCAATCTGTTCTTGTCTTACAAACTCAAAGGATTACATGTGAACATGCAATTATTTCTCTGTAAAACTGATCACAAATTTTTTCTAGTCTAACTTTACTTCCTGGCATATTAATTAAACTGTCATTGGGAAGACCTTTAGTGACATTTTTGTCAGATTTATGCTGACATGAGTTCATTTTTTAGTTTTATTAAGACTGGCTTATGGTAATCTTGATATAATTGAGTTGCTCATTGGGTGAGAAGCTTCTGCCACTGTGTTAATACCTGTCACTTTGGCTGCAAAAAAAAAATAACTGGTTTGAATCTCTGCATCCAATAAGGGATTTCAGGACTTTGTTCTAGTCTTATATCCCTTTATTTCCTACAGGTCATTTGGCTTACAAAATTTCAGTATCTTTGGGGTTTTTTTAAAAATAATAAATGGATTCTTTTTAAGGGTTCAAAATTGCTTGATCTAAAACAGGAATAAACACTAGCCCAAGTCTTTTTCTAGGTTTCATTTCTGCTCAGGAAAGTTAACTTCTGATCAGCTGTACTTTCCACAAAAGTATCTATTTTGTGGCACAAAACCACAAGATAATGTAATGTTATGCCTCTTGGGAAACATAAGTAGGCAAATGGTTTATAGAAAGTCAAGTGAATACCTCTTGTGTTCATGGAACTGTGCTAAATTACAGCCTGAGCTTTTCCATTGTGTTGAAGTTTCTTTTCTGTGGTTGTGATAACACCCAAGAGAATTGAGAGAAGTCTGCTTGCATCTCTTTCTTAAAAGAGCAAAAGTGCTAAAAGCATTTTCCAACAGCAAAGCTAAATTTTATAAAAAAAGATAATTTTCAAGTAGAAAAATCCCCAGATTTTCTGGGTGAGGGAATACATCTGATTTTAAAGAGAACTTCATGCTTCCCTGACAGCTGCATCCCCTAAGGTATCTTCCTCTCTTGAGTGTTGCTCCCTTTAAGTCCTCTCAAAGTTTGTCTGTTTATTTCTGGAATAAAGTTCCATATTCTTCTTTACATAGATTAAGTTTTATCTTTCTATCTCAAGCATCTCCCAGTGTCTTCTTATTCTCCAGATTCCCTGCTTGCTCTAACTGTCTGTCTGCACTCCAGGACCATCCTCACTGTCTCATTCCCTAGGCTTTCTTCCTGGAAAATACAATCTACACCTCCCTCTGTGGGGTCTGCATGGCTCAGTGAAACAGGCAGAACAGGGGGGCTCCTTCCTACCTTGGCAGCCCTTCAGCCAAAACAAAGGCAGGACCACATTCAACATACAGTGAACAAACCAATAAAACAAATTGTGAACATCACCTAGAACAATCCAGGATACCTTTTGAGGAGGAAACCTTACTTTCACAGAATCATAGTCAGAACATTCCCAGAACTTTTGCATGCAGACTACTTCAGCTTTGGCCAAAGTATGGAATGAGTTCCAGTGTTCTGGGATATATTGATTTAAAAAAAAAGCCATCACAAAAAAAGTCCATCAAAGTGAGAATTTTCTAGTTCCTGCTAAATTATTAGGCTTTAACAACATAGCTATTATTTTGAATGCTATTCATTTTAATCAGCAGTGTCTGCCTTCATATGCCTTGTGTTTGTCTCGAGAAATAGATATGTGTTCCATATTCTTTCCTACCAAATGGTGGATTCACTGTGCATATGCAATAAGGCAGCTTTCAGGAAGTGCAATGTATTCCATGACTTTCACAGATGCTGCAGTATTAATGTATGTATCAGAGAGAACTCCAGAGCAAGCCTCATGTGTCCAATGTCCTCAAGAAGTAGATTTGCAGTGCATGTTTAGCATTCAACTGCTGTACAGAAAATCTTGTGTGCAGAAATGACAGATTTCCTTCCCAGAGCCACAAACATACATTCTTCTTGTGTTTGTGTAGGGTGTGGCAGGGAAAGGCCACCAAGGAGGAAGGTGGCATAAAAAAGATGTTGCTGTTCTTAAGATACCTGCTCTGGACTGTTTTCACAGCCATTTCTCTGTAGCATCCAGAAAGCAGGTGACCTGGGGAGGACACGAGGTGATGTGCAGTGCTTCAGCATTGGATTGCCATCTCAGGCTCTCTATCCTAAACAATAGGACAAAAAAAAGTCATCTGAAGCCACTGGATATAATTATTTTTTCTGCTATTTTTGGATGAAACTTGATGGAGATGCTTCAATAGTTATAGTGCCAGATGCAATAACAGAAGCTGTGATAATGGCCCATTTTTTTATCTCTTGAGGAAAATTCCAAGTACTCAAAAGAATGTGAAAACAAACCTCATGGCAGTAATAACTGAGATCTGCCACCATCCAACAACAGTCCTGACAAGCAATCACTCTACATTACATTCAGTAAAATTCCAACATAAAGCTGCTTTCTACTGAGATAGAAAAAGCGCCACATAAATGACTACAGAAATCAGAAGAAAACTGGAAAAGGTGGATAGGTTTCTGGGAGTTTCCCAATATTCCTTCATACAGTATGGCCATAACTAATCAGATTTAACCAATCTATTATTTGTCATGTTTAATTGGGCCAGAGAACAGATGTCGCTACTCTTAAGTTTGCAATTCTAATGTACCCTGGTGAAGTTTCAAGACTGGGTGATACATGTTAGATGAAATTTTAATTTCCTTTTTTCTAATTGCATTTCTCAGTTTTAGTTTGCTCAGATTATCTCCTGTTACTCCCTATTTTTTACTGCCATGATGATGAATGTAGAAACAAAGTTAAGTAGTGTCATAGACTTTCGGATTTGGAAAACAAACCACAAAACTGCAGAGGAAGTATGAAAATAGTAAGTTAAATTCTTTATTTCCTATATACGTTGTTACTGCAAATGCACTGAGCATTATGAGATATGACTAATTGGTGTTGGAATGACTTCACCAAAGTACTGTTGACAGAAATGATCTGTGAACCTACATAAACCAACACCCCCACCCCTTCCAATAAATTTTAGGACATAAAGCTACATAACAAATCTTGAAGTAAAAGTCTGGTTTTATCAGGTGTTGGGGTTCTTGGTTTTCTTTTTTTTTCTTTCTTTGTTTTGTTTGGAGTTGTTTGTTTGTTTCAGTTCTGTTTGTTGGGGTTTTTTAATTTTTAAAAATGCCATGGTGTGTAAATTTTGTAAGTGGAACATTCTGACTACTGAAATCTATTTCTTGTCTTTGACAAATGCACAAGTTTCTTATGTACTTCACTGGATTTTTGAGAAATGTTAACAAATTTTTCACTGATTTTTTACAAAATGCCACATTATGTTCATGGGGAGCTTAAACGGAAGTAAAAAAATGTTTTAAGGTCTTCTCAAGGAATGAAATGTAGTCAGAACTAGCTTTGTTATACAAAGCGGGGTAAATTGCCTGCAAATAATAAGTGTCTGTTCTGAACACAATAGGAAAAATAGAGAAGTTTAAGCTAAGAGTTTGTGGTAATAAGAAATCCTTCTTAAAGCAAGCTATAGTGTTTTATGCGTTCATTATTTGGTTATTGCCAAGAGATAGAAGGCAAGAGATAAGGGGGGGAGGAAGGGAGGGTAAGAGACTAATAGGAGATTTTTTACAATATTTCATTTCATAAACATCACCAGCTCACATCACACTGATATCCCTTTGGAAATTCTAAGCTATGTATCTTAATTCCCACCATCATTTCTGAGCAACTGGTACTTAGTGGTGTTTTTACTGAAGTCTGTGGCATCAGGCCTGAACTGGAGGGAAGATATCAATACAAGTACCCTCTTCATTATATCCTTATAATGTGGGTCAAAGTCAACACTGCATTTTTTTATTATTAATCTTGTATTATTTTGTTTTTATTTTATTTTTAAAAACTGCCTTATACTGTTAGGGACTGCTGAATCAGGCATCCATGCCCCAACCAGCACTGAAGGTGAGCTGGCATTCCCAAAAGCACACATATACATGTGTACATCAGATATGACACAGAGGAACACTTTCCAACACAGATGGCAGCAGGGGTCTTGTTCACTGAGTCACTGGTCACTCTCCTGTGACAGCCTTGGTTATGATGACTACCCTGTTTGTCATTGTTTTTCTGTACACCTCTGTATCTGTGGAGATGAGAATTCAGTCACAAGCCCAAATTAATACCTTTTAAGAAGATCCAGCTAGAACTTTTTAAGTGGTAGATTATCCGCTGTAGAGGCTGTTCCAACTGGTGTGTATGTCATTTATACTCACAGGTGACATGGAAAGATTTTTATCTCCTACCTATTGTTTCCATATTAAGCATATGTAATTTTAATTTCCAGGCACTGGACATATTACCTTGGTGAATTGTACACTAGGACCTCCTGCTTTGTTCACAAGGGCTGCTTACAAAGACGTGAAGCTATCTCATGTTTTTGTAGCTATACATACACCAAATATGTTTTAATTGACACAAAGTGCTGATTTGAAGGAAATCAGCTGTCATCCTCACTTAATACTCCTGGCTTCTCCTCATAGCACACCCTTTAATTGCACAGACTGGACTCTAGATGGATCCAAGTCTGGACAATACATGCTTCAGAAGACTTTTTGATTTGACCCTGTTGCTTACAAGCATGCAGAAAACAGGACCAGACTGGAAGTAGCATTAGGTAAAACTGTCACCCATTTGTAGCGTGGAAGTTTGGTACCCAGCACTAGCTGTATTATACTGCAGATTTGTTTCTACAACTTGCATATTCCTACTTACCAATGCAAACTCAGGCAGGTCTGAGTGTCTCAATTGAAGACACTGGCACCTCATCTCCATTAGTCTCTTTCAAAATAATTTCTAATTTTTGCTGCCCATGAAATGAGTAAAATATTTTCTTTTTTTTTTCCCAGTGCTACCCACATCAAAAAAATGCCTTAAAGTTTACAGAGAACTCACTCTCTCAGTCAAAAGTGTTCTCCTAACCGACCATACGCAGATCCAGGTTTCCTGGTCTTTTAAATTGTTCTCTAAGATTTTTCTTTCCAGAGTGATTTTTCATCCTTTAAATTGAATGGTTTTGCAGATAACAAATTTAATTTCAACAATCTATTTGCATATATTAAATGAAGCATTACATCTAACTGTTGATCTTAAAGTACTGTTTCTTCAGTAATCCACCATTTTCATTATTCATTACAGCCCCGACCTCTGCGTCATCTCCACCCTTTTGCCAAAAAGTGCTTTTCCAATCTAAACCAAGTCACTGATAGAGATACAAAACAACATAGAATGAGCTGAGTAAGATGTACTAATTGCAGCTAATTATTAGAGCAGAAGTAAAACTTAGGGGTTTATCAATTGAACACTAGACAACTCTGTTTTTTTCTGTTTTCTATATGAGTTAACAGAAGAGAGGTTCTTAACTGAGTTTATAAAGAGACATCAGTGGCTGTACCATCAGCTAGTTACCACCCACTTGTGGTTGGGTGCAGATTTGCCTGCAGGACACCTTCATGGAACAGACAGTGGCATATTCTGTCTGTGGCTTGCAATTTAGTGACAATGCTTTGTACTTGTTTGTTAGAAAATAGTTTGTTTTTAATTTCGCTTGGGTCTCAAGCTTTTTAGTGTTGATCTTGTTATTCAAAGTTTGCAGCCATCTAACTGGTTTTCCATTAAAATAAAGATCCTCAATTATCTTTGAAAATCCCAACAAGATATTAGATGGTTAATAGTATTTTTCCATTTGAAATTTTTTGACATTTTTCTGATAGTAGATGTGTGCATATACTTTTGTCTCCTTTACGTCTCAATAGCACATCAGCCTGAAATCTGTTGACTGGAGGATTGTGAGCTGTTGCTTAGTTACAGTTGCATGACAAGGGCCATGATGGTAAGGGCTCATCTCTGTTATTGGATGTATCTCACCACAACTACCTCCTACTGAATCTAACAGGAAGGTGAATCCACCTTGAAGTCAGGTGTCATGTGAAAAACCCTACTTGGGATCAGAAAGATACAGATAGGAAAGAAAATTCAGGAATTTTCCACTCCCCTTTTTTTTGGGTCTAATAGGCTTTAGTCAGACTGAAAATATTTTGTACTATGTATGGAAATAATTCAATATTTAGGGTTGGATTTTTTTAAACAACTGGAAAAATTAATTGCAAAAGGGTCAGAACCATCCTGTACTATCAGTGGGTTGCTGTAAGATCTTTGGGAATACGGTTCCCTGGCATAATAGCAATTCTTATCCATATAAAACATGTCATTGATGCTTGGTTTCTATGAGCATTCAGGAAGATAAACCAAAAATTGATGGAGACAGAACAGAAAAAACTAGATATCACAAAATTCAAGCAAAGAGTTTCATGTGACATATTCATTGCCTTTAATTTTCATCCATGTTTATTCAAGTAAAACAAATCTTAACTACAGACAGGGGAAGGGCTGGGGTTTCAAAACATCAGCACAAAAATATTCAAGCATATAAATATTGTTTTTAAGGCATGTTGAGTGAAAGTTAAAATAGTTTCTCCCAGTTTCAGTGATCCACAAGACATACTGTGTAAGCAAGTGCTGTAGCAGACCAGGGAAAAGTGATAAGCACATTGGAAAGGGTTTCATCCTACTCTTAAGATATGTGAGAAAGACAGATGGGATGCATCAACCTGTAGTGTACCCCTCTTTCTCCACTGGGAACCCCAGTGGTTATTTGGACAATTATCTTGGCTTACATTAAGTGAAGTGAATTCTCTGCCAATTTACCTAACAATTATGGTAAATAATTATATTTTCAAGCTGTGTATGTAAAATAAATTAAATTTATAGTGTGAACTAAATGAATAATTTGTAATTCTGACAATCAACGCTTATAACACTGAAGAAGTGACAGCTGACAGCCTAAGATTTTATTCCGGGTTCCTATCTTTTCCCTAGGTAAATAAGCACATTATAAATGGTTTCTCAGAGGTACGACTAAGAAATACAGGAGTTAGAATTTTTTATATTTAAGCATTTTATTTTCTTTGTAAAACGAGAACAATTTTAAAGTGAATGTACTAACCACAAATTGATTTATCCTTTTTTGTATTTTTTAATTGAATAGGCCATGTTCGACTCTGGGTAGCAGATAGGCCCACACTATCTCTCATAGTATGGATATAATAACTAATACATAATTTCATTAATTTTTAGTTTAGACATGAGTATATTAAAACCAGGAGTTATCTAAGTTGAAATTGGAAAAGGGAAATAAATATTATAGTGTATATATATACTATATATAAGTATATGTATATATAAAAGTATAGTACTTATATAGTATTTTCAATGAAGGAATGAGGTGAATTGGATTAAGCACATATCCAAATGGGAATGATGGTGGATTTTTTTACAGAGTAATTAACGCATTCACAATCCATGTATACTTACACTTTGTTTTCAAGTCTGTTACTCTGAAAAAATTATAAAAGGACAGTCAAACTGAGTGATAGCTAGTAGCAAATTTCTCATAGGTACAGAATACTCTGAATAAATTTCAGAAAACCTAAGAAACATATCATTAGGCAGAGACTGATCAATGTTCATGGTTTGTCGAAGAAGTTTTCACTGTTGTTATTTGTGCTATGTTGACTTCATTGATGAACAAATCACCTTCATCTTCATTTCTCTTTTCCACTGAATATCAACTTGATAAGAAAGTGTTTACAGACATTTCATACAAAGATGCTTTTCAAAATAGTATGTATATCTTTTTCCCTTGGGTTATACAACCAGTCATATTTGAAATGAATACATATACTATGAAATAAATGTAATAGAGTGAATATGTCTGGGCACTGCAAAGATTGGCATTTTGCATTAAGCCATGTGAGAGAAGGTACTAGCAGGAGAATAGATACAGACTATGGCATTTCCAAGTACTGACACACAAAATATCCCTTCTGCTCAGTTAATCAATCATATTCTGCTAGATGAACATATTATCCTTCCAAGAAAAGAATGCAAATAACAGATGCCAAGGAGAAGGCTGAAGTGCTTACTAAGATATTTTCCTGTGATCTCTTTCACTCACTCTCTGTCTATATATACAGACACCTATTCAAATACTGGCAGAACACTTTGTGTAACAATTTCTAAGAAAGCTAAAAAGAGAAAGGAGTGGTCACCATAAAGGGAAGTGTAAGAAAAGGATGGGCAAAAGTGCTGTGAATAGCATCAAATTCTGTGCAGCTATGTGGAGCAACTTTATTTCTCCTAAAATTCTGTGAGAAATTGTTATAGTGCAAGAAGAAATGATCTACAGTAGTTCATTAATTGTCAGAGGTTTTCAAAAGTACATGGGGAGAGATATCAATAGAATATTTAGTCGCTATTTTTAAGAAAAATGAATATCAAAATAGTGGTAGTGTTGGAGACCAACTGGTTCATGAGGAATAACAGAGTTCATATAACTAGGGTCAAGATAATTACACACCAGTGCATTTAACTGCAATACCCCCTAACAGAGCATAGAGTTTTTTGTAGATCAAGGAAAATGAGGAATTATTTATTCAAACCAAACATTTAAAACTACTCTGACTCAGTCAGAGCCAGATTAGCTTCAGTAAAAGCCTTGCTCTTTCCATTTTTATGTATGAAAATTTCCTCAGAAAATATTAGAAAATGCAAGTAAACAAAGAGCATCGGATTGTTCTTGTTAATTTGTTTCCATCTGAAAGCTAATGAGGATTGGATACTGAAACAGATACAAATTCTGAGCATGAAATTATCATGGTTCGTAATTAACATGGAAACTTCTTTCAGGTTTGTTTTTTTAAAATTCAGTAATAAAGATTTCTTCCCATTTTTCATTGCCAATACTGATAACAATTGTGTGAGCTGATACGAAATCAAAAGAGACAATGTCCATCAGATTAGCCTTGTAAACCCCAACACATAATAAAAATGGTAGAAAATGGGATTCAGTGAAGACAAAGCACTTTATACAAGGAGCAGCTCTAATCCTCTGCTTATCACATTAGCCTCATTTGGACGTGTTTACTCATTCTCATTCAAAATTTTGGCTTAATATATTTTTTTAAGGCTGAGCAATTTTTCAAAAACTTGCAAGCATTTTGTAAAACAAACTTTATGGCATAGATGCAGAAAATCCATAAAGGTGAGGAAGAAAACTATGCTTCCACAGTTAATTAAGTCTTCCTCATAAAATTAGTTTTATCATTCATCAATAATCAACATCCTGAAACACAATTTCTCACATTTTCTTAAGCTTTTCCTTTCAGATTTAGAATACAAAATCAGTTGTGTTTCTCACAGTGAAACCAGATTATCTCCGTGGGCATTCCAATTTGCCCAGATTGTCATGTGAATTATTTAGCTGATGCTACTTCCCACCTCAGATGCTATTCAAAGTACATGTACTGTGCCTATGCATCAGCAAAGTACAGCAGAACAGATATCCTCCAGAACGCTTCTTAGTTTGTGGACTTGGGACATCATATGAAATCTTGTATGGTTTGTATTTTCTAATGGAGCATTTTTCTCTGGCAGAGTTCTGTCGAAATTCATAATACAACATTTTAATCTTTATGATTAATTAAAATTAATTAAAATTATTAAATAAACTAATTTTAATGAATTAAATTAATCTAAATTCATAAGTAAATAGATTCTTAATAGGATTTAAGACTACCTTTTACCTAAAATACTGGAATTTTAGTTCAATCCAGTATCTTGACCCTTACATTTTTGCAAGTTACGGCATCTAATGCCTGACAAAATAGTAGAGAAGAAATGCAGCCAAAATTTATCCCTAGTGAAATTGGTGGTGGTGTTTGATAATCTTTGTAAAGATAGAAGTTTAAAATAATCAGAGTTTTTTCTTACCCCATCACCTCTCTTTTAAAGAGGGTCCCATTCTAAACTTTCTGTGGCTGGCTCTGGACAACTTTCCATTAGCAGAATCCGTTCAGCTTAACACAAGAAAAGTGCATAGAAAAGCAGTTTAAGAGTCAGAAATATGACAGCATTTAATAAAAATAAGAAATTATTTACTTAGCCTGAATTTCTCACACATCTGAAAATACTTGTAAAGTAGTATTCACTTTTAAAAAACTAGATATAGTTAGACTTGGCTCTGGCTTGTTGGGTTCAATTCAGCACACAAAATAGGAGGCATTCCCTAGTGGAATAACTTTCATCATTGTGACTTGGCAACAAATGTTTGTGAAATATGAATATGACAGCTTCACTCATTATGCTGTCAAAGGATGATAAATGTTCAGAATTTTGCAGACTTTCTTTCTGATAAGACTAAATTTCAGGAAAAAATGGTCTTCCACTACTGCTGGTTGTTAGGAGGCACTGCATAGGCACCCTATAATTTCTTCTTGTGTGACAGATGCACAACTTTCCTAAAGGCCAGCCCTGGAGTAAGATCTCCTTTAAAAAAATATGTAATTTATATTTGGCTTCTGTATCACAGTCAGGTTTGGAATGAAACTGATTCATAACAGTGATACCATCTTAACTGGATCTTCCCAGTACACGTCCACTCCCAATTTTTATGTAAGTCCAGTCCATACAAACAGTACTTTGAAAATAAGAGTAAAGACTAAAATCTCCTACACATATGGAGGATGTGAAAGTGATGTAGTTCATGCTTTTCAGTGCTAGTATTAGTTGCTGCAGAGGCTCTGAAAAGTGATGGGAAGAAGTAAAAGCTTGACCACAATAGATTTGCTTCAGTTCTTTTCTCAGACTGTCATGCTGTAACAACAATGCAGCTTTATAAGAAATCAAATTGTTTTATTAATTTTTTCTCAGAAGGTAAACAATTCATATGTCTTCATCTTGTATCTGACCTTTACTTGGGAGGAGGTCTGATTACATGTCTCCTTTGCTGCAGCTAAATATTTGCTGGAGTTTTGTTTTATCAAATTCACTTCTGTATTTATCTCTTATAGACTTGTCTTCTGTGTAGCTGTGCCTGCCAGAAAAGATATGTAACAAAATTTAACCTTCAGCAAATGTAAGCAGCAGGGGTATTATGCTATGCAGAGAAAACCTTACATCTTCCTTTTCATCTTTTGAGGAGCTCTTGGTTGCTTCCTAATCTGATATCACAAAATGCATTTTTCAATACAGTTTCACATTTCAACTGATTTTTTACGGCAAAATCTTCAGTGCTAATGTATCACTGGATTTGTTCCTTTTACAGGTGGTTTCTTAAGATGAGTTCGTGTGGTGCCTCAAGAATGGCTTCTGCTGACTGATCATGCATCAGTGTGACAAAGGAATTTAAGTTGCTTAATCTATATGAATAGCAAAAGAGAACTGGTTGCTTTTAGTTCAGAAATTCAAAATGCATATTTGGTTATGAAAGCCATTGAAGAAAAAATACAGCTTGGGGCAGGGGAATGGGTGAGGGGGCAGTTGCAGTCAGCAAATTTGGGAAATGAAATGGGAATTGAAGGTAGTCTGGAGTTTATTATTATAGGAAAGTGATTGTGTTTTTAAATTATGTTAATTGACTGAAATAGTGAAAAGAATGCAGCCTTTTGCCCTAAGCTGAAACTGAATACTGTTTCCAGGCTGAGAGAAATGTGAAAAGGGAATGAAATGTTACCTCACGAACATCATGTCTGATAATATTTCTAGTCAGAAGAACTAAGATAAATGTTGTAAAAGAAATAAAAGAGTTTAGATTTGATGGGGAAATAGAGCATAATTTTTGTGTTATATTTGAAGTCATGCATTTTGAATCTGGAGTTTAAAAATAAATACTGGAGTTGGTCCAGCCACAGAATGCTATCTTGTGATTTTTCAAGAATGACATAACTAAGTCCTTTTTTGAAGTACCAAGAATTTTTGTAGATAACTGAAAACATTCAAAAAGAATTAATATATGAAGTAAAAATACTGTGATTGTCAGAAAGTATGAGGTAATTGTAAATTCTAGTAGCTGTTACCTGAGAATATTTTAAGGAAAAATTAAAACATGATTAGATCTGTAAACAATATCTGTGTTGACACTGCTCAAAAGTGTTTTAGAAACTTTTTTTTCTGGAACACTGTTCTAGAGTATTTTTCATGGAGTTGGGAGGAAACATCCCCACAGAGGATCCATTGCATAATTGCCTGTATGGGAGTTCCTTATCTGCCTGTACAGCAGACCAAGTGTCTGGATTCAGTATAACAATTTATGTTTCATTTATTTTCACACCGATTTGTCTGTCCCAGAGTTCTGTTTTTCCCAGAACTGTCCTGGCTATGGCTGCATATAGGATTGTGTGTACCTAT
The DNA here is from genome assembly GCA_037834095.1 of Argya squamiceps. Lineage (NCBI taxonomy): Eukaryota > Metazoa > Chordata > Aves > Passeriformes > Leiothrichidae > Argya > Argya squamiceps. Next base: position 101,493,421 of record JBBMKD010000145.1, on the reverse strand, counting down.
GTCTTTATGGGACTATCAGGCTTTTTCTCTTGCAGCTTATACATCCTTGCTGTGTCTCTCCTCATGTTTAATTTTACTGAAGCGTATTTTCTCTGCACAGCATTGGAAATATCCATTGCAGTCTACCTGCATTCTTTGAAAATTTCCTTGTTTGCTCTTATTGGTCTGTGGACAGCTTTGTTTTTCGTTGAGGAATATTTACTAGCCACATGCGATTGTCTTAATTACATTAGGGAATTCAGAATTGTTCTAGGAGCCTATGAATAAGGTTTCAGGAGGCTGTAACAAAGGGCAGAAAAATGCCAAATAATTTACATTCAAAGTGAACAGTCTATAATCAGCAACCCACTGAACAGTAACTGACGACATTCATGGGGGTAGATGGCAAAGTTTTAGTGGTGGAAGAGGAGCAGCTGCAGGGGTCTCTCACAGATCAGTTTCCAAAATGTCCAGCTATCCAGCTGTCCAGCATCGAGGAACTTACTGCAGGTCACAGCTGAGCCTGTCAGGGAGGTTTGTGTGATGTATGTGAAAACAGGTTTTAAAACCAAAACAAAAACACCCCAAAACCAAGAACAGAGAAAAGAGGACTGAGTGAAAGGGTAAGAAATAACAGAGATCACTGAGATCAGAGAAGAAGTACTCCAAGAGATGTGGAGATATTCCCTGCAGCCTGTGGAAAACTTGTACTGGAGCAGATTTCCTGCTGGACTGAGGCCTGCAGAGAGCCCATGCCAGAGCAAGGGAAGTGACAGAGAAGTCACTATGAACTGACCATAATATCTTTATCCTCTCTGTGCTTTTCTGGGCTGGGGATGGAGCAGTCTGGAGTGAAGGAACAAATCTATTTCAAGTGTCAATAAATGAAGTTAATTTTCCTCAAGTCTGGTTTGCCAGTAATTGCTGAGCAATCTCCCTGTCTTTATCTTAACCCAGCAGATTTCTCCCTCCTGTTGGTTCGTAATGTCTGCCCCTGTTCTGACAAGTAGAGGGAGTGAGTGAGTGGCTGGGTGGGGGTTTACCTGTTAGACCCCTCACAGAATCATTTAATTTATGTAAAGACAGAATGAAAATGTTAAGGATGCTCATTTCATAGAGCCTGGAGTAAAGATGAGGAAAAGAAAGAGCTATAGGGAGTTAGAATGATTCGATTTTATATCTGCTTGTTTCCAAAATTAAAAAAACAAACAAACAAATGCACCAAAACAAATATTATTCAAACAAATGAAAGCCTAAATAAAGATTCAATACTACTGAAAGGAATACTTAAAGCTGTAAGAAGAATATACCCTAACAGTGTAAAATCAACTTTTAGAACTCATTGCTATGAATGCTAATAATACTAAGACTGAAGCAGATTTGTAAGAAAACTTAAGGATTTGCATTGATGTTGAGAATGTCCACATTTCAATTGCAAAGGATTAAGAGAATATCAGAAGAGGATGGCTGAAAGCATGTCTTCATGCCAATTCCCTACATGATTTCTTGCACTTCCCTTTGAAGAAATTTATATTGGTGGCTGTATGAGACAAGCTAATATCTCTGTCAATGCTCTGGTTTGCTCCAGTTTTTTCTGTACTTTTACTTGCTTAGTGAATAGTTAAAAAAATCACTAGCAATAATAGGATTGCGTTCCAAATGGATCACCAGGCTGATTATCTAATGAGGACAATTATTCTTTAATCAGCATGATGCAGTTATAAATGTGAGACTTTGGAAAAACAAGTCTGGAAAAGGAATCTGCCAGAATTTAGCAGGAGCTTGTCACTAATGATAAGAACTAGACGCTTCACAGAATCGGAGCAAAGGATGGTTTAAAAGGCTCAAAAAAATATTCTCTTTCATTCAGGATCAAATCCACCCAGAAAAGATATTTGACCTGTTCCCTGTTTGTTTCACCACCTTAGCCTGTCCAATGACAGCACCCCGCTTGTGTGCTAATATCAAACCTAACTTCCTCATGTCCTGCCTTTGGTGAGTGAGGACAAAAATTGTTTATCAGCCTCTATCTAGAAGTGTTTCATGCATTACAGGATATCTCAGGTTGTTCTTTTATAAGCTACAACAGCCAGACCCTTCAGCAATTTCTCATGGGTTATGTCTTCTCTATCTGTTACTCTTGTGCTGTCTAAACTCTCCCTGATTTACCTGAATTTTATTTAAAAGTACAGTGCGCAGACTGAGCAGATTTTTTTGGATGAATCTTCTGCCAGAGTAAAGCAAATGAAGAAATTACCTCTTTTATCATATGTATAACATTTGTAATATTCCAAATTAAGATACATTAATTCTTTTTACAGTTCATCGCCTTGGGAGAACAGAGTTCACAAACAAGAAGGACAGTTACATTCCTAGTGCAGCTTTTACAAATTTAGTAACCAATTTTAAGCTTTCTTTTTTAAAGTCTGACATCTTAATTTATTGTATTGGTCAGCAACCCTCCCTTTAAAGACTATTAGATTTGAGTGTCTAAAAAACAGTCAAAATGGTTTACTTACAGAACTCAATTATTAAAATATATAAAATATATAACCAGAATTTTGATTGCAAGTTCTAATTAAGTGAACTTATTATTTAATAATATGCTGAGAAATCATTTGCATGAGAGGAAAAATTATTTAAAACTTCCAGTATCACCAATTTTTTTTATTTTTAAGCAATTTTTATGCAAGGTACTTAATTTGGCTAAATATATGAATCCAAGCATTCTCCCTTTTAAAATAAAAATAAAAAAATCAAGTTTTCAATTTTTTTCTGAAAAAAGAAAATACCCTGCTTTGAAAAATCTTTCCTTTCCCTTGCAATTTCTTCTTCTTTGTCTCACAGGATTCAGAGGTGGGAAGAGGTGAAAACTGTGGCCCTCAGAGATGAATTGTTATTATCCAGGTTACAGTTCTTACATCTGAGTCTCACTCCAGTCCAAGCAGTGGTTATTACAAATTCCAACAGTTAAAGTAAAAAAAAAAGAGCAAGAATTTTACACCTAAATATTTATCCTTTACAAGAGAAGGCACTGTACAAGAGAAGGCATGTAAGTGGATATGAAAATATTGGGGGCTGTCCTTATGCAGACATAATATAATCATGAATCAAGGAAAGTTTTCTGCCTTCCTTCAGATTGAATCTGTGGTAGGAATATTTCAGTGGTCCTCAGTCAGGATCACCACAAGCCTGAAAGACAGAGAATCAAGGTTATTTTACCATTTACTGTAATAATTTAGCCTTCACGTTTACTTCTATTTTGAGATTGATTTTCTAGAGAAAGTAAGTTTGTATGACCATGCTTACTGGGTACATGTTTGTGTCCTAGATAAATCTCTTAGCCAGTGGGAAAAAAAAAAAAAGGCAAAAAACCCTCACCAATCTCAGATTAGTTCATTTGTTAATTTCCGATAGTTCTTGGGAAATGAGTGGCTGGGAAGAAGACAGACCTCCTGAACACCACCTGTAATAAAAAGGCTGCAGCATGATCAGGGGACATGACTGACAGTTTAATCTGTCAACTCAATAACTAAACTGCCTTGATGCTGCATCTGTGCTGCAGCCTGGCTCTGGCTCTGTGATTGTCATGAATGGCAGCATGAGGGAAAGGAGGACAAATTTTCCATCTCTAAAGGGACAGAACTCTTCTACAGCTCTGCAATATCATAAATATATTTTGGTGAAGATTAGTGTAGCAGGAATTTGTGACTGGACCAGGACACACCTCTGAACGTCCAGCCTGTCTTTCAAGGATCAACATCATCTTTCAAGGACATAAGATCATTTCTCAGACAGGCTCCTGCTGGCCCCATACCCTACTGTGCTCCATAATGGATTATCTGCTATATTACGCAGGAGAGCAGTAATTGCCTGCTATTCAGTCTACAATAAATTAGGTATTAATTAGCTTTATAAGGAACTTGATGAATGAGTGATGTGAGAAAATGCTATACATTACAATGGGTTTATCCATTCTCCTTAGCTTAAGTAACTCCATGCAATTTTTCTCTAGGACTTTCTAAGATATTATGTCATTCTAAATTTTAAAATTGTCAGTGAATTTATCCATCTTGTTTCCTATTTCCAGTGAGAAAGTGCTTAAATCCAGTTCCAACCCTCTCGGCCTGTCTCCATAGCAGAAATGTTCCAACCCTCAGAGCAACCTAGTGGAAATTTTTTTAGAAGACAACATATCATGATTTGCAATCTTGAGAATGCAATACTGAAAGCTATAGTCAAAGAGAAAGTACCAGAAAATTCTGAATGAGTTTTAGATATTAAATTAAAACCAGTCACAGACTATAAACATTCAAATTATAAAACATATTAACACTATAAAGCATAGCTGAAAGGAGAACGAGCTGCTTCACTAGAGAAAAAAAATCAGGTCTTAAAGGAATGGAGAAACTAGTTACAGAAGAACTGCCCTCACTTGTGTAACAAGGTGAATATACAAATTAATTTCTCAGCACATCATATTAGTGCTGCTCTATCAGTTAGATATAGAGTATGTTACAGACAATGCTTACATTGTGCAACAGTGCTGTGAAACAAGGTAATATTTTACACAGAGAAACAGTACACAGATTAAACTGCTTATCTTAATGTAACAGAGTCAGTGATAAAGATGAGAACAAACAAACAAAAAGATAATTCTTCACGTCAGCTCCTAGGCAGTAATTACTAGGCAAGATGAATTCCCAGCCTTGTAAAACTGTGAGGAAACTATGTGGCACCTCTGCAACCAAATAATTTCACTATCCATATTTCCTTAATGAAACAGAAAATCCAAGCCTCCAAATTTGTGAGCTTGATATGTGTCATCTTCTGTCACCTTGAGATGTACACACCAGATTTTCATATTATTTCCATGAGAAATATGGGAAAGGCCCTTTCGTATGAAAGTGAGAAATCCCTAACTGTCAAAAGAGCTGCTATAGCAACAAAAAATAATATGAAGTACATCAAATGGTGGAAAAATAATCACTTGAAAATAAAACTACACAGGCTGTGTATATTTCTGTATTCATTACTTATGTCCTCAGTATGTTCCATGACAGGAATTTCTGGTACAAGTTCTGTAATGGTTTTAATGAAAATTTAGTACAATCAGAGTGAGCACAACACAAAGCTATACACAGGCACCATAAAAAGCTCTAGCACAGGTTTTCTGTGCAGCACGATGCAAAAAAATCATGCAGGACCCCAAGTGAAAACAATCTGTCATCTTGGTGAGTCTTGGTGCCTCCTTTTCAATCTCTAAATATTTGGGATTATCATAGAGAGTAATTTCCTTTGGGAGCAGCAGAAAGAGATTTTTCTAAAGATGTCATTATGCTACAATTTGCCTATAATAGCACAGAGCATATGCTTACTCCACCTTCTATTTTTTTCACATTTTCAGTTGCAGGGCTTTTTTTGCCCAAGATAGGAATGGGAAGAATGTTTTAAATCTTTATGTTGTTCAAAGAAACAAAAACAGCTCCAGTAAGATTTTTTTGTTCCATCAGGACCCTAGGTATTGCCATCTCCACTTCAAAATAAGAGAAACTTAATGCAGTACTACAGTAGTGTAATCATTTATTTTCTTTCACATTTGAGATCTGTTTGTGGGGCATGATGCAAAGAAATGCAAGTTACTAAAGAAGTTCTGAGCAGCTCTCTTGTTCTCATTGAGTTTTTCAGTAATTCACATGCCAATGCTGCTAATAAGGCTCAATCCAGTTCTGAGCATGAGCTGATGTATTGAAACTAGCCTGTATCAGGCTCTGCATTATTAAATTGCCCGAAGAGAAATATATTCTTTCTTGATCTCCCCAAATATTGCTGCCAACCAAATGCAGTTAAATAAAAACAATGTGTTTTTTCCTGTAGCTGTACTTGCAAGAGGAAATATATGGACTTAACATGGAAGCCCCTATGAAACTCTGTTTATGTTGTCAAATATCTTTACAAGGATCAGGTACCCTTTCATCGATTCTGGGAATCTACCATACTCATTTCATGACCTGAAAGTATTTATCTTTTCCCATGATTGCAATTACCAGTGAACCATTCATAAACTTAATATCACCTTACTAATGATAATTTTTATAAATTCTTCCCCTTTAAGTTTTTCAAAGTAATTTCTTTCAAATGTCTGATTGCTTTGAATAGATGAAAAATAAATGGCAAGTTGCAGCAGAACTAATTTCTTAAGCATGCCAGATATTTTAATTATTTAAATAGCTTCTCTCCAAGGACTTCCTTACATTAGTACAATGTTTTTGTAGGCAGAGCTCTATGTATGAAGACTTGTGAAAGACTGAATTCTGTATATTGTATGTCTCAGACAAATCTTATCCTTACACATTCAATAAAAATAAATATATAAAAAGCTAATAAAAACTACATCAGAAATATCTGTTGCTTTCATCTCATCTTCCTTTCCTCAACATTATGATGATGACACTGCTTTTCATGCACGTACTGAACTTGCTTTCTTTTATACTTCCTCTGTTTCTGATGGGTTTATGGCAACTTGGATTATTCTGGCTCTTGTGAAGGGGGCACAGAATCTCTCTGACTATGGATAGGGACAGCTAATAATGTTTCTGTTTATTCCTCTGGGCTCAGCTAGAAATAAATCCTGGACTCAGCAGTTGTAGAAACAAGACTCACCTATGAGGGAGTCCTAGATGGCCTTTCCCAACACCTCCATAGTTCCACACAAGCACCAAACTCCTCCTCTTGCACCCCACAGCCGAGGAAGCACCTCTTGCACAACTGCCCTTCCCATAAAACTTGGGACAGATCAAACCTTCAGGCCAGCAGATGCTCCTCTGCTCTGGTTTCACTGATCAGCAACTTTTGTTTCAGCCTTCCAAAGTGCAAGCACAATTCAGTTTCTCAAAATCAAAACTCAGTAGCTGCCCTTTGAGACATCATTTGCATCTGTTAACCCTGAAGAGGCTGTCAGAGACTTCCACTCTGGGAGATGAAATTTTCAAAAATACCTTTTCAAAGTTCCTTTTATTTTGACACAGACTATGGAACATAACAAAAAAAAATTTACCTTTTCTGAAGTTAGAAAGTATTTTACTCTTTGTTGCCCTTTACTTTGGAGAATAAAGAGAATTGCCAGGGTAAGGTCCACATAAATACTTGTAGCAGACCTCGATATCTCATTGCAATACAAGAACTACAGGATCCATGTTCAGAAATGATAACACCAATAAAGACACCACACTTCTGAAAAGAAAGAGTTTTGGAGAATCAGCTGAAGAAGAATAAAGCTTGTGGGAAAACTCTTCTAACCCTGAATCAGGGAAAAGGATGGAATCATTGTTACTGCTTGGTTCAAGGATGTAGATATGAGTGTGAACCAGTCATCAACGTGTTCACCATTTGCCCATGGTACACTGGGAACTGCCTCATTTGCAGGTTTTGTTCATCACTTTTTCAGAAATGAGCTAAAGAAGCATCTGGGGATTGGGGTGCTGCTTGGCTGAAGTCATGTGTAGGAGCTTCACTTTCTGTTTCACAAGACATCACAGGCAGGAGAGGACACAGGAAAAAATGAACATCCAATTCATGTAAAGGCAGCCTTGCACCTAGATGTTTTTACACCAGTACTTGAAAGCCCATGTATACTTTTGTTTAAAACTCATACATTTGATCAACAGCATTGCTCATTCATCCATTGAGTCTGAAAATAAAAATATGCCAGGCCACAAGGAGGGACTGCAGTCCAACAGGGGCTTTTGACATGGAAGGAAGTGGCTAATTTATCTTGCATTTGAAATATTCTGAATTTTTCCATACAGATCACAGGAACCTTGAATTAAAAATTGTTTCTCCTGAGTCTTAACTTCCAGTTGTGGAAGTCCAGCATTATATCAGTTCTCAGACAGAAAGTAATAATATCACAGGATGAAAAGCATATTTCACTCTATATTTCTCTTGAAAAGAAGAAAATAACTGTGAGTTATTGTGAGCATACACAGTTACCTTCAAGCATGACTTGCTTACATTTTGCAAGTTATCAACTGTGTAGTTTAAATTTTTTAACATTTTGAAAAGATCTCACTGCCTTTTTCACATTCACTGAGAATTAAGTAAAGCTTCTTTTTTGACAAAGATGTCATTACACATGACTAAGTGGAGATGGATAATTTTTTTTGACAAAATCATCCAGCAAGCTGGTAGAAGCTTGGACACTTGTTCTCCCTCTTAGGGCATTCTAAGTATAATTTAAAAAATTACAGGGTTGTGAGTAATCTGTGACCCTTTTTCTCCCTGAGCAGGATTGAAATTTATAAAAGGGGTCTTTTCTTGGTTTGGCTAGCTTTGTGTAATAACATCTGTTTTTATTTGGTTGATATTGTAGGATGGCAAGTGCATTCTGCTGTGGAGATGCTCTGAGATTTTCTGTAAGGAAAACAGTAATCTCCATTTCCCGTCTACAAATCCTAAACTGATTCCACCTGTCAATACTTCACATTTAATACAAAAATTCCAGACTTCATTTAGAAGTCTCTGGTCTCTTCCTGACTATTGAGGTAGGATTTGTGGTTATTCAACATTGAAACTTGAGTGAGGCCCTATTTCAACACATTTAGTCCATCAAAGGAAAGTGCACTGGAGCACTGTGGTATGACACACAAATGCTTGCTGAGAATTAGTGTATTTTTGTTCATCTTGAAGAAACTTGTCCAGTTGATGCATTGTTCCAGAGACTTTTTGTGAGCAAACTGGAATTCCTCAAGAAATACTGAGTTCTCTGACCTCAAGAAAGCAATTTTTGAAATGCAGTGACAAAAATTTAAATGCAATCATGTAAACCAAGTTAGGGACACCACTTTGTGGATTGTTGCTTGCTTTCTTTTGTCAAAACTTAATGAAAGTTAAACCATCCAAAACCAATGGACTTGGACTACTGATGGGTTTGTTCAATTGCAGGAAATTTTTACATCAGCCGACTGAACTCACTCATGAAGTATTGCTGAGTGTTTTACTTCCTCCACAAGGAAAATGTTTTGCAATGCCTGCTTTTCTGTTTGCTTTTTAGTTAAACTTCTTACATTTATTTCATTGTACTTGCCTAGATTTCAAAATGAGACAACATAATATTAAGAATCTTATGTCTGATTTTACTTTCTTATAACTAATTTCTTTTTGGCAAATTGAAGGTTGCTGCATCCTGGCTGCTTATCCTGTCAAGCAGAAGCATGGGCATGCTCCTGCTCCATGTCTGGAATATACATTTGGCAGACTCCAGACAGAAGCCCTTTCACAAACAGATGTGTTCCTGAGACACATGTACCTGGAGCAGGCTTTGAAAATACACAGCCATTTAAAATTACTGTTACCATGAAAGAATTTCTGGGCTAATATTTTGTGATGTGAATTCACAAAACAAACACCAATAGCATTGTGTGGCTTTTATATTTGTGAATGATGCTTTGAAAAAGCAAAACCTTCAATATGCATTTGCCTGTTTATCTGGACTAGATACAAATTAGCCAAATATTTCAGGATGCTGTGTTCATTAAAAAGATGGATTTGAAATATATAGAAAATAAACAAAGTCCAGTATAATAAATATTTGAAAATAATGGTGAAAATGTCACTTCTAAGGACAGTAGTGACTGAATATTTCTTTTTTTCTGCTTGGAAAAGAACAGATTTATGTCACTGTATCATCCATAAAATGAGGACACTCTTCTTAATTACCGAGCACAGAGTTTGTTAAATATCAGCTATCACAATTTTTAAAAATACCATTAGATTTGACGGACTGAACTGACCAGACTGACTTTTCCAAGGCTAAATAATGTCTTCTCTAATGAAAAAGGCATATCACAGGCTTAGAATGTTGAAGTATAAATTTTACTTTATTTTTATACCATTGTGTCTGTTGAGTTTATTTTTCAGGAGAGAATTCAATGAGCAGCAAACAGAACAATTACTTACTGTAACAACTCATTGGTCACCTAATTGGAATAAGTGTCATGGGACATGGCAGATTCTTCATCACTTCAAAGCTTTCAATCAAAATAATACTTTGTTTTAAAGTGTTTCTTTCTCAAATAATTGTCCTATGACTTCGGTTATGCTTGAACTTTCTTGAGATCACCAAAGTATTTCTGAGATTTTTTTCTAGATTTCATGATAAATAGCCCATGAATAAACCAGCAGGTCTTGGAATAAATGCATGTCATGAAGTAATTTGCCTTACCTTCCGTATGAAAGTAGTTTTGAGTTGCAAACAAAATATATTTCATTCTTCTAACAGTTGAAAAATCAGCTGTTTATAAATCAGAACTACACTCTTTCCTGACTTGATATGAGCAGTTTTTGGGTTTCAGGCTACTTTTATGAATAAATATTCAATATGATGTCATTGAAGGATAAGTTGGCATCTTAACTGATAAAGTAAATTTGACAGTACACAGTAAACATGATGGGATCATAGTAATGATGCTGGTTTTGGTACAGCAGGCTTTTAAGATATTTTTACTGCTCTATAATTAGAGAACTCATCCCAAACTCATCACCTGTTCATTTCCTATTCCAAATGTTTTCAAAATATCTGTATTAAAAAAAACACAAAACAAAACCAAAGCAATCTATTAACTTCATTTTTCTACTCCCAGAGAATTATGAGTTACCATCTGAATCTAGCACAAATCCTCCACTACAGGACTATCTTCAAAATTATTTAGAAAGTCAGATGTTGGACTTAATCACATATTTTTAAATGGAGTGGCAGTAATTTGCATTTCTTCAAATGGTTGGTAAATCTGGTTTTAGTGGGAGTTTTGCCATGTGTTTGATCAATGGCTTTGAATATACCTAATCCTACTGAACTACATGCACTGATTATCTTAGCACTTTAAAACATGTGTTCCTACCAGCACAAATTCTCTTTTTTTATGGTACCTGACATTGTACAAGCATATGGTGATATACTGGAGAAGAATTGCATCTTATCTGACATGTTTCAATATTTCACCTCTATTTCTTGCCCCAGTTTTTTGGATTAAATAATATTTGGGAAGGGTAAACTGATGCCAAGGAAAACAATGTTTAAAAAGTAAGATGGAAAATAAATTGGCTGAAGTTAATGTCTTCTTAAATATTGACAATGACAATTCCAAGAGTAATTGATTTTACTTTTTGAGAGACAGTTTACCTTTGCATTGTCACAAATCCAAGAAATCTCCCCAGACTGAAAGGAAATAGTTCAAAAGAGGCAGACAAGCTGGTAACAGCACATGCATTCTCAAATGGCAGTTTCCTCCCTCCCTGCAAAGACATCTAGAGACTGACTGTGTCTCCTTTAGGATCAATATCATCAATCACACCCACAGGGAAACAGAAATCCAAGTGTTTGAGCTGTCTCCCAGCAAATAACCAAAGTTTTTTTAAAGTGACCAGTAATGAGTTGGCAGAAATTTCTGATTAGCTCTAGGGCAGTGAAAGGTTTTTCAAGTATTAATGAATTCCAGATCCTTTTGGAATGATGGAGCATGAAAATATATTTCAGATGAAGGTGCAAAATTGAAAAACATGTACTGCCAAAAGCCTGGAAAAATTATTGCATCTTATAGGCTACCATTCAAAGTATTTGTTAATCAGTAGTAACAATTGTCACTTTTTAAGTTAAAAATGATGTTTTTCCTAGATTTCATTATAAAAATTCCATAAACAGATGAACATATCATGAACTTACATAATTAGTTTTCTTATTTTATTATTTTATTTTTAATTGGTATTCTAGTTGTCATTACTTCATAAATTATATATAGTTTCTGTTTTATAAATGGAATATTAGGCAGTTCTTGGCTGGGGATGGAAGAGGTGCTGAAATGAGCGGATTAGGAACTCCCAGTGAGGCTGGAAAGCTGAGTCATATCTTCTACAAACTGTTCCACTGTATGAAGGAGAATCATTTTGCCAAAGTTGCAGTAGCTAAAAGTCTGTTGTTTAGGTCTGAGTTAATTATCCCATATTCTGAACTCAGTGGAGAAAAAGAGGAATTTCTAAAATTTGTTCTGCTGACCTGCTTCGGATCCCTTTTTCACATGAATTCCTCGGTTTTCTTCACATGGGACAAATATATGCAATGACCTTCCAGATGAACCTTGATCCTTGTGTTCCTGACAATTTACTAAACCATCAGACATTTCTCATGGCCAAGACCTAGCTTAAAACTGAGATGTTTCAGTATATACTATGTTCAGCACTCTGCCAAAAATGGCAATAGGTATTTACCTTACACCACAGCATTTATTTACATTACATTACATTACGTGTAATGACATCTAATTTTTTATGCCATCTGCCACTGAACCATTTTGAGCTCTTTTCTTTATAAAGCTCCAAGGAACCCGGAAAGCTTTAGTGACTTGTCATTTAATGAAAATTACTGGAGAATTCAGATGCTCATGGAAATCTGCCTTGAGAAAACTCTCTGGGCTCTAAGCCATACCTGAGTCCCAAGGAGAAACGCAGCAATGAGAGACACAGTGAGAGACTTCTGTCACAAGTGATTACCAGGATGTGCATGCAAATGAAAGCTAAAAATTAATAATCCTGTTAGTTGCTCTTGATGCTCAGGCCTAGCAGTTTTAGGTCAGCTAGGAAGCCTGAAGAAGAAAGAAGAAAGTACAGAAAAAATGAGGTGAGATCAACATCTCAAATGGTCCAAGTGGATAGGGAAGCTTTTTCCAGCATTATTCCTCATTTTGCTTTATTCAAGTGATTGATCAAGTGATCAAGGATCAGATTCTTCTAAAGGAGAAAATTTGAAAATAAAGGGGACAGATATTTCTCAAAATCAAAAACATAAAATTTGAAATAATTTTTTAAAAATCTTATTAACTGAGAAAAAATACTATTCAGGGAGGGTTCAATCTCAGATTTTCTTTCATACAGAATTTTGAGTAATAGTTGCATTTACTTCTTCAACATAATCGGGAAGATTTGTAGGGACTAGCTACTTGACTTCCATGCACAAATTGATTTTTGTCAGGAATCTCTCACAAAATAAATGAGAAAAAAATTCTGTTTTGTTTTTCAAAACTTGTATTCCTCATAGGATTTGATTAATGTGTTGCTAGAGAGTTCATTTTGATCTACACTATAATACATTTGGAGAGATAAAAAGTAACAAATCTCTTAATGAGTTCTCTGAATTTCATGTTTGTGAGGCAGAAAATGGTCCAGAGGTTAGGACTTTTCCAGAGGTATGTAGTATTTACTTATTTATTCCCACTTATAACTAACATAAATAGATTTTTAAAAAAAGGCTCATAGATTTTATGTGACCTTGTTTTGAAGGCTATGGGAACATACAGTGCTAAGGTTTCTGATTCAAACCCATTTAAAATTGATTAAATCATTTTGCTTCCAATAAACATGGGCAGGGCAGAATTCATTGTCCAATAGTTATAAGAAATTTTTATTTGTATATCAAGTGGAGGAAGAAGCAGCAGCCACCACAGGCACATTAACCAGGTGCATAATCCTCACCCATTTGTTCCAAAGGAAGCCCACAGAGATGGAGCATGACCCAATATAAATTGCTGATGTAAAAAGACACAAGACACAAAACATGGTGTCCTTTAATTAGGGTCCTAAGAGGAGGTGGTGTCAGTCTTTCAACAGTGAGAATGAAAAAGCTCTTTGTTTCTGTGTACTGTATCTGCAGTCAGAAGCAGCAGCACAGTGAGAATATCCAGAAGAGTCTGGAATTGCATGGCCATGAATCAAAGCATGCACAGAGCAGGGGGTTCCTCCATTTCTACTTGACTGGTACCAAAAAGGATGCTCCAGGGTCTGAGGACACACTCAGGGGCCAGCAGAAAGTTGCCCTTTAGAAGTAGACAGGTTTGTTACTGCGCAAAGGGTCAGGCTTGGAGGTTTTCATTTCCACAAATAATGCTGACTCTCTGGACTGATCAGGCTTTCCCACTTCCAGGATTTGGGCACAGTCATGCTAGTGCAACTAGTGTAATTGAATTACATTAAACTCTTAGATAATGGAGCTGCCACAATGTCCATTGACACTCATTTTCCCTTTGAGGACTGTAAAAAATATTTTTGTCTTCTACACAAAATTCTAAAGCGATAGGGAGCTTAGCTTTGTTTCTTTCTTTTCTCTTTAATGCCATTCATTTTTTACAAAGCCAGAGAGAGAGAACTTGTGTACACATACAGTGTCCTTAGAGTTAACAAATTTTGTGGACTATATATATTATTATTGTTTATGTGTTTTAACTAACCATTTGAGATTCCCTCCCCAGAATGCTCTTGCCCTCATTAATAGATTAAACATTAAATTAGTTCTTTTACCCATGTCTTCTTTGTTTTCTGTCTACAACTTTTTACTATTTGTGCACCTACTTATTCTCCTGTAGGCAACACCAAAAAAAACAGGAAATGTACCTTTCTCTCATACAAAAGTGTCTGAATTTTTTTAATGTGCTAAATGTCAGAAAACTGGAAACCTGTTTATCCTTATGGAACAGCTATTTTTGAATGGCTTTGCAGACCTGAGTGTATAACAAGAGGTTTCTCACATGTTGGGAATGAGGTCTGGTACTAAACCATCTTCCTTGGAAATGGACAGCCAAGGTAGCATTCAAAAATCAATTCAACCCTCTGTCTTCCTGGGTTGTTCTTAAATCTTATTACTTCCTACAACATTTTGAGCCAAATGGACCTGCTCAAAACAGCAGGCTGCTTGATGGGTTGCTTGGAAACGCTACAACAGTCTGCCCTGCTACCTGCCTAACCTCAATCAGCACTCTCCCTCTCCTGGGAGCTGTGAGTGAACCTCAAGAATCAGCTTTATCTCCTGCAGTGTTTACTCAGAACAGGCTTTGTCCCAGGGAGACAAAGCTCTTACAACCTTTTGTTGAAAAAAAAAAAAAGAGAAAACAGAGAATAATGCACTGGGAATGAAACTCAAGGAACACATACATGAAATTCAGTTAGCTATTGAAATACACATTTTTTTTAAGGAAAGTTTCCAGCCGCTCTTTAAACACATGACAGATGATCAAACCTACTGGGACATAAAAGTTTCCTAATTTACAGATTAGCTCAGTTCAGCTGGCCTTGTATAATGATGATCTAGTGCTGTCCCTGGTGTCCTGTTGCTCCTCAGCAATAACTCAACTGTTCAACAACATATTACATCTGTTAGCAGCTTGTGGATGCTTCTGTCTCAAATCACCTGGGTGACGGTATGTGGGCAGATGAATGTAACTCTCCAAATGGACTCCACCTCTGGAGGAAGAAGTTTAAAGAAAGGTGAACAATGGAGATCAAGAAATCAGTAGGATCTAGAAAGCAATTAGCTGACCTGGTCTGCAAGAGGCTGAATCAGTTTCCTAAATTTAGGTGGTCCAGCACCATTTCTCATGCTCTTCTCTATCTGAAAATCTTGCACAAAGCTGTGAGATGTGACTAGGACCCACAGAAAGATCTACCTTTCCTGAAGAGTAGATGGAAACACAATGTGCTTACCTCTTTCATAAAGCACTGAACATCTAAATTGGACCTGTTGTTGTCTACGGTGCAGTGAGTCCTTCACTAGGTTCAATCAACTCTATTGACCTAATTGCCTTAGTAACACAATTTTTAAAAATTTACACACTTAAATCACATGTAGAAACTCCAAACATATCCTACTATGTACGTAGAACCCACTATAGACATTCTGTCAAGGTTTTCTGGCTTCTGAAAAGAGAAATATGAACATAAGTTTAATGGAAATAATATTTCAATTTTTTAAAGTTCATTAGTTTATTTTTTATGCCTGTTTGTTATAGTACACAAGTCCATTTTCCACACTTCAATTCTGGGAAGTCTTAGTTCACTTCTTGTTTCTGGTATCTAATTTTTGTACAGGATTTTTTTCTTGTATTTAATTTCTTGTTAGCCTAACTTCATCTACATGAAGATCAAGGCTGTATTAACTAGAATTCTATTCTTTGCATATTTCTTTGTAAAATTTAACAAAATATCATTGTTACGTCTGTTAGAATATCATAATTTAAAAGGGTCTTGAACATAAATGGAATATTTTAAGACTAGCCTGAAACTTGTGAAGTATATTTCTTCCTGTGGGAGTGCATTTATCAATTTTAAGTTTAATTCATAAGTTAATGTTCTTTGGTAAAATGGTTTGTTCTCTGTACCCCTTTTGTTACCCACTTTTGGTTTATCCCTGTTCTTTCCCCAGTGACAGTTCTGTGATTGGTTCTGTATTCTCTCTAAGTTTTCCCCCCCAGAGACAGTTATCTGTCCATCACTTCATGGATAGCCTCCTGTTGCTGTCTATCATTTTTGGGGCCGCTCCCCACTTCTGGAAGATTCTGAGAGAGGCATTGAGTGATTGGACAGAATCCTGATTGTCACCCTCTAATGTTCACTGTATGGTTGTTTTATATGTTTGTTTATGATATGAGCCACCTCCCTGTAAAACCTTATTGGTCCCCTTTCTGTGTAACACCCCCAGTTATAAGGTCTCACCTGAGAGTCAGTCGAGGTCTTTGGCATGCTGACACTAGAGGTGAGGACCCCACGCCGGGGTTCCAATAAACTCGTGTGACCCAGCTGTCCCAGAGTCCCCCCTTTTCCTTCCTCCAGCAATCGCCATGCAGGAGCAGTTGAGTGGAAAAAATCCCACTGGAACGTTACCTGTGCCAAGACTAGCTGGCTTGAGAAACGGGCACGGTAACATATAGTGGTTTATCCTAGACACACCTTGCTAATAAAGAATGAATTATGTTGTTGAATTTATGTTTAATCCTGAATTATTTCAGTAAGTGACACAGTAATGTTTTGCTATGGAAGATATTTTAAATGCTGTGACTGAAAACAGATCTGTATAAGCATGAGAAATGTGCCAGGTCTTGATTTCATTCTACTGGCAAGAGAGCAGCTCCCAGGATAGCAGTAAGGGAGGGAAGCACAAGGTGAAATTCATACAGAAGCTAAACAGCCCCAAAGTGGGCAGCACCTTGTCAAGCACCTTGGCCTTCCTTGTCCATCCAAGCATGGACATAGACCTGGCCACCACTTTTTGACATCTTCACTCCAGCCAGAGCAACAGCCATAAGTTACACTTTCAAAATGTCACCCAGGAATATGCAGGTGCTAGGCTGGCTTGGAATCAATAGCAGCAGTAGCTGCTGTCCAGGACAGTATCCCTTGTGTGGGAGGGGGCTTGATGGTCCCAGAGATTTCCTGCTCCTCTACCCAGTGCTGTTGTCGGGGGGGCTTTTCTCCCCTGAGGGAACTATGGGCTTACTAAGTACAGGACTCCAGCATTCCTTTTCTGATACCTGTGGGCACCCACCTCTTGACATGCTCCTCAGACAGGGTCAAACAAGTCTGGAAGAAAAGTGCAATTAGAGAAAACTTAAGGGAAACCTTCCAGGACTTGTTATTTCCCTCATTACTTCACAGAGGGCAGTCTCCAGGTAGACCTGGAGCAGAGCTCCACATCCTCTCATCATCCAGCCATCAACCTCTCAGCATTAACAGGATCCTAGTATTTCATCTGCGATGTCAGGGGCAACTTAGCTCCAGTTCCATGCCATATACTCTGCATTTCTCAAGCAGGTTACTGAGCAGAAGCTGCAAAACCTCCTGGAGGCAGCTTTCTTCCCAGTGGTTACTCCTTATTCATAAGCATTTCCATTAGTGATGCTGCATCTTGTTTCACAGGCAATTACATCTGCCAGATTCCGGCTTCTTCAGAGACCTTTCCTTTCCCATTATTTATCTGTACTGAATCCATCTTCCCCACCAAACCCAGCCTCAGGTTTCCTAGAAGTCTATACCTATCCAGTACAGGTATTAAAGCTACATGCAATGTAAGGTTGCTAAAGGTTTCAGATTTGAAGGAACACTGGAATACCCTTTTGCTTGTCTTGCCAGAAGATGTTCCTATTCAGAGAGAATTTAAATGGTAGTTTGAAACATCTGGTGTTCGCATTTAAAAATACAGCAATGCTGTGTACTTTTGAAAAGCTTTAGACATATGTTACCCTTGTATTGAGAAATAAGCTTACATGTACAAACATTTATTAGTAGGGTGTTTAGATGATGGCTTACAGCAATTCTATAGTAAGGTCAGTTTCAAGAAAAAATAAAAACTAAGGGGAGACAGAAAAAAAACAAGAAAAAAAGCAAGAAAAAACCAAACCTCTCCTCAGTGGCGATCTGGGAAGAGAAGCAATTGGCATCCTCAAAAAAGCCTCTTCCATTGGATCCTCTCCAGCACACAGGCAAACCCCATCCACCCTTTTCCACAGAACTCTATAATCTTCATCAGGATCCACTCAACCCTTCAAATGGTGTTTCTGTTGCTGTTACTGCTGGTTGAAGCATGATTTCACCTGGGGCTGCTGCTGCAGACTACACCATTGAAAAGGTATGCATTTGTGTATTATTGGATCCCCATAGCATAACTGAAAGGCTACAACCAAAAGGACAACCAAAGGACAGGGAGAGGACAGAGAAAAGAATTATTTGATTCTGGGAGAAATTTCTTTCTCAAGAGAACCAACCATAACAGTGCTGTCAGGGTTGGGAGGAATAAGACCTTGAGATTATTAAGATGAGAATAACATCATGAGAGCAACAAGGGACAATCTCCGCCACAGAAGCCTGGGTAAAACACTGCAGGGCTTCAAAGCAAAGGCAGGGTACAGAACTGCAGCTGTAAGTGCCCTAGAATTATAAAGGTGAAGGCATCTAAGACACTAAGCAACATTTCTGGGCTTGAAAGGTGGTATATTGTTGATTCCCCTCCATAGCTTAACTTTTTACTCTTCCTCTGATAAGTGACTGCAATCTCTTATATGGCTAGCACACACACATGCCCTGCAGCCAAACCCAAGTACCTCTGCTTTGCATCGACAAGTACTTTCTTCCTTGCCTTTACTGGACACTTGTAATACAAAAATATCTCACCTCTAGTGACAGAAACCTCCTTTTTGCCTTCCTAATTCTCTGAGCACCAAAAGTTTTTCTTACTTATTAAATAAAACACATCTGCCAGCTTTGGAACCACCTGTCAGAGCAGTCCCTGTTCTCTCTTAATGGCCTATTTAGTGATAATGAGACACAGTGAGATATCAAATGCCACAATACCCTGTCATTACACTGTGTTTATCCTTGCAGTAACTTTGTATTTGTGATATTTAATAAACTGTTTGCTTAGCATTAATACCCTGATAATTTCCTAGAAATTTTCAACTGTAGTGGTCCTTTATAATCAGAGATAGTATAAAAATATGTATTTATGATCGTTCCTTCTTCTATAGCATTTGACATTGTCCTGCATGAAATCCTTGTCTCTAAACTGGAGAGACATGGATCTGATAGATGAACTGAACTACTTGGTGGATAAAGAATTGGCTGGAACTGGATGTACTCAAAAAGATTTGAGGTCAAATAGGACATCAACGACAAATGGGATTCCTCAGGCGTTGTTTTTGGGACAGGTGCTGTTTAATATCTTTGTCAGTGACAAGGGACAGTGGGATTGAGTGCAGCCTCAGCCAGTTTGCCAACGACACCAGCCTGTGTGGTATGATCAGCATTCTGCAGGTAAGGGATGCCATCCAAAGAGGCCCTGACAGGCTTGAGAACTGGGCCCATGCAAATGTTCTGGACTTAAAAAAGGCCAAGCGAAAGGTTCTGCATCTGGTTTGGGGCAATCCCAAGCACAGATAAAGGTTGGGCAGAGAATGGATTGAGAGCAGCCCTGGGCAGAAGGACCTGAGAGTGTTGGATGAGCAGCTCAAGATGACCCAGCCATGTGTCCTCACACCCCAGAAAGCCAAATGGGTCCTGGGCTGCATCCAAAGCGGCGTGGGCAGCAGGTGAGGGAGAGGATTCTGTCCCTCTGCTCTGCTCTGCTCTGTTCTGCTCTGCTCTGCTCTGCTCTGGTGAGACCCCACCTGCAGTGCTGCATCAGGTCTGGGATCCCCAGCACAAGAAAGATGTGAACCTATCAGAACAAGTCTAGAAGAGGCCACAAAGATGATCAGAGGACAGAACACCTCTCCTACAGGGCTCCTCTCTCTGTAGACAGTCAGAGAGCATTGGGGCTGTTCGGTCTGGAGAAACTAAGGCTCAGGGGAGACCTTACTGCACCTTCTAATACTGAAAGGTGCTACCATAGAGCTGGAGAGGGACTTTTTACAAGGAATGCAGTGATAGGACAAGGGGGAATGGCTTTAAACTGGAAGAAGGGAGGTTTATATTGGAAAGGGTATGTTTACATCGGATATTAGGAAAGAATTCTTCACTATGAGAGTGTTCCAGACCTGAAGACCTAGGAACTAATTAGTTCCATTGGCATGTAGATTTTGGTGATAGAGGAGGCAGTAGTTCTCCAACACATAAATCTGAAACATCTTAGAAACAGGGTTCTGCAAAAAAAACCCTTAAATAGCTGTCTCAAGATGCTGGAAGCAACAATTGTATTGCTAGCAGTTATTATGTACTATTTATGGTAAGCAGCTTTTTAAGGACCAAAATGCAGATTGTGGTCTGTTTGCTATCCCTAATAAAATCAAATATAGGAAAAGACATATATAGGAATATAAAATGAGACCAAATATAGGAAAAGCCCATAAGGACACAGATTTTAAAAACAAAATAAAAATATCAACAACATATCAGGTGTGATGGAGAAAAAGAAATAACTCTGTAGGTAGTGCTTTAGCTTGTGAAAAATGTGCAAACAAATGCCAGGAGGAAGAAATTGGATAGCACAATAAAGAAGAGGAAAGGTTCTGGGGGAAAAATCAAGTAAGTGGAGCATAAAAACACAATCCTGGTAATTAATACAAGTAGGCACAGGTGAAAGAAAGCTTACAGGGGAAAAGAATACATAAGTCACTCAAGCTGTGTAGAGCCAGAGTGCAAATGAAAATTCAGTAGCTAACACAAGGAAAGGAAAAATCAAACTGCGGCTGGAGGAACTTGAGATGTGCACTGACAGCACAACTGCGAGTAGGCAGATCTAAAAGACGGATATATCTTCCTTTCCCTGGGAGGTCATGCAAGGACACTGAAAAGAAAATGGAAAACAACAAGATCTTTAAGAAAATATAGAAAGGAACACAAAACCACTGAGAACACAGCCTATTGATTATAAATTTGTAGAAACCATGGAGCCCATAAAAGTCATGGACAAAAAAAAAATATAAATCCTATTGAAGATAAAATTGGACTGTTCTGAAAACAATCAAATGACATCTTATTAAAAAGCTCAGAATTTCATTTTTTTTTTCCTCTCTCTCTCTTTTTTTTCTGCAGGCAGAAGGCTCCCTCTCATCTAAACAGAAAATGAAGTAATTTTGCTCTTCCCACTTTTGTAAAAATGGTTGGGCAAGAAAGGCAAAACAGCATTACTCACAGGAGATATTATTTCTGCAACAATGAAGGGAAATCAGTTTTTCTTATGAATCTAACTCAACCAAGGAAAATGTCAAAATTTACCCGTGATTTTGGCAGGCATTTCTGAATAGTGATTGTGTGGAATTGTTCTGTTTTTCCCTTTTGAAAACATCTCCTCTTCAGCATTTAACCAAAAGAGGAGAGGAATCAAATTTGTTTATGGAACTCCCAATGGCTCTTATTTTTTTTTAAATCATTATTAAATCTTAAATATCTGCTATCTGCATTAGCCTCTATTTCTTTCTGTCTCTTAAGAAGCACCTTATTTGCAATAAGGTAAGCACAAGGATCAGCTGATTTTAAAGAAAATGCTCGATATATTGTGCTACTTATTGATGTACGATGTCCATGTTTAAATACTTGTACATGAACTGAATCAATGTGGCTACAGGAAAATGCCTTAAAGCATTTATTCATTCTGTGCAGTGAAGCACATGAGGAAATGGAATTTTAATGACAAACTGCTTTAAACAGCAAATAGAGGAAATCCAAACTGTCATTTAAGTAGACCTTCATGTGAAAAAATACTACAGTGATGCATGAGAAGGCTGCTGCACTATTCCCATCTGATATACATATTTGCTGAGACACAGCTGACTTAATATGACACTTGGCAGAAAAGCAGCAAACTATTTAAATAATCATTTAAGTACTTTCAAGGAATTTAAGTAGAAGATAATAAATAGAATAAAGCACGTTCTTAAACTGAATTGTATCACATAGTAATTTTGTGTGTATTTCGTTTCAGTCTACTGCTTTTGACACTGCCAAATTGTTAATCAGACATTGAAAATAAAACAGTGCCTTCACTGAATATGTTAAGTGCAATACTGCAGCCATTTTTAAGGTTTATTTTCAGAAGAAATGCAAAATAAGCATCTACTTGCCATCTCTGCAGTGCACCTACTCCGACATTTTGGTGTGTGTAAGAGTGTAACTTCTAATTACATGGGGCATGCTCAGCTTGGATGAGAGCACAGCAGAACGAAATAAGGTGACATCACAATCAATTTAAGTTCTATGAGTTAATTAAAGCCTTGAGTTCCCATGTGCATGCCAGGCAAGGAATGTGACAGCAAAATTTGTGAGAGCTGTGCTGAATCTCTGCTAGAAGCTGGGAGACAAGAGAAAAAGTGTTTTCAGATAGGAAAACACAGCAGACACATCACATCCTTGCATCTTCACAGGAACATTTAGGAAGTGAATTGGGGTGCATTACACCTGAAAAGAAAGCTGCGAGATTTGGTTTATGTTGTGATACTGCCATGATATAAACCAGCTCTGAGGGAATCTCTTTGAAAGCAGTATTTAAAGTCAGAAAAGCTGATTGGTGAGCATGCAGCACCTAACATGGAGACCACAGTATATATCAAGTGTTGTAGCAGAGAAGAAAGCTGGTTCTAGCTCAATTTTATCATTTTCAAATCTATAATTTTCATTTATATACCAGCAAATTTTCTTTTTTGGAGATCACAGAATTTCCTTTTTAAGGATTCTTAAGATATTTCTTCCATCTGTAGTAAAGTATATATTTAATTAATTTTGACATGTTTAATCAGTCACACAGCTCTGACTAACCACCATTTGTTGAATAATTTTTACATTACAAGCCTGTCCATTAATTTTCCTGGGTGATTGGAAGGTGTAATGAAAAGTTTTACAACGTGCTGCCCTATTACTAGTTCAGCATGTTGGCATATTCAAATCCTATAAAGTTAGGGAACACTTCTTCCAGAGCTTTAGAGCACTTTCTATAATGTTCTATTTATATTCTTACATACCTCTTATCAGAGTAACATCTGACTACTTCCCAGGCCCCTATTATATGATACAGCTACTTTATTTTATTGGAATGGGCTTAGATAATTTTTCTGCTTAGAAGAAATGGAAGAATGTTATTTTTGGGTTATTTAAAACTGCCTGTGTTTATTTTTAGCTGGAGAGGTGCCTCTTGCACAGAGAAAATGATGCTCTGAAGCAATTCTTCATTCCATCAAGAGCTTATTGTGTAACTAACTGCAGACCATTACAAAACTCGGGGCCTAAATAAATACCTACTCTACAGACTGGGACTGAATTTTGTCATGTCCTGAAAGCAACGCAATATCAAAGACTGAACAGTTCATAGCTGTGGAGAAACATTAGGTTTTCACTGGCAGAAGCCATGGAAATCTTGGGGGAAAATAAATTACTGTTCATGTTCTAAAGACATCAGAATTAAGAACTGGTAATTGGAGTCACAATGACAGATCATCTCTTTGAGAAAATTAAAGGGGAAATACTAAAAATACACACTAGAAAGAGGGTGAAACATGATGTTTGCATTATACATTAGCAACAAAAATGTGAGAAAATTTGGTTACACAGGCAAACTTCCAGTGATAGTTTTTTGTTTAAAAGCTATTCATAAAGAATATGTTCTTCTACATTTGCATGTATCACATATCTGTTTTACTCAGAAATTTTATGGTGTTCTATCTCAGAAATTTGACTGAGAATATTTCTATTTATGAATAGTTTATAAGCACACCCCAAGGTTTAGCACTGTGTGACTCTCCAGACAGATGTCACTCTGGCTGATGCTTCCGTGGAGTCTGGAATTCAATAGTTCTGTCTCTGTGTCTCTCTGCCAGACAAAAACTGCAAACAATCATGGAAATATGAGCTCCCTTTTATTATGTATTTCTAAATAGGTGAAGAAACAGCAGATTTATGGAAAATAATCATCAATAATGAGGTTTCCAGAAATAAGACCTATTTTGGTTTTGTTAATTTATTTTGCCTTGAGCCAAACAATTCCACAAATCAATTTCACCATCAGTTACAGACACAATCATCAATAAGCTAAATAGCAGATTTTTTAGGTATAAAGCAGTCGATCTGGAGTAAGTGAAGAAAGATGACAATAAGTTCCAAGAATGCAATGGTTCCTTGAAGAGTAGAAAAGGTACCAAAAAAACCTCTCTCTGCCACTGCCTAATCTAGTACTAGTGTCCAAATCTTGAAAAGCAAGTGTTGGAATTTTTGAACACTGTCCCTATCCCATATAGGTGTTGTGTCAGAGTGATGTATAATCATTGTCATAAAACATAAAAGAGAGTTGCAGATATTGGTGAACACCCATTCCCAAATTCCAGGGCTGCCCTCTCTTCTGTACCAGCTGTTGAAGCCAGGTCAGCACATGGGAACACATCCATGAGGAGTGATGGCAGCACAGGGCTTACCTCTATTGCCAGAGTCAATCTGCTCAGAACAGGTCTTACTTACCCAGGCTGCTTTTGCCTGTTGGTCAGGAAGGCATTTTAAAAACTGAAATGATGCCCCCTAAGAATTATTAAAGTCACAAGCGAGATGTATTTTCTTCTTGTTCCACCCTCTGCCCAAAGCAAAAGGAATGACATTCCCTCACTGGTACGCATCACAGTGTGCTCCAACAGCTGTGCCATGCATGCCCACAGTTACATTTCATCACACCTTGAGCAGAAAGATTTCATTGTACAAAAGTCAGGTATGCTGTAGTTTCTTAGTTTTCTTTGTCTCGGGGCTGCCACAAACCACAAGTGTTTTTTAAAACCCTGCAACACAGTTGTAAGCAAAAATGCTGTCCCTCACTTGTAAACAGTCAGAGCTCTTGGTGTTCACTGCTCTGAGCTTGATATTTCCAGAGTCTCAAATATCCTTCATACAGCTGACCTTGAAAAGAATTTCCACCAAAACTACAGTTATGTGTTCACAATCCAGAGAAAAGTGGCCAATAATGTAATACTCCATAATACATAAGGCCAAGAAGTGAATTCCTTCCTGGCCTCTGAAAACAGAGCAGTAAAGGCAGAGACAGCAAGAAGAGAAGCTGAATGAACAAAGGCAGTTCCTAGCACTCAGTCATTGATGGTCCCAGAAAGGCTTTCAGACAGATTTCCTCCAGGGCCCCTGTGAAAATGGCCTCAAGGGTGCTGCAGTCAGAGCCTCTTCTCTGCCTTTCTACCCAGAGTCAGTCAGATGCTGAGAACAGCTTGCCTATTTGTTTTCCTATATTAAATTGCAATTTGTAGCTGTAGTCCTAAGCTATAGCTAGATGTACATTGAACATATATTATTTTGCAGCAAATACTATAACCACTCCTGCCTCCTCTTGCCAGATGATTTCTGGCTCTATAGAAAACAAATTTTGTTTGAACTCTTCTGGAGAATGGAGGAAGTGCTTGTACTTGGAACAAAAGATGTTTTCCCACCACAGCAAAGACACAAATAAATAACTGCAGTTTGGTTTCCCTCCCCCAGACACCAGCTTAGAAAAGAAGAGATCTGTTTTTCTTCCGCATAAAAAGCAAACCCACAAAGAACCTATTGAAAGGGACCTCTCTTCCTTTAATGTTAAAAAATAGTTTATAGATATATATCATGTCTGTAGTTTTATTATCTTTCTCCCATCTTTTTTATCCCTCTTAAAGGATCTCTGAGCTCACTTAAAAAGAGTGAAAAAGAGTAATAAAGTGAAAAGTCCTGTTTTATTAGGAATCCTGTCAGTCCCAATCCAGAAGTAGGTGATGAAAGAATTTGGGCACTACTGTTCTTTTTAGAGCCTATAAAGAAAATTAAAGCACCTGAGTGCAGAGGCTTAATAGGGCATAAAGTTGTAGTTTACAAAACCCTCCCAGAGATTTTCTGCTCATATTTGCTGTTAAGGAGTTAAGTTACATAGTAACAATGTAAACTTTGTACTGTTTTTGCATGGGAAATGCCCAGGAGGAAAAGCCTTTTTGCACAGAGGTACTGCAACCATACTTGTTCAGCCCAACATAGGTAGATACACCTTATTTTTTATGCTGTAAGAAAACAATTTTGTCAGGTGGCATATAAATATGAGAAAGAATAAGTCCTGGAAGAAAAAGTAGCCCCACAAAAAATCCTAGTTTTCATCTCCTAAATAAAGATCTGTGGTTTTTTCATATTTTCCATTTTCTTTTATCACTTCTAACATATGGGATAAGTAGCAAGATCTCACAGTTCTTCCTAAGGGAGTGGTTTTATTGAGAAGAAGAAAAAAAGGTCTCATGAAAAAAGCTTTGGTCTTTGTTCACATTTTTGTGCTTCACAGGGCTCCACGGTTTGCATGCTGTCAGCAGTGAATTCCTCTCACCCTCTTTGCTAGCCGTCTCCTGGAATTCCGGGAATGACTGAGAGTTTTCAACTTGATGGGATGGAGAGAGCTGATGAGGATAGAGCTCTTGGTTCCTCCAGAAGCAGTGACCAAGCCTTTTGTTTCTTCTTAATCCTCTCTTCCACACAGTTTTTCTCAATCTGCTTTCTAAACTTATTTCAGAGCTGCACTCCAGCTCTCAGACTGCTGGTCTGCAAGCACAAAGACTGCTCTTGTCTCTGTCCCCAGGGCTGAGACCCCCAGTCTCCAGGGAAATACAAGCAGTCCTGCTGGAACAATTTCTATGCCAGCTTTATCCCACGAGCTGTCAGAAACAGAGTTTGACAGCTCCTGCAAGGAATTATGAACATGAGTGTGCTGAAGATGATTCACAATACTCCTCTCCAGCCCTCCTGTGCATGAGGGAGACCACGTTGCCCTTTTCACAGCAACTTTTGCAAATTGCACTTGCCCCAGAATGTTCCACCTGGGTTTTGGCACAATCCTTCTCCCACACTGTCTTCAACCAAGATGCAAACTCTTGGCAGAGGTTTTGTGTGTACAACGTGTTATACAACATTCACTTCACAGACCTCTTCTAGTTTTGAGTATGGCACCACTTTGCTTTCACCACCAGCCCTGGTTTGCTTCTTTATATCTCTAACAGAATTCAACATAGTCCTGGATCCAGGGTAATATAGATCGCCTTTTGGGTTTGGGTAGCCCTAGCCTATCCAATGTTTGTAATAAATGGAAGTTCCAACTTTCTGAGAAAATAGAACATAAAATTCCTTTTCATCCGCATAACGCTTCACAGTTACAAAAAATTTTTTGTTGTTTTAGAAATGATAAAAATATATTACTGTGGTAGAAATTGATGACAGCATTTTCAGGTAGTCTAGCTTGTCTCCTACCTCATTCTGCCAACTCTTTATGTACACACATCTCCTTTTTTACTGACAGTTTTGCAGTGTGTTAAATAATTATATGTAACTCAAGTTTGTTACACACATTAGTGTTATGAAATACAGGAGTTTCTTCACAGAAGAATAGAAGATAATATGTACTGTTAAATGTTATAATATTGTTATAGAATTGTGCAAACAAGCTGTTGAGCAGTTTAAATCCCAACATTTATCAAAATTCCATAAGGGAATTTTAGTGGATGTGGATCATCATTGGATCATCAGTGGATCCCTAATGTATCATTACAATATTTCATCTGATTGTCACCTATGCTTTAAATGCAGTTTGACTGCTCCTATTTTTTTCAGTTTGAAACAAACCAAAACTTCTTTTCCAATATTTTTCTTCAATGGAGACAATGGAAAACCTGTGGATCACCACTGATGACAAATCCTTAGTTGAAACATGCTGTCCCAGTTCAAGGGCATAAAAAGACTGAGCGTCCCAGTTTGCCTGGCTCTGCAGTGTAATCTTTTACTCCCTTTTCTGAGTGCAGAAGTGCTTCATGACCTTTCATACTTCCTGAATTGTCAGTAAAGTTTGAAGAAATGGCCTCTGCAATGAATGATAAATTTAGCTATTTTGTCTCCAGCAATCACTCTTAAATCTGTCAGAAATTTGCTTGGTTCTGGAAAAGGATGTTACACTTTTTCAGCATAGTAGATTGATTAAAAAAGGAATCTGTTCAATATGGCTTTGGAAATTAGTCATACTGAAACTACAAAAATGGCATGTAGGTAATGCACCTAAATCATAGCTGAAAAACCATAATCATGCATCATGTATTTAACCTGGCACCCCAGGCCTAAGCAGGAGGCATCTAAAGGTAAGTGTTCAGCCAGGTTCAGCCTCTGCTGCAGCACCAAGAAGAACATGGAGTTCTGGTAGTTCTTGCTTTTTAGTCTCATTTCTCATTTGTTGTTTTTGAAATTGCAAGGCCAAGCTCATAAAATCTGATGTACCGTGCGGTGGTAAACCTTGGCACTTGGCAACAAGGCCACACGCCCTCAGAAATCCTGACCAGCAAGGGCGCGTCCGCAGATCGGATGGTCCGTTGCTTCAGACAACGTCACTAAAGCTTGAGGCGATGCGTGTAAGGAGAGCAGGAAAAGAAAAGGCGGGACTCTCGCTGGGGTGAAACAGGGTAGGAGTTTATTTCTCCCTGATCAGTGCCCAGAGAGAGACAACTGACCAGGGAAGCACTGCTATTTAACAACTTGGTCTCTCAACAAGGCTTAACCAATAGACTAACAGGGTTACATAGCCTGATGCGGCAACAACAAATCACAATAGAGCGGGAAAATCAGGAGATCTGACCAACCTATCAAAGACTTAATCGCCTCACAATGTAACAACTCAAGAGTACATCCCACAAAATTATATAACAATGATTGACATGTAACGAAACTGCAAACTTTCAACCAATAAACTTTGTCTTAACTTTAAACAACAAAATGGAGGTTCAGGGCAGCCATCTTGGGCCTAACTTAAATGAACCAAAAATCATGCACCACCACAGTACCGTATTGCCAGACCTCTTCGTTAGAACAATGAAGTTGTCTTTACTACTGTAAGTGATAAAAAGCATATTTGCAAACCTCTGCCAAAAGAACTCAGATGAAAATATTCTCCATTGAACTGAGTGCAAATCTAGTAATCCACAAACTAAAATCTCCTCATGTGTCTCTTTTCAGTGTTGGTTTTGAGACAGGATTTTTTCCTCAAACATGTGTGTTTAACTGGGACATATTTTATTAAATTCCTGGGTAGGGATTGCATAGTCACATATCTGGTAAAGATAATTTGTTATACAACTTTGTAGACATAACAGTTTATGTTATTAGAGCACATCAGGGATTTTTTTAGGTACAAGGATAATGAAATTAAAGATGTTTTTAACCTTTTCAACACAACATGGAGAAGTTCAAGATTTTCAAATATTGCCTTGATGCTGTTCAGTTGGAAGCCTAAAAATTTGTTTCTGCAGAAGGGAGGGGAATGTAATTTCAAGACCAGTGGAGATTTAGTATAAGGTAATGGGGTTTGGTTTTTCTTCATTGGCTTTGGAGGATTTTTAGGAAGGAAAGCAAAAGAACATTCCTAAAATAGCAGGTCTCTTTTAGACTATGGATTTCTTTATCTTAAGAAAGATCAGTTTAAGATCCCATTTTTAGGAGAGATTTTAAAGGGTATTTATTGTGTTCTCCACTCAGTTTGCTGAAACTAAGAGAAGACATTTCCAACGCATGGCTCAAAACCTTCATACTTTATTGATTTGCTTCTCCCCCTGGAATAATTTCATCATAAGATTTATTCTCTCTGTTGTTACTTTGTTTGATAAAGTCCACTATCTCACTCATCCTCACTTCAGAGAAGAGTCAAATGTACTCTGTTATGAAAGGAGGAGATGAAGGTTTCCAGTTTATAATATCATAACTGGGCATCATTCCCAATTCATGAGCTAGAGGTATGGGCTTCTGCACAGATTGTAGGTGCTGTAAATACTCATTTGTATTTGATGCTAAATATGCCTTGAAATATGCATGAAATAAATATTTTCCTCATGTTTTTTTCATCCGTTCTCTGGATCCCAAAACAGAAGTTTGTGTTTGGAGAGTGGCCATCCAAAATCCTGTGTGCATATATTAAGCAAAAATGTGTATTATTTCCTTAATGATTTAAAATCTATCATTTTCAGATGTTTTGTGAACATAAATGCCCAAGGTAAGAGCAAAACTATTTCCTACTGTAGTGTCTCAATCCAGTTTCAAGCTCTCATGACTTAATCACACATAGAATCTTCCATAAACTTCCAGGACTTGAAAATAGTTCTTTCAACATTTGCTTAACTAGAAAATAAAGAAAGTTGAAAAAGATTATGTCCTTATGGTGGAAAAACATTTTAAAAAATTTTAAATTTAGCTCAGAATATGCTTTTATATATGTATACTAAATATATAAAAATTATGTGTACATATATATATATATGTATAAATCCCACAAATTGTAGATTCTTTTCTTAATTTTGAAAACTGTTTAGAGCTGTTAAGGCTGACAGTTCTCTATGAAAAAAAGGAAAGAGTATCTAGCCACAGAGCAAAGCACGCCCTAGAAAAACAATTGTTAAATACATATCAAATAAGATCCTGCCCTCAAAGAATCTAGAACAGTTGAAGAGAAATAAAAATGAGAATATGGTTTAGCCTAGTTCAGATGCATAGTTTTTAGCTAGTAGCAAGCCACACATTTTCTAGTTATCCTTAAGGTAGTCCAGAAATCATTTTTATCTCTGTGCCTCCTGTTTTTCTGAGGTGCTCAAAGGGATGTCATAAAGGAGATAAAAACACAGGGAGGGTCTCAACTTGTATCCTTCCTATAGCCCTTCAAAAATTATTACTCAGAGTGACAAGAGATGCAAAGTTTGGGGCCACAAAGCAATACCATCACTTGGTTACACAATTTCTGGATGGGCAGCCTCTGTGAAAAATCTTCTTTTTTCTGCTCTCCTTGATTAAAGTTAATTCATGCAACCCGGATGACTCTACAGAATTATCAAACAGTCTATTTGTAAGGATCTGCTAAAAGCCAACATGAAATTGTCAGGAACAAACCATGTCAAAACAACCTAATTTCTTTCTATGACAGAGTAAGAGGCCTCATGAATGGGAGAAGAGCAGAGGATGTCACGTATCATGACTTTAATAAAGCTTTTGACACTGTCTGACATGACAATTGCATAAGAGAACAAAAACACTGAAGTGTGGGTAAGACAGCTCTAAGGTCAACATGCAGCTGGCTTGAAAATGCTATTTAACAAGAAGATATCATTTGTTTATTGGCAAAATGTAAGAAGGAGGCAAGAGGGATATAACAGTCCTAGATCCAGTGCTATGCAGTATTTGACCTAATAAGCTTTTTGATATTGAAATTTTGAGTTTGGAGGGAGGGTCACCACTTTAAAAGGCAGGATTACATTTCAAAACCATTTTACTAAGCTGAAAAATATAAAATAAATATAGGGTGTAACTCAAAGCAATTGAACAAAATAACAGAAGAATGATGAACAACGTGAAGGTATACTGGGGGAAAACTAATCAGGCACAGGACTATCCAGAAAAATTAAAAACACAAAAGTGAGAAGAAATCCTGAAATATTACAATGCAAAAATACAATTAAGAGGAAACGAGATGAAAGGCTACTGTCCTGGGGTGACTTTTTGATACTTGTATCCTCAATTGTCTGTTCTCTTTATGCTGTATATTAAACCTTTAAGACTGATTCTGAGAGCAAAGAGGGGGAAAAAGAGGAACACAGTTTATTTTCAGAAATGGAGTTCATTCCTCCATTTTTTGCTCCTGGACTGTGTTCATCTGAGGCACAGACAGACAGCGGGACAGAGATCTCCTGTGCTTTTAGTTAGTTTTATCTATCTGAGGCAGAGAAGGTCTCTGGACTGGTTTTTTTTTCTTTTTCTTGGGACTGTTTAAATCTGCTCTGGACTGAAAATCCAGAGAGACATCGGGATCTCACACCTGCGGCCCACCGAGGCCTGGACCTTGGCACTTTCCAGCACCAGAGGGACTGAAAAGGGACTGAGAGAACCGAGCTACACCCATGGCAAGGACTTTCTCAATTTGCTACCTCCCTTCAGAATGAGAGGTTTTATCATTTCATATTATTCATTTTTCGTGCTTGTGGGCACTTTTCTTTGTTAAATAAATAGTTTTATCCACTTTTCTCCATGGTGATTTTCTCTGGGACTGGTTGGGGAGGGGTCATTTGGGTTTGCTTTCCAGAGGGACCCTATTTGGAGGTTTTCTCCCAAATTTGCCCTAAACCAGGGCAGCTACCCAGCAACGTTATGGAGTCTCCTCTGGAGATGTTCAAAATCCAGCTGGACACGACCCTGTGCAACCTGCTTCAGGTCAATCTGTCTTAGCAGGTAGGTTGGACTAGATGATCTCCAGAGGTCCCTTCCAACCCCAACCATTCTGAGATTCTGTGATCCAAATATGTCAATCGTTGCGAGAAAGGGAAAAATTATTAACTGTTCTTTATACCTTTTGGGAGAGGATAGAAATGCCCTTGTCTCTCAGTGAGTCAAATATGTTAATGTGCAGCTCACTGGGACAGAGGAAAAGAGCAAGGCTGTCTGAGCCCCTCCCAGTCCCTTTTTCTTTGATTTCTCTGAGATGCAGACATACTAGTTTAGATTCTAGTAAGAAACTGGCAATGAGAAATGGCAAATGTGCATACTGAGATTGATACAGATTGTGTGGAGACAGCTCACTGTAGCTTAAACACCCTGGATTGGGATACTCCCAGGCACTATGAAAGCAGTAACAATGACAGTATGATTTGTGTTATACAACTGCCTGTGTAAAAAATGGAAACTTAAAATTTTCATCTCATGAAAATCAGGATTAGAGTTCTCAGAAATCTCAAATACATCTCTCAAACATGTAAGACAACTGAATAGCTTTAGTCAGTCCCAAATAGGTTTTCTGTTCTTTTACTACAATTTCACCTTAACAAATCAGTTTAAAATCCATCCTAGACCAGAGGCAGCATAAAACTTCTCATCTAAAAATAACTGTCAAATTTTTTTTAATATCCCATTCAATGGTAATTTCATGACACATCAGTGTACAAGAAGTAAAAAGCTGAATTTTTGGGTTTAGAATGTCTTTGTAAGATCTTTCAGCCTCAAACAGTTCACTTCAAAAACATTTTAAGAGTAAAACAAATCATTTGTTACAAACTCCGTAGTCTAACCTGACTTTCTGAACCTATCTGAAAATCATTACCTTAATGATTTTCTGCTTCAAGTAAATTTTCTGTTTTCACAATCAAGTTGTAACCATCTTCTATATTTTAATGCACGTTTTATCCAAGAACAAAATAACAGAATGTGATAAATACCAGTGTAATAATATAAGAATCTCTCTGCAAAATAAGAAAAACCAATGTCTTGACTCAGTAACATTTCTATTCTAAATCTGCCCTAATAAGAGAGTATCTCACAGTAATTAAAGTACTTATCCTCATTGGTTATAGAATCCTTTAGAGGAGTGTAACTACTCACAGTTCTCAGGTAAATAAACAGGGATCTAAGAGCATATATTTGGCATTGAGGTACCAAACTTCTAACTATTCAGCTATCTTTTGGAATCCCCATCCCCGGTTTAGGTAGATTGTTTCCCAGTACAAGGCTTGCTTGTACTGTCACTGGAGCATAACAAGTCATATATATAGGAAAGACAAGATTTGACGTAAATTTATAACAAACCCATTGATGTGTTTGATAAGAAAACCCCACATTACCTCAGTGAGAAACTGGGAGTATCTTAGTGTGAAACTCACAAAGCATATGGTTTCCTAGAGTGAGGAAAAGGGGTTGAGTTGCCCAATTGGATTCATCCACAACTCGGCTTCCTGGGCTAACCCCATCCCTTTACAGGTAGGAGGTGAAACTGGAACTGTCAGAGATCAATTTGTCCCCTCTGCAGATATCTCACAGAACACCCTCTCTTCTGTTCCCTTCAGTTCTCATGATAAGCACATTACTTCCATACCAGCTGGGTCTGTGAAAACACTTAATCTCTCTTCATCATGTCCCACATGACTTTTCCTACCTTCAGACCATGAAAGCTTATTGGTGATGAGGAGTAACGCCCTCAGTTTGCTATTGAAGCTGTTTTAGTTCCTGTAAATAATAAACCCATGACTATGAAGATTGAAATCAGGGTCTATTTACATCTCAGCTGAGCGCTGTAACCATCAGACTGCAGAATCTGTCTGCAGCTCACCATCTGGCTCAAAGATTATTTCAATATTCAGCAGTGTAGTTCAGCTTTGAAGGCAGAGGAAAAGTGGGTGCCTTTGGAATTTACTAATATAATTTGAAGGCACCAAGAAAATCAAGGTAACTCTGCAATTAGACAGCAAGAGGATTTTGAAGACCAGTATTCTGGATTTAAGCGACAATAATTGACAACAAAATTATTTTATGAACACAGCCTGAAATGTCTTGCTAAAAAATCATAGTATGCTGAATGTTTTGCAGAAAAAGGAGTTGCTTCTGGGTTGTCTTAGTCCCAAGACAGCATCTTCATCATTGGGCTTTCATTGACTCCTGAGTTCAGGTTCTCTTGTGATACGTTATCTTTTCCTCCCTGCAAAAATACAACCAATTTTGGAGCATTCATAAAAAAACCCAAAACAAACAAAATAAAGAGATAAAAAATCAACACTAAAAAGAAACTTTTCATTAGAAATCCTGCTGCTGTTACACCTTAGAATGAAAGAAATTATTACAACCTCAAATAGCCAACCCAGTTTATAATTTCCGTTCAACCAATTTCCTTTTCTCCTTTACACTGAAATTAAAAATATTTTTATCACTTGCAACTTACAAGGCATATTAAAAAGCTTTTTAAATCATCTGTAACAAGAATTGCATCAAAAAGTTGTAACAGCTCTTGTGAGAAAATTCAGTACATGAAAGCTCAGTTAAGACCGTAGAAAGCAATCATAAAACCAAGAAAGCTATTCCCACTCTAGTAGAAAACACCAAGATATTTCTAAATACAAATTGAATGGGAGTGGCCTGAAGCTACGAGTTGCCCCTTTGAAGAGGTAGTTCCTTTCTTAGCACGAGTAAGCAATTAGAAGTTTTTCCTTTTTATTTCATCTTATTTGCACATTTCTGTGCAAATTACTTTCATTTTGCTATTGAAAGCACTTCTTTGGCCATATCTTTGTGCTGTTGCAGAAGTTTGCACGTGTTTTCAAGAGAGTAATATTTGGGCATTTCAATATTTTTTGTCCATTTGTTCACACTGAAGTTCTATTTGTGTCAATAGGGAAGCAAAGTCCAGAGCGCATTGCAGGAATCATGCCAGGACCTGATTCTTTCCAGAAAATAAAAAATGTGCGTGTCTGTCTACAAGTGCATAAGAAGCTTCTGTGGTTTATGAGGAAACAAGGAAGCTTGGTTAATGTGAGGGAGATATAAACAATAATCATCAGGCTGATTTCATGCTGGTACCTGATACCCACAGGTTTGACACTACCTTAGCAGCCCCATCTGCTTCCTGGGGGATGAGGAGCCTCTCATCAGTCAAAGTAGTGATGTGATATATAAACACTGTGTCCCTCAATTTAAAGCAAATATATTGTAGAAGTGCTATAGTCTGAAAAAATAAACATTCATTTGGCTTCAGACTCCAGAGTCAACACTTGGCTTAACTCCCACTCTGATCTGCATTTTTGGCAGCTTTCCTTATAGTCTCATAAAACCCCTATTACATTATTAAAGGAATTTGATTATTTTTACATTTGGGGTACTTGAAAGGCTGATATTTAACTTGCTAACACCAAAAAGAATTTTGTTTAGTCCCTACCAAAGCACCAACATAGCTGCCAGTACAGTGTGTAGGCTGTATTTACAGATCAGGATTTAGATTAAATTCTTCATCAGCTGTGCAAAGCACATCATGCTTTTCAAGAAACATAACTGCTACATGAAAAGATAATAAAGTGGGTAACTTCCACCTTGTTCTCAACCCTCTTCTATGAGAGGGGGGGTTCATCCCTCAGCAGATCTGTCCTCCAAGAGGGATAGAAAACCTTTAAAGCAACCACGTCAGGTGTTCACCTTTGAGAAATTGATGTATAAAGTCATATAGACTGAGCTGTGCACAAACAAAGGTCCACGGTATGTGAACAGAAAGTCATGTGGGTAAATGCTACTTGCATTTCAAGCACACTGTGCCCAACTTCCATTTAAGAAGCTTCAGTTCCTTTTCTGTGTTACTGCAAAAACACTCAGACTATTCAACAAACAGGACTATGTACAGGGGTGGGATTGTCCATCTGACTGACTGTCCTGGCTCTGCTGCCTTGTACTGCCAAGGCGGGGTCTCACCCAAATTTGTGCATTGGATTCATCCAGCAGTTCACCTGTAGTGAGAGTCTGAGTGCAGCAGGGTGTAAACGGAGACTACCCCTGTTTATTCATGTATTTTCTATGTGAATTGGAGAAGAAAAGGAGAGAGGCAGGTTTCAGAACAGGCCACTTGCTATTGGAGAGAACAGATTCATACATGATATTAAACTTCTAGCCTGAGAGCTAAAAACACAGATGGACTTCAAATAAACCAGGGTCAGCAGTAGCTCACATCTAATCAGGCATTTTGAGGATCTGAATTGACACTGGTGTCTGCAAGTGCTTCTGGGGGAAACAGGTGTTTTTGTGATGCCACCATGCAATGTTATGCTCAGATTAACAGAAGCAGAAAGTCTGGGAGATGAAGGGAAACTCACTGCTGCTGACAAAATCCCCAGAGACTCTGACAGCTCAGCTAGTCCAAGCTTTGTTTTCTGGAGACAATGTTGGAGAGACAACCTTGACTTGTGTGACCCAATAATAGCAGCAGGTCTTGGGGGGAGATCTCAATCATGTGGGGAGATCTCCACATCCTACAGCAGTAGGACAGTTGCCTCTGTGGAGAAGCCATCAGCCCAAAGCACATTTTCTGCACTTTGCTGCTGAGAAAAAAAGCAGAATATGATACAGAGCCAAGCTCCATGTGAGATGGACTCTTGTGTAATTCCACATTATGTCCCTGTCCACTGGACCTCAACTGTTGCAAATTTGAGGCAGAGATAATTCTCATTTAACTTTTTTTTTTGTGTGTTTTCACCCCCCTGGTAATGTGCGTTCTGCCTCTGAGTTGTACATAAAACACACTTAAACACTCAATTTCAAAGTATTGTCTGTACACTCTTCTGGAGTTCTTGTATGATAGCTACAATCCACCTAATTTCCAGTGCTCTTGTTCAAAGTGGAAAAAATTGTTTACTTCTTAGCTATTAAAGTCATCTGATTCTTTTAAGAAAATAACCTCTAAGCAGCAGTTAAAAATTACTATCTTTTTAAATTTATATCCCAGGTTTTTATACCTTCTGTATTTACTATAGCAATATTAAACATCAACATTGTGATATTCCTCCAACAATGCATATTGCTGACATCCTCAGTTGAAATGTGGTGTGTCTACCAGGCTCTATTTAAGTCTTTAAAATTAAAAAAGAGAATAAAGAACAAATAAGTTCCTTCTCTGTTTGTCTCTTCTTTCTTCTAATATTTTGCTAGGAGGCAAACAAAACTGAGCCTTACTTATCCAGACCTCTGCCCTACTGTGTCTCTTTAAATTAGATTTGCTGCAATGCAGTATTTTGTTTACTCTCCTAGAAATGAAGGACAGTGTTAAGTTGCTACAGAACCAGAGACTGCAGCAAACAGTCCAAACATTTGTGATAGCTTGTGGGTTTTTTTAAGCTTCCCTGTACTTTGAAAAGAAGGTTTTGAAAGGTTTTGTGAAAAAATAGAGCAGTTGGAGACATGAAATAGAGTTTAAGCTTCACAAGGCAGAATAGAGAAATTAGTCATTTTAATTCCTTTGTAAAAGAAAGGGACAATAAAGGTAGGTGGCAACACCAATGCTAATAATAAAAGCATGAGGATTACATAAAGAATAAAAGCTACTTATCAGTTATTTAAGTTGCTGCTTTTGGGATTTTAGACTAATAATAGCTGCTGAGAAGGTTTTTGTGGTGCTTTTTCACCGCTCAAAATTACCTGATCTTTTAATGATTTAGTGCATGGATGCTGTATAAAAAAGAAATTAGTGCTTTAGTTAATGACTAGGCATATATCACATGCACATGGTGTTTATAATATACACATATGCATAGGTAAATGTTAAGAAACAGAAGGTTTGTGTGTTATCCCAGGTCCAACAAAGACACCCCCATAGGAAGACAGTTGCTGATAATGTTTTATTTGCAAGCTTTGCTATATCCCAGACATACACTGGAGATGTGATCAGCTGATGGCCTCAAGGAAATCTACTTTTCACTGGAAAACCACCAATTTTATTTATAGTTGACAAATTTTGCTAAACATTTACATGCAAATGTGCAAACATATGTCTGAAAGAGTTAAATACAAAAAGTCCATAGACAGTCAGTAGCCAAACACAGAGGAAAGGAAGGGGAAGATGACAAGGGAGTGCCCAAAATGATGGGAAGCAGAGTATGTGTAAGCCCCAAAGGAGAGCAGGAACAGAAGCTCTTTGCTTCCCCCTGTAGGGGAAAAAACCAGTCTGATCAGGTCTCATTTGCATATATTATTTATATTATTATTCATACCTCAGTGCACTCCATGAGACTCTGTTCTCTGCTGTGCTCTGCTTCACAAATTAGGAAACACAACGTATGTAAACACATTTGCAAAAACATAGGGTGAAGAAGCTGTGAGAGGTAACAGCTAAAGAAAAGAGGTCGCTCTTAATTACAGTTGTCTCCAGTTGGGTAGGAGTTATATGGAGGCTTAGTGCCTGTTTCTTTAATGGATTGTTCAGATATCTGTTGGTACAGCTCTGCTTCTAGATTTTAAAGGGATATTACAAATTCAGCAAAATTTTGGGTGAAATCTCTTCCTTAATCCCTTTCTTTTTCTTCTTAGCTCTCCTTTTTTTCCTGCAGGTACACCCAGACTCTGTTTGCCCATTGCTATTTGTAAGCTCTTCGAGACCTTCTCTTTGGATTTTTTCTCCTTGTTCATCTTTCTTTGTTCATTTGCAATGGAGATAAAAATGAAGAACACCGAGAATGTTTTTAGTAGTAGATTTATGTAAAAAAATCATTATCCTGATTTACACAAAAAAGAAAAAAATTATAAAGACACTAGTTTAAGATAGCACTTCATCTCATTTACTCCCATCAACATAGCATAGACAGGAAAATGTAGCTGAAATAAGGAATGGTTTCTTTCAATACCTATTGCACTTGGATTGAAGTCTGAGGACAGTTATACACTCACAAGACCACACCCTGATTCCTTTAGCCTGTCACCCACAGCACAGACCAAAGGAATTTGGATAAGGGAATTTTTCTAATCTGACCAAAAAGTCAGCAAGTGCCACCAGTGAATGACTCAGAGCACTGGAAGGTGCATGAATAATCTATGTATACATTAATATTCATTGGAATGTAAAAAATTAGTATTCCCATATGAAAGTGCAAATTTATTTTGATGTTTTCAAAAAGTTAAGGGGTCACCTTCTGTTTTGGATGGGATACATGTAAACAAAGAATTTTATACCTGAGCTAGCTGTCCTTAGTTCCCCTAAAGGGAGAGGAAACAATCTCCAAAAAATATTTCATCCCATCTCGAAGGAGATGTCTGAAATGGAGAATTACCGTGAAATATGCCATAAAGAGGTGTACTTATTATTACTGACCATGAAGACAGCCTAGATACCACCAAAAGTATAGGTAGTTACACTACATGAGTCTAAAATTAGACCAGACCAGTACAATATTTCATGTAATAGAAACCAGATCCTTGGAGCATTACTCATTTTTTATAATCTCTTACTCTTTAATCATAATTACTCATCGTTAGTAGGCTCCAGGCACAGCTACAGGATTTCCCATATTTTTTATCTCCCTCCTCTTCCCACTTGTCTCTTGAGGAGCAGATGCCACACAGTATTGATGTTGCCTTACCTGCAAATGACTGTCTGTGTATGAAGCCATGGAATTATGTCTGGAATATAACAAAAAAATAATAAAATAACTTTGTATTATACCCTGTGAAACACCTTAGTTTTGGTAAAAAATCCCACCTGGTTCTGCTCTGTCATCCTGTTCACCTGATCACATGACTGACTTACCCTAGGCAAGATGGGATGAAAATCCTCAGTAAAATTGTATTGCTTGTGGTTATAAAATACCTCAATTCTGTGAGTTGAAGTAATTATTTATGGTGGGTTTCAACCTAAGATTTAGATTCTTAATTTTTACTCTTGGATAAGAGTAAACTAACTAAATAGAACTAACTAACTAAATAAAACTGAATAAATATGCTTCTTTGTGGAGTTACCTTTTATACCTTCTAATTTCTTTTCTTAATTTGCAAGAATCTATATTTAGCCATGAATAAGCTGCCAAGAGCTATCTGTACAATTAACAAGCTGTAGGTTATTTTTTAAAAAAAATTACATTTGTTCTAATTTCTTTTCTCAATTTCTTTCCTTGTAACCATTTTTCATAAACAAAATTGCAGATTTTTGTATTGCTTGTTAAGGAAATGGATTTATTTACTTACCACAGATATTTTGAAACAGCAAAAATATTTTAAATTAATAAAATATTTCAAAAACAGAACAATAATTCAAATTTGGTGTATTTTTTATCAATAATGTTTCCCCTTTAAGGAATATTTTTTCAATCAATTTATGGATAAAAGCATTTACAGAAAGATTGATGCAAGTTCAAAACTCAGAAAAAGTTACAAAGTGAATTTAAGATGCATATACAAAAATGAGACTTTATGTTAACATATTGCTTTTAAATACTAGATTATTTTTCACTCAGAAAGAGGTAGTCATCAAAACAAAACTGTTCATAAGAAAGTGCTGCTTTCTATGAGCACTTAGAACAACATTCTAAAACAAGCTGAACACCAAAAATTTTGAAAGATTTAAACTGTCCAAACAACCTGCATATACACTTTGAAAATAAACTTTAAAAAAGACATTTTGCTCTTAAATTGCTTTTCAAATTAAAAATAGTGCCAAGTAATGAAAAACTAAAAAGCCCTAAAAATTAAAAATCAAAATGGGATTGTTCAAAACAAAATGTTTTGACTGAGCAACGCAAATTCTTCTGTTTTCCGTCATGAACATTTCAGAGGATTTTATCTTTTGTCTCACTTCTACATACAACACTTTCTAAAACCTTAAAATTCTAAGAGTTCTTATAAAAAAATATGAGACCAAAATTTCAAAAAGACAAAATAGTCAAAGAAATTGACAGCTATTAACAACAGTAAGCTGATTTTGGAAAGTATCCTTGCATTTTTAGATAAGTATGGCTAAGAGAAGTAAAAAGACATTTATGTGCATGTTACCACCAAGTCATTCTGTGGTTAATAAAAAAGAAACAAGAACTTGTATACCTCCATGAATTTTAATTTCTTCAGTTACCCTCAAAAAGTTTTTTCTTATCTAGGAGTCAGGTGGCTGATTTAAATTCTGGTTTTGAGGAGAGAGAGAATCTCCATAGAGCAAGGCCCCATTCCAGCTTGCATTAGGCTGAATTGCCTTCTTAAGAAAGATACCTTTTTCTCTTTGGCTCATCAGAAAATCTTGACAATCAATTTTGCATAGCTAGATACCTAATTTTTATAAAGAGGAAATAATGTCACCTTCACCTAAGTGGGCTTTCAGCTGTCCTGGCCTTTAAGTGTTTCTGGATTTTACTCTGCAGTGCTGCAGTACAGAACTACTGGTGAACAGTATCTTACTGATGACTAATGGAATTATGCTTTCTAAGGTGGATATGATAGATTATTGTAGTTCTTCTATGCAAAATCAGCGCTTCAGTTTAGGATCAGGCAGGGTCAAGACCCTCCTAGGCACGACAGGGAAGGAGCCAGGCATCTGACAATGAAAGTAACATCACAACAGACTGATAGATTCAGTTGTCCTCAAAGGAGATTTAGGTTAATAGAGGTTACAGGGGTGGGCAGGCAGTTAAGCAAAACTTATCATTTATGGCTTGTCTCCAGCCATGATTTCTTATTCTTGTAATTGCAGAAAGCAGGTGATCTCAGCTGTGACAACAACTTAGTTCAAAAAGCAAAGCATCTGTGAAGATTCACAGACCTTTCTAGTACAAAACTCTACCTAAAATCCAGGCAGTCTCGAGAAGAAAACACTTTCCCTCCATCAAAGCTGTGACTCTGACTACTACACCACTACTTCATAATGAGTGAGGGAGTAACTTCTAAGGCTATTTGAAGACAAAAGTCTGTCTATTCCAGGTCTGTTCATATAAACCAGAAGTTTCCAAGTGCTCTTTCAACATTTGTCCTGTTGATCCCTCTTCTCCCCACTGCAAAATGACATATAGTGGTTCACCATATGATGAGCAGGGGTGCTCACATCACATTATATGGCAGAACGTATTTTTATTGCAAACATCATGTCTCTATGGCACAAGGCTTATGCCAAGGAATGCATGGTTCAGAGTCACCGAATGATAAAATCATTAAAGTTGGAAAAGACCTTCAAGATCATCCAGTCCAACCTTTGACCAAATACTGCTATGCCACTAAGCCATGGCACAAAATGCCATGCCTATTTGTTTCTTAAATATTTCCAGGAACCTAGACTGGACTTCAGAGTGGCGGTTCTGGGCTCTTGAGGAGCAATGCAGTTTCTGTTCCTCTTCAGGAGTCTTGTGGCACACAGCTGCTTGATGAGCTGGACTCTTGCGATTGTACTATGGGACTCCTGAGGGACGCAGAGATGACATGTGGGACATGCACATGTGACCAGGAGGTTGTCCTAGGCTCTGCAACAAAAGAAAATATTTTCCCATTGGCTGTTAGAGGATCACAGCTGTGGTGCAGGACACAGAACCCTCAGGAGCATCCTGTCATCACCTCTCATATTTCCATTGAATTTATTTATAGCAGCAAAAGCACCTTAGAAATTGGGAGGAGTGGGTGTGTGTACAGGGTATTGAGAGACCCGTGGCATGCAAGGAGC
Organism: Argya squamiceps; assembly: GCA_037834095.1. Lineage (NCBI taxonomy): Eukaryota > Metazoa > Chordata > Aves > Passeriformes > Leiothrichidae > Argya > Argya squamiceps. The sequence goes on along the minus strand of JBBMKD010000145.1, from coordinate 101,450,226 downwards.
CCCTTGAAGCTTCCTTTTATTTCCAGGTACAACTGACCAAATCCCTATCCTGTTTTAGTGTGCTGGCTATAGATACTAGAGAAATGCAGGACAGTGACTTCAGTAAGTATTTAATTGAACATAAAATTATTAGTGAGCAATAAAGAGTCATAGTCTTCTGGTACAAGTGAGTGCTGATGTGTCTTCCCTTGTGGGAAACAGTATCTGCTGTATTCTGAAAACTTCAGCTTTTGCTGCATCCATAAATCAGATAGATGATTAATTTTTCTCTCCCGGGGCTCTGCTGTGAAAGAGACCTCATCTTAGATCCCTGGTTCCCATTTAGCTGCCATCTCTAGCTTCAGTAAAGAGGCACATGAGAACTCTTCTCAAGACAAAGTGTGTCTATTGCATATTTCTGTGAAATGCTCGGTGAAAGGGACTAAACTATATTTTCTGCCTAAGTCTCTCACTCTCTTTTCTTCAGATTCACCACTATCACCACTACTGCAGCGGAGACCCTGCCGTGAGGACGACAGGACCACACACTCCGAAGCGTTCCCGGCTAAGAGGAGTGTGTCTGC
>JBBMKD010000145.1:101348520-101443800 GCA_037834095.1 Argya squamiceps | reverse complement strand
GAGGGGGAACCTGGAAGAACACTGCTTCAACAATTGGTTTCAACAGATGATGAAGAGGGTAATAGAATACTTTGTGCATATCTTATTCTACAACCCAGGACAAAAGTTCATCAGGCAGCATAGTAGGAAATTTTCCTTACAGTGCTTTTTTTTTCCATCAGTGTTCATATATTGTTTTAAAGAGTCTTAAAAACTCCATGATTCTGTAACAAGTTGTGCATCATCTCATATAGAAATCATTCTATATCATATATGTAGCACCTGATTTCTGTCTGAATAGTACAAAAGCATAGAATCATTTCTGCCATGAAACGAAGATTTGTGGGCCGTCTTGGGTCAGAGCACTATGGTGAAAATGTTCATCTTTCATTCAAACAGAATGATGTTGTGTGCCAAGGCTCAATAGTTTAGATTTAACACTGAAAGAACAAGTTGAGAGCAGCATAATATACCTCTTTTAAAACCATGTACGCTCTAGAAAACACTAAACTTTCTCGATATACCAACATATCTACTGATACCTGATATCTTTGCAATATAATCTAACATCAAATTATATCTAAAAAATAATTTAACTATTTTAGAACAATCATCCCAAAACGCTGAATGTTCATGTTTTGACGAAACACCAAAATAGCTGGAGAGACTGGACAGTTTCTCAGAGGAAAGGGACATTGTCTCAGAAAATTCAATTTGCACTCATGCTCAGCTTTTGACAAGCAATTGCTGGTATAATACATGCAATAAAAATTTACAGGGAAAGTGCGATAGTTGTATATGCTGATGACTCTGAACTATTTGTGATCTAAAATCTACATTCCATCCTTTAAATATTGGCCCTAATGACAGGGTCTAATTATATCTGACAGGAAGCACGGGATAAAGTCAGTGCTATGGTTGAAATAAGTTTAATTATTTTTAAAATTAATTACTCATTTCAAAGGCAAGACACCTGATCTAAGAAATTAATGTGCGGTTACACAGCGGAGTTTAGACCAATCTTATAATAAACATTTCATAAATTAATCAATTCTGGAATTAAAAATCATTATACAGGCATTTGGAACGTTACAATATATACATATAATATTACATTAGTAATTCAGAATATGATTAGTGACTCTAATTGATGACAACCAAGGAACAATAAAGATAACCAATTAATCAGTACAGAGGAAAGGTTGCCATGAATGTGATACTTTTTTTCATCAGTCTCTCATTTCAAATTTAATTTGATGTACCAAACTGTGTTTCAAATTCTTTGTTTTACTCAAAGTCAAGGAAATAGCACCTCAGTTTCAGGAGACATCTTCTATTTGCAAGAAATCAAACTGCTTTTTAAATTTTCATTGCCTTACTAATTTTCAGACAGCAGTATTAAGGCCTGTGGCATTTGGCTTCATGATCTGAATCTGGAATTCAGATTACAAAACTGTATTTCTGGAAGCAGTAGAACCAAATTCTTTCCTAAAGCCCTTATTCATAAGAATTGGAAACATGATGCTATCCACTTCCAGCAAAAAGCTAGCGGCATTTTCCTGATGTGAAACTGATCTTTGCAAAGAATGAAACAGTCTAGTCCAATCTGTTATCATACAAGATACTGGGCTAAAAAAGACTTCTTCACTCATGCAGGGTACTGCACATAAAAATAAACCTTAACATAAGCTAGGTGTGTTCACAACACCCTCTTATAGTCAGGGAAGATATTCCCACAAGACCAAGTAGGTTACTGAGATTCTTTCTAGGAGTAGCTGATAGCTTCGGACAGTTTAGATTTCAAATCTCCTATCCTTCCATGAATATATGTAAGACTCTTCATTTTCTTACAAAAAATAGATGTTTTTAGCTTTTAATAGCAGAAATAAATTGATTCAGTAGTAATTTGGATGCTCAATAAATATCCTAGAGTTTCCAGGTTAATTTCAGATTCAGTATTTGTAATGACAGTCTCACACAGATGGCTTTATTTTCACAGAAGGCTTTCAGCTTCTTACTGAAGTTAGTGACAGAGCTCTGGCTATTTTAATACCTTCATTTCTGCTCACTTCTGATTTTATTTCTCACCTCACTAATATAATGAGACCTCTAAGAAAGTAAACAATATTGGTTTAATTAGGCACTGAGAAGACCTATTGCCATTCCACTGGCTCCCATGTCTCCCAGTTAAGGCTTTCTGAAAGTGATAACCAAATAGACTGCAGGTAAGATCCCAAATATAGGCTTTCCCAACCATTCTTACATTCCCTGCATTCCAACCCAAAGATGAGGTGATTACTTGACTGGACTTACATAAACTTTATGGATAAATTTGTTGTACAAGGACGTTTCTGAGTCTGCAAGCAAGACACTTTCCATGTTCTACCTGCTGAAAACACAAAGGATATAGAAAATGTTGAACTCTGTAAAAATAATTGTTCACTGGGCTTAGATTACATCATGTGATCACTATACACTGCACAAGCATTGTGACCTATGCAGCAACTCGTATTTTCCAATCTTGTTCCCAGTGCAGGAAAATAATAGTTACAACATCAAGACAAGAGGTTGTCACCTTCTTAGGCAGCTGAAACAGGGCAGGAGGAAAAGTGAAGGAAGCAGAATGATGATTGCTATTGAAGTGCATACAGAATAAAGCAAGCTTAGAGGAGGGATAATGCAGTTTTTAGGAGGACAGGAGGACCTTCCTTTTAGCAGAAACCTCCCAATTTCTCTGCAAAGTGTGAGCTTTTCAGAGTATGTGGACCACCCTCCCTCCCAAAAAAAAAAAAAAAAAGCCAAACCAATAAACAAGCAAAGAAAAGCAAAGCAAACACAAAAAACCCCACAAGAACTGATTTTAAAAGCCCCAGAAATTAATTTCAAAAGCTATTTTAAGAATAAGGACATATCCTGTCAAAAATAAAAACCTTGAAGGAAAAAACACAGCTGTATGATTATCATCTGAAATATGGAAATATCTGAGGAGACATAGCGAAATTACCATTCAATTTTGCTTTACTACTTCCCACAGGCTACTAGAGTTGTTTTTTTGTTTTGGTTTGGTTTGGTTTGGTTTTGGGTTTTTTTTGTTTGTTTGGGTTTTTTGGGTTTTTTTTGGTTTTACTTCTACAAGGGTTTTTAGACTTCTGATACTAGAGCTTTGTTGGGGAAAGAAAGAGTTTTGGAAGAAATTATTTGAAATCTACTAAATCATCTTAGCTAAAATCAACTTAGCTAAAGCAACTTAGCAAAATGCTCTTCCATGAAACTAGAAAATTTAATTATTCGATTAGTATTTTTAATTAAAGAACATTATTTGTGTGCATCTGTTAATGACAGTTACAAGAAGAATGTAAAAGAAAAAGCATAAGAAGTCACTTGTTTACACTGACACAGGTTTCTTGCTTGTCTTTGTATTTATTGAAGAGATAATGAGAAGAAAAGAAAAAAACATCCAGGCCACAGTTTAAATACTTGGTTTCAATAAACTAAGCAACCAGTAGGATTAACATTATTATAGTGCTGAATACACAGAGAAATGTATTATATGTTCCCTGCATCATATAAATACACTCCTTGTAAGCTGTAATTGTATTTTAATAATTGTAAATTGACATATTATAGAATCCCAGAATGGTTTGAGTTAGAAGCAGTCCTAAAAATCACCCAGTTCTGACCCCTCTGCCATGGGCAGAGACTCCTTCCACTAGATCAGAGGGTAGATTTCTTCTAGACTGACAAAGTAGTATCTTCACAGTTCTTGTCAAACATAAATGAACCTACTTGGGTTTCATTAGCTCTTATTAAGTTTCTCTGCATGGTGTTCATTATCAATTACAAAGCATAATCTTTCAGATTGTTATGTCTTCTTCCTACATCATACTTTTTTCTGTCAGAAATGTATGTGTGCAATGCGTCCATTTATTATAGCTACAGGCAGAAAATACATCATGCAAGAATGGAAAAGTACTGAATAATGTGATCTGTTAGTTGATATGCCTAACCAGCCTTTCATGATCTATACATCTTTGTTCAGGTTTTTACAGAACAATGTAGTCACAAACTCTACCTTGTCTCTTGCTGGCAGGGGCCGACTGTCTCGCTGTTGGGGGCCACATATCCACACTTGTAATGGACCAAAGTGATCTACAACAGAATTCCCTTAAGTAGCAGCCTGAAAAGTGGCACACCTGCTCTGCTGGAGAGCTGCCAGTAAACAGATGCAGTGCTGTGCATTTCAGTGACACTAAGCACAAACACTCTGTTCTCACAAGTCAGGCAGGGGTCTCATACAGGTTTAGCCACCTTCATTAGTGAATGTGAACTCGTGTTTTATTGGTATAAATGTCATGACTTTTATTATCACTGATCAAAACAAGCCCTGTTCTTGATTTGTTATGATGGTTGAAGGCTCACCCAGTGCTTAGTGGCAGTCAGCCCATCTCTGCAATTCTGAGAGACTGGGGTGTGCAAGAAGTACAATATTAGTCCAGACATAAGTAACTTAATTAAAAGCCTGAATTTTACAGTATTGATGTTAAACACAGCTCACACTGAATCAGAAGTTATTTAACTGAAATAAACCATCACTTTACAATCAAAAAAAAGTTACTTAAGAGGAAAAGACTCCTGTTTTGAGCTTCTCACTACCAGAAAAATATTGACATGCTGAAGCATGTCACAAGAAGGGCAATGAAGCTGGGTAAGGGTCTGGAGCACAAGTCTTATGAGGAGCTGCTGAGAGAACTGGGTGTATTTAGCCTGGAGAAGAGGAGGCTGAGGGGTGACTTTATCACGCTCTACGACTGCCTGAAAGTTGGGGATCAGTCTCTCAGGTAGTATGTAACAGAAAATGAAAAAATGGCTTGAAGTTGTGCCAGGGGAGGTTTAGATTAGATAATAGGAAAAAAAAATCTTCATTGGAAAGCTGGTCAGGCATTAAAACAAGATGCCCAAGGAAGTGGTTGTGTCACCATTGCTTGATGTCTTCAAAAGACATGTGGATGTAACCCGGCAATATGGTTTAGTGGTGGACACAGTGCTGGGCTGATGGTTGATGTGATGACAGTAGAGGTCTTTGTGTTTAAAAAAATCACTGAATGTGGCACTCAGTGTCATGGTTTAGTTGGTAAGGTGGTGTTAGATCACAGGTTGGACTTGATGACCTCAAAAGCCTTTTCCAACCTGGTTAATTCTGTGATCCTGTAATTATTCCATGATTCTAAGACCTCTGTTCTGACACTCAGTTTTTTACCATATAGCCCACCAGATGTGCTCAGTAGGTACTGTGCTTTGCATAACATGTAGATCCAGGAGAGCCAAGGGAGACTCAAATTACTTTCTCTCCCAGGCTTCCAGACTCTGCATCACAAGACTTCAAGTACCGAGAAAGAAAAAAGATTAAGTCTGGCCCATGTAGGCATTTAAGTGGCACATCAGAGCATGATCTGCATCTGTTTGCAGAGGCTGTGCAGCTGATGAGACTGCTGCACTCCAGGCACGGCACTGAATTTGTGGTGGGTTGCATTGGCTGATATGAAAGACAGTGCCAGGGATAACTTTGCTCAATAAATGTATTTTCCATGATACATTCCAGTGAACTCTGAAAGTGTCTGTATGTGCCTCATGGACAAGCTGTCGCAACTTACGACACGAAAGAATGACATGCACCCGGTCAGGTTGAAGTGAGGAACAGAAGGAGCAAAAGAAGGACAGTTTATTATGATCTGGGATTTAAATAGCATTTGGAATTTGATCAAGGATTGGAGGACAGGAGGAACACCTCTCTGACCCCAGTGGTCAAACCAGCAGTCCATCACAGAGAAAAATGAAAACAATCTACTTTTGTTTATGTTACATTTGTGAGAGACTCCACTAGAAGTATGTAAACAAGATCATCAGAAAGCTAAAAATCAAGGCAACACAAAGCCTCTTCCATCCTTTCCCTTGTCCTTGTGTACCAGCAGCTAATTTGTGTCATGCCTAGAGATCTACAAGGGAAGTTCACGGCCCTTCAGGAGGCCGTGCATGGTGCAGACAGGTGGAATGCAGCACCAGCTACTAGAAGGGAGGACTACTGAAATGAAAGTTTGGAAGGGCAATAAATGTAGTGTGGAGCTGAATGGAACTGGGGACCCTTAGAGATGCTTTTGAATACAAAAGGGATGCTCCAGAATGGAGAGTCCTCCCCCACAGAGCAGGACAGAAGTGGCCATTGATATCATGTTCAAAGCAACTTAAACTGCACAAATGGAACTGAATAAAGACTAATTTCACATCGTTTTATCTTTTTACAGTGGTACAAACCACAAATCACTTATTTCTCAGACAGAATGATTATAATAGTGGAGAATGGCAGCCTGACTTCAGAATACAACGCTGTTATCCTGATCATCCATGAAAAGAAAGGAAAAAATCTGGATTCTATCTGTGTTTCTTAAAAAAAAACCCCAAAACAATAAGAAGTTTACCAAGTGTATGGAATGCCCTTATTTATAATCCCTCACTCCTTAGAGATTCTCTAAGAACTTTGAATGTTCAGAATTTTTCATCTTACTGATGAAACAGTGTTCATTAAAAACATTAAGAGCTAAATATAGATTAATTTTGAAAACACAATTTTAAAATTTCTGATCTCTGTGATAAATGAATATCAAGGCTTTTAAATTTTTTAATCAATTATGAAAAGGAATATCCAGCTCAAAGTCATGACACCTCATTCAATGCATAAGGTTGAAATCTCTCTTAAGGAAATATGATTCAAAAGTAATTAGGATAAATAGAAAAATGAAAAGGCACACAAAGAGCTTCTGAATAGATGGAAGGAAAAATACTGTTTGAGAAGAATAATGTAACAGTCAGAAAGGAATTAATGAATAGGACAGGTACATGCATGCCTAGAAATAGCTGTTAAAACCACAGAATTATGCAGTAGTCAGTCATTAACATCACATTGCACCTGGCAGTTTAACAGGCAGATTTTGGTTCTTTGAGAAAAGAAATTAAGGGCTCAATTATGGATCTGAGCATGCTGAGAAGGGAGAAAGATAAATACTTTCTCATGATGTGCTGGGAAGCCATATGCCTGTGGAAGGAACAAATTAGAGGCCTGTCATTACACCTGCAACACAGAAACCACACTGATGGGCCAGCCCAGTCATGGAAAAAAGTATTTTCTCCAGAGAAACTCATTAAACCTGATTCTGAGTGTAAGGAAAAAAACTTAGATGTAAAGGAAGTTGGATTTCCCCCTCTTCTGATGACTTCAGGGAAAATACTGCTCTATGAGAAGTCATGGTACTTCCAAACAAAGTGCCAGTGTGAATTGTGTAAGACCAGGAGCTGAGAATTCAGGTGGGCATCCCTGGAGCCCTACAGGAGGTAGATCTAGATCTGGTTTTAGTCCAGTGGTTTCTGATCTGGACCTTTGAGGCATTGGTTTGCTTGAAAGGACTGTTTTCAGAGCAGACAGCTTTGGTGATTTCATGGGATGACATGATTCTATTATCTTCAAATGAATCTTCCTAGTCTGGTCACACTGAAAATATGTCCCTGTTTCCAGTGACAAGATCACTTTGTGTCCTCTGTACCTGAGCTTTGCACGGACACATCAAGCTATGATTTTTTTTTTTTTGCTTTGCCCTGTGAGTTCCAAGCAATTCCTGATACACCTTTAACTTCCTTCCTTCTTCTTGTATAGAATATATTTGTCTGATCCAATGATGATTCATATTGCCCTTTTCTTGGTGTGGGCAAAACATTCCCTCTTATGGACCTTACCCCTTCTCAGTAAATGTGCAGGAATACATTTTTACCTCTATATCACTCATCCACATATCAACTTCCATTGTAAAAAAGTTATTTTTCTATTTACTTCATATAAACCTTTGTGCTGATACTTTCATCTCAGTTCTTAAACATTAGATATTTTTTCATTGTTAAATAATTACAGATATTATGTATTTAAGAAATTTGACATTATCTTTGTCATTTATTTTTTTTCCTCCTACTATTTTTTGCTCATGTTTACAGTTTTATGAAATTTCCCTTTCCAAAGTACCAAGGAAACATACACTGATATTTTTGCACACAGTAAAAGCAGTTTTATCATATACAGTCACAGAATTTTTATTATCACAACAACCTGTTGCTATTATCTCTTGGAAATACATCTTCAATAATTAAAATGCATCTAAGACATCAAATCTTTCTATTTATGTGGTACTCTCTGGTTTGTACTTATTCTTTCTTTTTAAGCAAGTCAGGTATGCTTTAGTAGTGATGACACAGGACTTCAAAATACATTTTTCATTTTGTGCTTTGGAAAGAGTTGATCCTGTTGCTATTTCCTTGTGCCAGATCCATATTAGTCACCTGTGATGAAACTCCTCAGTCAGAAAATCAATCCCTAAATATTCCAAGGTCTAGCCTTCTGAAATGTCAACTAAAGAAACCAGCTAAAGTATTTTTTTCATGTGGAGCACAGTCTCCCCATTTCCAGAATAGGGAATGTCCATGACATAGCAGTATAGTGAGAGAGCCTGACAAATTGACTGATATCTAAATGTAATTATTTCATTTCCTGATGCATAAATGATACTGCAATCCCCAGGCTAATCTAAAACTGTGAGTTTCATATTTATTCCAGAATTATAAGGGTATTACCATTTCTCTTCCTAGGTTACATTAGAAATCAAATTTCTTGATTTAAAAATCCTCTCCATTATCAAGTCCTCTAGTCTTGGTTCCAGCATCACACAGGTTTTCAGTCATACCACAAAGTATTGTGGGAGAATAGATTGTGGAAGATTAGGAATGGGACTGTGGCTGAGCCTCATCCCTAAGGGGTTGCAGCTGTTTAAGACAGGTGCACAGCATTGAAGGAGAAGAAGTGTGAAATGCTGATGTGTATTGACCAATCACAAAAGAGGAAAAGGGCATTCAGGTGTTATGCAGGTGAGTAAAAAGGTGTAAAAAGGTATAAAAATTTAGGAGGAGAAAGGCATTAGAGTTTCCTGACTGTGCTGTGAGGAAGAATAGTTAAGTGGTTGTGTGAGGGACAGGAAGGAGTTAGCCAGTTGTGTAGAGGGAAGAAGAAGGAGGAAGAGAGCAGGAGAAAAGGAGTCAGAGTTGGGTGGTGCTGCTCCTGCGACTCAACAGACTCAATAAAAGACTCCTGCTTTTCACCATCTTTGGTGTTAGGGGAAAGGTATGAAGGTTGTATTGTAGGAGTACAAGCTGACGTTGCCAGTCAGTTTGAGTCCACCATTGGTTGGTTCCCTGTGTGAGGAGGAGCACCAATGCCAACAGAATACAGCTTCTGAATGAGTGGCTTTCCCTGGTAGAAAACATGACATATAGTCTTTATCCTGGAAAACATTCAGACTTTCCCACGAGTTTATCTTCTCCTCCCTATAAGTGTCAAAATCAGAATCCTCAAAACCCCTGTTCAGTTGTCATACAATACTGGATATCCCTGCCCAAAACAATAGCCAAAATTTGTAAGCTTCCACTATTTGCTTTTTGACATGCAGAGGATTGCTCAGATTTGACAATATTGAGAAGCAAGGTTTGCAAAACATTCACCTGTACAGGTTTGACTGCAGTCCTGGAGCACAGCCACTGGATCAGTCTCTGCACAAAGGACACCTGTATGCACACACTTCGAATCCAGAAACTCTGTGGGTTTGAGCATTTCTCTAGGATATAAGGAGCCACATTTTTTCCTGTCTTTAAGCAAAAAAGACAAGCTCCATCTCCAAATTCTCACATGGATATTGCTTAATATAGGAACAACTGTTTTGAGGTTTTCCAAATTCCACACTGGCATTTGTTCTAGAGTCATCAGGGTTAGAAAAGGTCTCTGAGATCGTTGAGTCCAACCATTAATCTAACACTGCTGCGTCCACCACAAAATCATGTCCTTAAGAACCACATCTATGTAGTTTTTTGAACACTTCCAGGGACGGTGATTCCACCACTTCCCTGGTGAGCTGTTCCAATGCTTGTCCAGCCTTTCTGTGAAAGAAATTTCTCCTAGTGTCTATTCTAAACCTTCCCAGGCACATAGACTGACTAGCTTTTAACACTTCTCCCCTATATAAAAAACACTTGGATATTCTTGAACCAGATGAAGAGGGAGGCAAGTCTATACTGTAACTGGTATCACACTTAATCTGGAATATCCATATGCACTTTCTGTTGTCAACAAAGATTTATATGTGGAGCTCCTGAATGATGGGTGTGCTATGTGTAAACAGAAAAGTGTTATTCTTTTTGAGGAAAAGTTGTTTGGATATTTTGCTTCAGAGGATGGTTCAGGATGTTGATGAAAATTGGAAATAAACTGCTTTGTTTTTATTTTTCTGACAAATACACTGAAGTCAGAGCAGTGACCACATTTTATCTGAAGATTTGCTTCAGCAGTTTCTGTCACTGAGCTTATATATTTAGTCCTCCAGTGGTTCTGATGATTTACTGTCCATGTACACTGCCTACCAAATGAAAAGCAACATAAATGTAGAAGTATTCTAGTCTTTCCATATGAGGAGGTGTGCCTGTACAGGATCTAAGAGAGGTGCTATCTCAGGGTACCCGGTAGGAGCCTAAACTTTCCATATGGTGCTGTATTCAGGGAAGAAAAAAACCCAAAACATATTGACAATGCCTTTAGATTTGGAGCTTGAACAGCTTTGCACTGCAAGGGAAAACCTACCCTAAATCACCCCACAAATCATTCCCAGAATGCAGTCACTTAATGAGGCCTAAAGCTTGCATTGCGGAAAAGAAAACCTATCTAAAATCTGCACAGCAATTTTGAGACATTAAGGTAACTTTACTCTTCTATGGGTCATACTTCAAGCTGTCTTCAGAGTGGCAGTTGAAACTGTTAGAAACATAATTCATGTGGGTGGGAAACTGGAGAAAATAGAGTGTTTTTCTCTCAAATCCAAGACATAGCCCTAGACATCAGACTACACTGAAAGCACCACAATTTATAGGTCCTTACTGAGGAAAAAAGTCTTTTGAAGAATCCGATTTATAAATATTCAATAGATGTAAAATTGGAAAGCTTTGCTGGAGCTGGCAATTTCTAACCAAAGTTATCTAAATCTCGCAAAAAGATTTTGGTTACTCAGAAATTCAGTACTAGTTAGAAATTATTTTGATAATGGTGCTGATTTGGGGATGTTTGCTAGATATTTTTAATGGATCATTATAAATTTGATACAAAAATTTATGTAGGAGTCAGTTAAACGAAGTAAGTGAATTCATAGTCTCTAGACTAGGTTTGAAATTCAAGTAATAGAAAATACCTAAAGGAATAAGACACAGTGACTTCAATTGACTGCATGACACTGACAATTAACAATTGCCATTAATGTATTTAACTTGTTGAGAGGGCATCCTATTTCTCAACATCATAAGAATCCTTTGTTGTGGTCCTGTCATCAAACTTTTATTGTACAAGATTTTAAGATAAACTAATTTTCTGTTTTTCTTTGCTAGGAAATGGAGAGAGAATCTTTGTCTCATGGGATGATTTATCTTTTCCTAAAATAATGTTCCTGTAGGTGCATCATCCCCTATAGAATGCAAATTTTTCTTCTTTAACTTTAAAAGGTGTCTAAAAGAAAGATTTTTTTTCTTCATTGGTTAAAACAACTGCACACAAAACATCTTTTTGGGCTTTGTGGAGGAAGATGAGGTGCCTATCATAAACTTCTGCTATGTTGTGTGCTGCATCATTCCCTTTTGGTATTTAAGCTCTTCAGGGAGTGTAGGATCAAGTAGTAAACGTGATGCTCCAGAAGCAGTACTTTGCTAGATACAGCTTGGTCTGTCTGCACATCTTTCTGTGAACATGAAATGATTTACCCTATGTCACATTTGCCACTCGCTTAAAGGTAACTGAATCCCTGCCATGAAAAAGCATAAGGCAATTATTCATAGTTGCAGCATCCTTGAGCTACTGAAGCATAAAATTTTTTACAAACACACATGACCTAGTAGTTCCAATCCTAGTCCACATGCCTTGAACGAGAAAATCAGTAACAGTATGAATAAATCTTCCACTGACCTGATCAGTAAACATATGACTGAGTTAGCAAAGACTTTCGAAGGTCTGTTTTGATTAGAGTACTTTTATTTCTGAGCTTCATTTGTGCCAAAATTAAATGGACCTACACACACTATTTTCAGCTGTCAGATGCACTAATTCATCCATTGGGCAAATGATCTCATTCCTGGTAAAAAATGCTGTGCCCATGACAGCATTAAAGGAGTATAATGTAGTACATCAGGCAGCAAGATGCACAGAAGAGACAGAGAAGGAAGGCAATTTTTAAGCTGGTTTTTCTTCTAGTCTGCTCAGCTTCTACAAACAGGCATAAATCAACAAGGATGCATATATAGGAAGAAATTTCCAATATTAACTGAGACCTCAGTTTTGATGTTGACCTCAAAAAAAAGAAAAGCTATTAGTCATTTGCAGGCATTTAAAATGACTGATTATAGCTATTCTGTAGTATATGCTACAGTCTACCAAATCAGTCTTACATTAAAAAACCCCAAGATCAGATGACCATATCCCAAGGCTGATACTGCAATTTATTTCTATCCATGACCAGTGTCAAACCCAGAACACTGAAAAACATAAGCTTTCCTATCTAACCAGATCCGTTATCTCTTATCTTAACCTCTTCTTGGGAATGAGGTACTATCAAGTGTGCATGAAGCTCAGATCCTTTCTATTACCCACCAAGGAATGTGCTCCAGCCCTCACTCACTGAAGGGTACCTCAATTCCTTAGTGAAAAGAGACAAGTCATTTTTAAGTTGCTAAGAAACGAGTGTTTGAACACTGGAAGTTACCAGGGGAACCAATGTACTGAAAGCCTTTAGCTGGTAGTATATTTAGTTGTCTAACTATTTCTAGAACAGTGATAAAAATAATAGCACACCCTTCAAGTCACCTACTTCTGGAAAGTGACCCTTCACATTTCTGCTCTGACTCTTGCTGTTCTAAGATCAGCACCATCTTGGTCTCCTCACCTTTGATATTTTTATCACCTCAGCAGGGTGTACAATTCCAATTATTTGCGCACAAAAAGGAAATTTACGTTCAAACAGCTATAAAGATACGCAGGGATTGTTATTTTTTTTTCCCCTCATAATCTGCTTATGCAGGAACATCAAATAGAGATTTTTTCTCTTATCTCTCCAATTTCTCTGTGGATGGGCCATTCAGCAGATGGGAGCCCCTGATTTCAATCCCAGATGCAATTTCATCAACTAAATTTTACCCACAAAGTTAAAGTAAGGTGAGTTCTTCTGAATACTCCTCTTTGCTGGTATTTTGTTGACAAAATACCCATTTTTCCTCCAATCTCCAACTCACTTTCCCTGCTTTCAACGTGCTTTTAGTTGATCTAGCCTAAATTAACACTTTCAAAATACATAAAGATCAGACCAATTCTTCCCAATTGCTTCCAGAATTATATTCCTTCCTTCTCTAGGGAAGGGAGACAAGGGTAAAAAGCTGTGCTACTTCTCCATAAGCAATATCCTATTCTAGTAAACCAGTGTCTTTGTACTTAATCTCTTTTCTAATGTCTCATTCTTAGTGAGGAAAATATCCATCCTGGGATGTTATTCCTTATATATCCCTTTATATAGACTGTTTTCCACCTTACTTTATTATTTCTTGAGTTTTCATATCTCCAAAGAGTAATGAGTCACTATGCCAAGGGAAGAAAATAAAAAGTCATTCTGAAATCTGTCATTTTATGCTTTATTAGTTTTCACTATTCAAATCCTTTTCTATATTCAAATATATTTCAGTTGCTGGCTTTTGTGCCCATCTATGCTTCATCTCTTTTGCTTTTAATACTTGCTTTCTACTTCAAGCTTTCATCCTAGGCACAGTGAATTGGAAAAGGCACCCTGCAAAATAACTCCACCCCCACAGCTAGGAATAAATACTTCTCTGAACACCAGCTGAGTAGTTGACAGGTCTTGACCATTGCTTTTTATGCTATTTACAAGTTGTCCCTCATGCTCTGCCCTTCACCTGATATCTATTTGCTGCTTTTTAATGCTGAGTGTCAGGCTCTGGGGTCAGGCACCACTTTTCACGTTGTGCAGGAGAGAGTATGAGTGAGATTTTGTGCTGCCAGTAAGCTGCACCTTGATGGGAGTGTGGGAGGAGAGCCTCAGCTCCTCCTGTTAGGAAAGCTGCTGCTGTGGCCCTGATTTACACACAGTCAGATCCCACGCTGCTGTCTTTGGAAACAGTCCACCCTCAAATGTTTGTTTTGTTTAAAGATGAGACCTAGAGCTGAGCTCAGTGCAGCAAAAAACTGTTTTATTACCCCATATATTGCCTTTAAAAGACCAGGACAGAAGCATAAGTACCATTTCTGTGCTCTTCTCACAGTGAAAAAGAAAAAGATAATTTGTTCTGAGAAATGGAGCTCTGATGTTTTGTCTTTGTTCCTGGCAAGATTTCAGCCTACCAGAGGAGGATGCTCTCCATCAGGAGCTAGCTGCACCTTCAGAGGCTCTCATAAGCTTCTCTCCTCTGTTCATTGACTGGGAGAGCTACATGCAGAGTTTTCAGTAAAATATTAAAAAATCCTATTTTCTTGCACAAGTGTAGGAGGATGAATCACAATCTAATGTTCACACTTTTGTTGATCTTAAGATCCTATGCAGCTATTCTATTAATGGATCCTTTTGACATCATATATTAAAATACTTAATTTTTTTCTAGCAGAACTTATCATGTATGAACAAATACAAGGCTCCTCTACATAATAGAGATAATACACACATTACAACAGAAAATTTATTTATTGTTTGGCTATAAAATTAAACAATTAAAAGCTAGTAATTTTTTCCAATAACTGGTAAGTGGTTTTTCCAGTAGTAAGTTCAAAGCAACAAAGAAATCTAAGTGTGTAATACAACAGTGTGTTATCACCTGCTCTTTCAAGGCTTGTAAACAAAACAATGAATTTCAAGCAATGTTAACAGATTAAAAAAAATTTATATGGGTATGGAGAAAAATTTTAAAAAATCTTTAGCTTTTTTAATGTAAGTTTTAGAAGAAATATTATTTCATTTGGTTTATAAGTATTTGTCATTTCCTGTCACAAACACATGGAATATATCAACATCTCTATACTGATTTTTTTCTCTTCAGAAAGATGAAAAGACCACATATCTGAGAGGGAAAAAATGAAAAATGAAGCAACAACTTGGGACCATTTAGCACTCATTGTCAGATGTGGGTGGGTGTATTGCACGTTGCTGTATTCATCCCCTGATAGGAAGAATTCTGGAGTGGCTCTGGAAGAAGCTTCATGGATGCTTTGTAGCAGGAGCAGACACTTGTTAGTGTTCTTAGTGCCTGTCATGAAGACCTCCAGGAGGTGAACTGAGGAAGACAATGTTTTCATGTCATATTTAGGAGGGACTGTCATTTTCAGGAGTTCCTCCCTGATATACTTCTGGGAAGAAGACTGTACATGATTAGATTGGTTTAAAGGAGTTTCTTCACTTGGTTCAGACTGGGGGTTTGAACCAGGGTTTCCTCTTCTCACAGGAACAGCCAAGAGACAAAGGAACAATTATAATAATTTTAATTTTAATAATATCAATCTTTACTCTCCTACAAGTATATTAATATTAAAATTGCATTGAACCTTCAAAATGCAAATGTTCCTTGTTCCTAATAACAATTTCTTTTTTCCCAATCCCATTATTTTTTTTCTCAGTTTTCTACTCACTTTCTTGCTGTATTTAATGCTGCTTTAAATATCCCCTGTCTTGCCACTACTGCTCTGCAGAATCCTGCTGTGCAAATTGGCACATTAAGTGAAGGCACTTCATATAAGCGACTAACAACCACTCCTGGGGAGATATTTAGAGGAACAATTGCACTAAACTCTACCTCTTGCTTTGAAGAAAAATTAGATAGAAGGGAAAGAACTCAAGCTAACAGGAGATAATAATTCAAGCTTTATATAAAGTATGAAACTATGTAAAGCCTTTAAGACCTTTAAACTGCAAGAGGCTTTTCACAGTTAAAGGAAAAGATTAAATCTCTGCTTGGGAACCAGGGCTCAAAGTCAGTGAAGCCCTAAAGTGTCATTAAAATTTTGCAGCTCCTGAGATGTCTGCTTGTCATTGTTAAAGCTGCTCTCTACTCACTGAATTACTACCCTGGTCTGTATTACTTGGAGTGTCCCTTAAAGTCAACTTTTTTTTTTATATTTCTAGGCCTTAATCCTTCAGAATAGACAACAAAACTGTTATGTAATTCAGGATTATTCATAGTTGCCTGTGATCATTTTGACAAAACTATTTTTCATTGGCAAAGAGCAGTTTGATACACTTCGGACTGAAGGAAAGGTTTTTAATTCAATTTCCATTAAGACCAGATCCTTGGGGACAATTTGTTTTTTAAGGTCCGAATAAGAAGGTCTTTTGTAGGTCATTAAAGGGGATCATTGTCGCAAACATCAAGTGTTTGATGATCAAATGCATAATCTGAAACCGATCAAGGATTTATTGTTACTTTGTGATGAAGCCATGCCTGTTTTTTTTTTAATTATTGTTATTTTCTGAATAATCTTAAATTTTCTCTGCTCTGAAATGAGATAATATTTTTTATATACATCTTAGAAATTAGACTATTTTGCTAAACTAATTCCATTCTCTCATTTCAGTTGTGACTCCTAAATGGAAAATGCACACACTATCCCCACAGCAGAAGCACATGTATGGGTTGGCTGCCAGGGGAGACAATCAGTTATTGCTGTGATGGAGAGAAATCTCATTTTTTTCTCAGGTGTTCTTAAGTTCTCCGTGTCCTTTTTTCCTTTTTACTTGGCATTTTTGGCCCTTAGTAGAAGGAAAAGTAGACATTGCAGTTTCAGATATTGCCTTAAGATAGGCAGAGTATGAACATTGTTTTCATTAGTTTTTACAGATATCAGGATTTCTATTTCTCCTTAACAACTTGAATTCATGAACATTAAGAATCCAAGGGTAACGCTAGTGAAATGTCAAGTTATTATCCTTCAGATTAATTCACTTATCTAATTAAGGCATCCAGTCGGGATGAAAATGAAGTTTACCTCCTCTGAAGTAACATTCAGGTTCCATTGAAATCTGTGGAAAAAGCTTTTACAGACTTCAGAAGAGCTGTGATTTCACACATAATTAGAAATGGCTCTTTTATTACTATGTACTGGGGCTTGGGGGAGGGGGGGCATAGAAATGTAGGAAATTTCCCATATTTCCCATAATTATTATCCAGTAGCCTCATTTGCAAACTGGGAAAACAGTTCTTTTTTTTTTTTTTTTAAATATATATTATTATGAACATAATAAAATATAAATAATATAATATGCAACATAAAATAAATTTGTTTTACCCTCTATTTTTCCAAACAGTGGAACAAATATTTTTCCCTACAGCTTTGTGTGCCAACTAATCATCAATTGACAATCTGTTTACAATGTCTTCTGAATATATAGTTCATATCATTTTTCTATTTCATTCCTAGCATGAAAAATAAGGAAAATACAGCAATAAGAAAGCATATCAAGGGAGACAAGCAAGATTCATACTAATTATGAACAACTTGCTAGCAATATAGCAAAGAGACTGATTTATGTGGTTGAAGGTAAGGTATAATTTCAATGTTTCTCGTAGTATCATGAGGATGATGAATGACCCATTTTGCTGCTGCAATTTTAGTAATTGCACAGGGCTAAGGTAAAATCTGTTCCTCTGACTCATGCTGAAGATAGAGGAAGGAATAGCTGTGGCCATTTCCAAAAGAAAAAGACCCACTTTACATACTTTTTTTGTATTTATCAGACAAGAATAGCAATATTTCATTGTATCTCAGAGGTTTCCTTTTAAATGAGGGGAACCAGGATTTATTTAAGCTGTACTTTAATGCTAAATTGATTGCTTCTTTTTAAGGTTTGTTGATATGAAGTTGAAAACTAGAATAAAAATATGTACTCCATTCTTTGTGATAAAAATTTATTATTAGAGTAGAAATTCAGGGAAAAAATACAATGACATTAAACATTAAGTCATATTAAAATTTGAAAGTTGTTTTCTAGTATTTGGTTGGCATAAATGAAACCTGGAGTATAAAAATGCAACTAGAGAAAAACAAATAAAACAAATGTGCCATCAATGATTTGTGATAGTGACACTAAAAAATTGATAAGAAAGAAACTTAGACAATATTTCAAGTTTTATTTCTTTTTATGTCTATGATAAAATCTTTGATTTCAGAAGAATGATAAAATAAATCATGTTCTAAAGATGATGGAAGTATAAATACTCACTAAAAGGAATTCTAAAATGTCATCACAAAGATCAATTTGACAAAAGTGAATAAAACTTGAGTCAAACAAGACTATGACTCCATGGAAAGTTCTAAAATATTTGTCTTAGATTGTTTCAAAGTTCAATCAAAAAAAAAAAGGATCCAAAATGAAAGTGTCAGAACACAGGTAATCTTTTGAAGGTAGAAAGGGGAGCACTGAGGAACAAGACCCACAGAGCATTACTGATTGCAGGATGGGATGTGCTTCAAGCCAGTTCCACCAGCTGGGTGCTGTACTGTTAATGTGTGTGCAATCTATTAAGCTTTTAAATATTTATTGCATTTGGAAAATACTTGGCAAGTTGCTGACAATCCATAATTGGTGAAAATACGGGCATGTGATTTTCCTCTGAGGTGGGTGTTTCTACAACATCATTTCTAATTACAGGTATTTTTAAAGTTTTCCACCTCCTGAGCATGTTCTATAGTTTAGAAGCAGCCCATGTGAGCCAATTTTTCAGAATCAGTTCATATTTAACAGATACTTTGAAGAGTCATAGGTATCCTTCCCGGGTGTAAATGTTCATTGACATATGCCAAGCTTGTTAAGAAGCAAAGGGGAATTATTATGCATTAATCATGTCTAATCATTTCTTGAAAACCCTCATGAATTTCAGGAGCCCTTGGTATCCTGTAAATTCACAGAGCTGTCTGTCATTGTGTCTAACTCCTAGAAACCTGAATGACAGAGCAGGGTATTCCAAAAGGCAGGACCTCTGTTCCTCAACAGATGGAGAGCTGATAAATAATTCTTTGCTAGTGTTCACCGGGATTGGGACAAAGATCCAGACCCATAAACCTCTGATGGCCCCTCAATTCACTGAAACTCCTGAAATGTGGGGTGATGGTGAGAGGAAAAAGTCAAGACTGACATGGAGTTTAGGCTTTGTGAGTGTACTTTGGTACTGGCAAAGACCTTTGGGAACCTGAATTAGATGAGTGTGGGTAGTGCTGTGCCTGGTAGAGTGCAAGGGGCCCTGTTATTAGGTTTTGCTGCAGCACAGTCTGGGATCAATGGCAGCCCAAGAACTGGTGCCCAGGTGTGGTGCTGTGCTTTCTTGGGTGTGGGAAAGGGACAGCCAGGTCAGGAGGCTGTGATCTCTGCTCCAGGGACTCCTCACTGAAATAGACTCCTCTTGTCTTTCTAAAGTCTGCTAAGGAGGTTAAAACCGTCTTTAAGGGCCTGAGATCAGGCCCTAAACTTGAGGCAGTGTGAAAGCATTGCCTTGATAAATTGTTATCAAATTATTGACTTGATAAATTGCTGACATTGAAAACAGATCTTTTTTCACAATAAAAATATGCCATAAATCTTGGCATTGCTGTCACAATGATCTTGGATGACTGGGTGTTTCAGACACTTTCAAAATCAAGTAACTCCAAGAGATTTCAAGTTTTGTACTCTGTTTTCTATTTCTTTTATCCTAAATTTCAGTTTCTTTTTGAAAAGTGCATCTAAAAGTTTCATTAACCTAAATGTTATGAATTTTTACTGGATAAATTGCAGATGAAGGCAGAATGAAAAGCAGTGAATATTAGCAGGAGCAAATATCAACAGAGAAATAAAATGATGGAATTTCCCAATCAGATCAGAGACAAAAGGAAGAATGGATGTAATTTTCTTCTCTATCCAGGAAACAAATGTAATCAAGCTAAGTTGCTCTTGCAGCATTTTTTTATGCTTTAAAAAAATACAGTCTTTGTACTTTTTGATTTACTTCTAGTATCTGTTTTTTGTTTGCAGGCAGTGTATGCCAGGTACTAAAACTGCAAATATGGGGACTTCAAATCCTTCACTAGAACTGCCCTGATGAGCCCCATTGTCCTGGTCAGATGTTGGAGAAGGTCTTATTCTTTCTGCAGGCATTCAGGGACTTTGTGTAGCCCTGTGGGAAAAGGAAAAAAAAAAAAAAGAAGAAAAAAAGATAGATAGATTAGATAGATAGATAGACAGATAGACAGATAGGCATATATATATATATATATATATATATATTACCACATAGGTAAATAAATTCAAGCTGCTGAAGAGTTAACTGTAGAAGGATTTCTTTTAGCTGTGGATTTTTTGACATCTGACATCTAAAATCTTCTAGAAATTGAACTCTTTTTTAAGGTATTTCATTGCAAGGAAAATATACTTTTTCTGAAAAATAGGTAATATATGCTACTGAGGAAAAATCCCTCTGAAGTAAATATGATTATATGATTTTTTTTTTTTTTTGGTATTTCAATTGCAAACAGAGAGGATCATGTCCAAGTCAAGTTAAGTGCAAATCAGTAAATTATAGCAGAGCATGACTAATTTTTTTTTCTGTAGCTGTAAATCAGTGGTTGGATAATAATAATTAATAATAGATTTGTGTTTGACAACTCTATTAAGGCACTATGAATCCATTCAGTTCCTCTTCTATGCAGTGTGTAAGTACTGGTGGCAGATTACAGTTCAGAAAAAAGAGAGTCGTTAATAACTAAACGTGGCATCAGTGTTCTAGCACAAAGATTAAAACTGAAGATAGCTTTGGGTTCTTGGCCAATTTTTCTTATTCAGTGAGCTTGGAATTTGAAAACAGCCATTGCCAGATAAAATACAACAGGATGCAAACCTCTTCAGCACAGGCCTGAATGTGGGTATAAATTCTCTGGAATATGAATGGAAGGAGCTAATCACCCAAAAATGTTATAAATGACAGCCTGTACAAGTGGTTAATGACAGAAGTCTTCTAAGAGGCAGAAGCAATGGTAAAAGGTCATAAGCTGTGTTCAAAGACACTTTCCTACAAACCCCTACATTTCCAGTTAATGGAAGAGGACCTAATGATGATTATCATTTTATCTACTGGCTCAGGCAGGAGTTAGAAGCTGTACCAGATTAAGGTACATGTTCTTATAATATAAAATTATTACCACAATATCTGGTGGGGCAGCTCAGGAATCACAGATTTTGCTATTTCCAGCTCAAAAGTCATTGTTCAGCAGCTCTCTCTCTCTGTTCAGCTTAGTTGTCTATATTTAAATAAACAAGAGACTTTCAAAGGCACCTGCTTTTCACTATACATTATATAAGCATTTTAGGCATTTGCTTTAAAGGAATTTGTGCATTAGGAATCTAAAGTTTAAGCATATCTACACTCATGGAAATTTTACCTTCTCTAGAATAGGCAACAGCTGATCAGATTACAAGAGGAAGAGTTTTAGCCCTAAACTCCTAAAGTGTGAGTGGAAAAAAAAGCAGTTTTACACTGTCTTGCATAGCTGGAAAGAGCTGACATTTTTAGGATTTACTTCAAAGACCTCTCTAAATCTCTGCACTTCACACCAGCTGGAAACATAACTGAACAGAGCTGAGCAGAGCTGGAAATTATTTCAGTGATGACAATTGCCTTGCAATCAAAGCAACTTTCCTTCAGTAACTTAAATGCCTGCTCCAATTTTAAATTTCTGTGGGAATTTGAGAAAATTTTAGGTTTGCAACGTGATTCTAACCTAGAACCCTCCATTTGGCAGTTTCTGCTCCATGGTAAGTACTAGCATTTTTTCTTTTTTTCCTTCATGCTGTATCTTTCTCCCAGTCTGTCAGAAGTCTGTACCTTGAATTACAGATGACCAGAACTGACTGTATCAGTGGGATTTATGTGAGTTCATTCTGCACAAAGTCCACATATAAGCTTTAGGCCAGATGTTCCTCAACCCACTAATTCTGCAGCATTCAACTTCCCATGAATACAAGAAAGCAACAGAGTACTGACTCAAGGGATAAGCAAAACACTTATGTTCTAAAACTTTCCTAAGTAAAAGTTTTCAAAAAGAAGAGATTTCAAAAATGTCTTGGAATAGGATCTCAGAGAAAAGATGTTACTTTTGCAGTCATGAGTTGCACACACTGTATCACTCTGAAATGACTCGCACAGCATCTGCTGTCCTGGAAGAGGCTGCGAATCAGATGCTTTCAATCAAACATATGCTGATAGAAAAACCCACACCTGCAAGAAGATACTCATGATTTCACTGGGTTACCCACAGGGACACTGAAAAAGGTGTTGAACTCCAAACAGGTGTTAACAAAGTATAAATATCAACTGGAGCTAAACTAATGAATTTTATTCCTAAAAATAGAACTTGACAAATTTGTCTTTATTTTGGTTAAATTCAGGATGGCAATGGGAATTCTTTCTGGTCAACTAAGAAACAAAAATAACAAAAAAATCTCCACATGAAAAAGCAAAGTGCTTTAAAATAATGAAAGCCAGTTACCACTTTCACTTGCAGATCTAATCTAACTAGATTCAGAGTGTAAAAGAATGATAGACAATCAAGAGCTCTGTAAAAGGTCTTCTGTTTTGGGGAACGTGAAACAAATTACAGGGAACTGAAACAAAAGGAATCTTCCTGATGGAAAAAGATTTACAGCAATATCCAAACAACTTTGACATGAGTAATATGAGTAATTTGAAGAATTCAAGGATTTGAATCAGCATGTCCTAGAGAGATTCAGTTTTCTATCTTCGATATATGTTAGGCATTTCACAGTTTCACTCTTGCAGGCAGTCAGTGTTCTACATGTATAATTTGCACAGTCTCTTCCATGGTATATATAATTTATTGAAAATGTACAGTCAAATATCACCTTTTCCAGAGAATCACCAGGGTCATAGCTTCTATTCTTCTTATAGCTTTAACTTCTTGCTTATATTCTTGTCTGAATACTGATGTATTTTGTAGGACTCAATTTTAGCAAGACACAGTGATATTAGCTATCAAAATTTAGAGAATTTCCTCTTATTCTGGCAATAAATAGAGGTCCAAATTCTGAAACCTTTCCTTCATCTGTCACAGTGTTTTGCCAAAAATGGAAGCAATCTCTATTTATCCCTTAATCTTTAGGACTTCAGGGGGGCTGAGAGTAGTCAAAATGGATCAGTGAGAAGTGTAAAATGAGCACAGTCTAATTTCCAGCAGTAAAATAATTTTATGTTGTATTTTTTGCCTTAAGATAAGAATGCTGTTGTGTGCTAAGGCTTCAACATTGTGCTAAAATTATTGTCAGATTGACCAAGCAGCTCCCTCCTACATATCATCATGTCAAGATAAATTGTGGTAAGATGTTGTTTTTAGCCCAATGCTTCAAATTTATTTTCCGTTCTTTTGTGTTACACCTCAAAATCGGGGCTTAGGAGTTAAAGCCTTGCTTTTTACCTAGAATTTAATTTTAGATTTTAAATATATTTTGGCTTCTACCAATACCCTCAAAGAAGTTCTACTTACTCACTGAGAGGCCAGCAATGGGTACTGAAGTGCAGAGGAGCACCCCAGGGGCCCGTGCCTCTGACTCAAAACAAAGTCCAGAATACACCAACTGAGGTGTTGTTCACTGTCCAAACAACAAAGCAGAGAGTGCTACAAAAACGAGGTTTGCATTCATTCCTCTGTTGTCTCCTACTGAAAATCAACTTGACTAATAATGAGCCTGACTCCTCTGTTCAGTTTGCAATGGAGAACAAAGAATTTTAGCCAGAAACTCTTCAATCTAAGAAAAAAAAGAGCTTCTGACAGGACTCTTTTCACAGAGTTGCCCTTGCTTTAGCACTTGTTTCAAACTGTTCCCTGCAATAACTCTACTTCTCATGCTAATTGCAGCTTGCAGCTCATTATTTTCAGGGGTGTTTAAAAGAGGCTGCTGTTTTTAGAAAAAAAGGTCATTTTGAAGGAGATGCCATCTTCTACACTCTTCCCAATTATTTCATTGTCACTCTAATTGGTTACTACTCAGAGATAGAAATTTTTCTGTTGTTTGATCTTTTGCTTGTTTGAGGATATTCTAGTGTTTTGGGTTCTCTAAAAATGGTTGAAAGCATCTACAGACCAGGAGTGACATCCTGTTCTGTCTATTGCTGCTCACAGCTGTGTGAAGCACAGGCCGTCACCTCCCAGGTTTGGAGATCACTTGTGCCTTCTACACCACAACAACAGCTGTCATTTTCCCCCAGTTCACTAAATCTACTCAGGACTAGATTTTGACTCTCCCCAGCTGCCTAGATGAGGCTAGGGGGAGAAAAATTTTTCTTTGTTCAGTTAGCACCCAAGCTCTTTGTGGAGGGTTTCAGATGCTGTATCCTTCTGCATTCTCAGCCTTCTGTGAGTGTCATAACAGGGAGAATGGGTGGGCATTCAGTGTCAACAAAGGGAATGAACTGAACATAGAGAAGTTCCACAGCAAATCATCCGTTTGGGAACACAGAGGCAGAAAAATTTTCCAGGAAAGGACTACAACCATGAGATAAACTCTTCTAAGGAAATCTTCTTTCCCATGTTATACAGGAAAGAGTTTCTTCTTGTGGCTCTTTTCCACTCCTCCTTACATTTGGTTTAATCATCACAGATGTGGACATGATGAAATGCTTTCCCATGCAGCCACTCATTGCCAGTAATAACAGTGTTCCACAACAACATTTTAATCTTGAATTTAATGACAGAGCTAACTGCTTAAAGCAGGTCATCAAATTTCAAAATTGACTTAAGTGAGAAATGACTTACACTCATCACTGTTTTTTCACATCATTAAAGTGTGCATGGGCAGCAGAAGTGGGAGAGACATGAGTGGTACAAAGCAGAAATGGAAAGAACTGCAGAGGTTGATAGAGAGGGATCAGCAAGGTAGTGCTCACTGGCAAGGCACTACAGGACTGGTTCTTGCAGCCTTCCCACAGGCATAAGTGGACCTGGCTGGCAGTAGTGAATAATAAATGCACCTATTAAGACAGAATGGGAGTGGACCAGCTGTGTGTCTTTTATGGTGGCACAGTGGTCACAGCAAAGTTAAGGCTTGAAATATAAATTGGTAAATCTATCTTTAAAATTAGCTACATTATTCTCCATTAAGAAAATGAGGTCTCTTGGGGAAGGTAAGATGACAGCAAGTTTTTTTTTTTTAAGAGAAAAATATCCTGGATAACTTGTAAAAGAATCAGAAGAATCCTGGATCAGGCAAAAAAGGATGGAAAATCTCTGGTGGGTCCTCTTCTCTTTAAGGAAAATAATTATGGAAGAATGGTAATAAAGTAGAAGTATTCAAATAAAGCAGAAGTATTCAAAGCATTTTCTGAACAAAACCATCCAGCCACCCCTTCTTTCTGAGTGAGGGAAAAAAGAACTAGGAAGTGAATGTACAATCTTGGTCTTACTACCATAAAGGCACTACAGGACTTTAGGCCTCTTTATAGAAACAAAGACAATGAATTTTGCAAATGTTGTCAGTCACCAAATGTTTAAATCAAGTTCATGGTGATGAATGCAATGGTAAATCAGACAAACTGTGACCCCTTCCCACCCTTGCAGGTGTACGTGAAACACTCATTTTCTCTATTTAAATGCCTGATGGCTATCCAATGTCATTATATGTTTCCAAACATTTTCTAAATGATTTCTCAATAATACATTTTAAACATGTATTATAAATTAGAGTGAAATATTAAAACAAGGAACTCCCATTTTCAGAATTGCACGAGAACTAAGTCACCAGTAATGTAAAAAGGGTGCCAAAGATTTCCTTTTTCCTGACGCAAATATGAGCACAAGGTAATACCCTTAAAAATGAATAGTTACTCCTTAGAAAACATGAAAGCTGCTGTTCCTGAAGTCTGTGTCACATATTAGAACACAAAATACATGTTACACATTTCATATAAAATTATGAAATAAAGTTGTTGAGAATTCTTTAACAATGAAACAGGAAATAAAATCTTCAGAGATAACAGTTTCTTTTAGAAGTAACACTTACCCTTCTAGAAGAGGAACTACAAACAAAATATGTTGTTAGGGTTATGTTTTTACATGAGGAATCATACTGTTTACTTTCTTAAGAAGGTTTGTACGCCTTTAGAAGAGGTAGTGGAATTAGCTACCACTTACATTCAGGAAATAACTACTGAGATTCACCTTCACCCCTGTATCTCCCTGGATCCACTCCTTGCTCATCACTGAAATCCTCCTTCACATACACCCACTACCAGCCCCCTCCACCCTGGCAGTAAATCTGCTCCAGCCACTTCTGAATCACTCTCTCTCTTGTCTCATTTACATAATCTTGGGTCTCTTTGTAAGGTCCTGGTAATTGAAAATGCATATAATAATAATAATTTTAAAAACTGATTGATTTAATATGATGTACCTTTGGCAATTCAATAATATATCTGATTCCATTTACCTCTATCCCTTGATTCCCTTCTTAAAATTTATCCCAAAGTTTAGTTTAGAGAGGCAAGCTACCTGTGTGACGTTTTCTCTTTCTCACATAAAGGTAGTTTCAATTCTTTAGTTAGCTTTTTTATTCAAAATATATTACACTCATCTTAGAGCTTTAGATACTTAATGGAAGCTTATTTGTGTTATGTCTTTATGTAAGGAAAATAAGTAAATAAACCCACCCATTGATCTTCCTCAGTTTAATGTGATGAAGGTTTTCAAGTTTAATTGATATTACGTGTTTCTCATAAAAAAAAATCTTCACTTTTACAGTGCATGAGTGCATGAAAGAAACTTTAATTTCTCTTTTTAAAAAACCCTTATTTTTATTAGTATGAGGCTCATAGACCTACTAAGAGTCTTTAAATGGATACTTTAGTTTCTGTGTCTTCATTTCCTCTGTCCTGAGCACTTTTGGACAAATGCCTTAACATCTGATTTACTTAGGCTTGGTGGAGATCTATTGATCCAGCAGTCAACCCATCCAGAACTGATTAAATTCTGGCAGAATTGATCAAGCTTTTAGAAGACTCAGGTCAGTGAAGCCTAACCTAGTGAGGTTATGTCAAAAAAATGGGACTGGGCACCTAAAAGCATTGTTTGCAATAAACTCAACATGAAAGAAAAGGATTATGTTAAAAATGCTGCACTTTTCTCAAATCCCTAAGAAGTTTCTAGGCAGCAAAAAGTGCTATTATCATTTTTCAAGTGTCTGAAAGATTATTCAATTTAGAACAGGGTACTTCCCATGAAAAAGTAATAACAGCAATGGCACAAAAATACAGATTCAGCTGCCCTGAAATAGATATCAGCTTTATGTGAAGATGGTTTTGTGGCTGTATTCCTGAAACTATAGAAGAAAGCACCAGTCTGCCTTTTGAATACCACTGCTTTTGAACACTTCCTCTGTGGCCTGCTTTGCTCCACCCAAAAGATGCCCATTCACTTCTGCACTTCTGATAGTTATTCTGTATTAATTTAATCATTATTTGAACTTTGCTTATGGGCAAAGATCTGAACTGGAGCCTCCCACCCATCTAGAGAATGCTCTAGTTACCACAGCATGGGATACATTCAGGTTTCTGTCTTTGTCTATCATTCATTCACAGCTCTTGAAAATGTTTCTTATTCCACACATCTCTGCCTGAGCAGCTAAGACTCCAACCTTGAAGATTAAGGGCTTTCAATCCCTGCTGTAAACTATGAGGAGTCTCTAAATAAACCAAAATGACAACAAGCAAAAAGTGCTGGACCATCAATTGCATGGTAGGATACCTTGGTTCATTTTCCTCAGGCAGACAAAGAATTTTAGCCGGGATTTTCCAATACAAGTGCTTTAGGCTCTAGGCTTTTTCAGCTCCTTTCTTGGTGAAACTTCCCCTTTCATTGCTGTCTTCTGTTTAGCTATGAGTCTATTGACATTTTCTGCTCCCAAAATACTGTTTGAGAATTTAATTTCATAAACGAAAAACCACTCTGTTCAAGCAAAATAAAAAAACCCAAATTTTTTCTTTGATTGCATGTTTGGCTTCACTTCTTGGCCAGCTGTGTCCTGGGGTGCATCAGACAGAGCATCACCAGCCAGGCAGGGGAGGGGATTGTCCTGCCCTGCTCTGCCCTGGGGTGGCCTCACCTCCAGTGCTGGGGGCAGTTTTGGGTGCCACAACATAAAAAATACATTAAGCAACTGGGAGGCTTAATGCAAAGGAGGGCAACAAGGATGGTGAAAGGCCTTGAGGAGAAGTTGAATTAGGACTGGTTGAGTCACTTGTTTTGTTCAGCCTGGAAGAGACTGAGGGGAGACCTCACTGCAGCTACAACTTCCTTGTGAGGGGGAGAGGGGCAGACACTGATCTCTGCTCTGTAGTACCCAGTGACAGGACCCAAACAAATGCCATGAAGCTGAAGGGGTTTAGGGTGGATATCAGGAAGAGGTTCTTCACCCAGAGACTGAAGTTGAGCACTCACTGGAACAGACTTCAGGGGGAAGTGGTCACAGTCTGCCTGAGTTGAGAAGTGTTTGGACAATACTCTCAGGCACATAGTGGGATCCTTGGAGAGGGCCAAGATCCTTGTCCTGTGCAGGGCCAGGAGCTGGACTCAATGATCCTGATGTGTCCCTTCCAACTCAGCACATTCTATGATTCCATGATTCACCCACCACAGACCTCTTCCCTCCTAATCAACCAATCCAAAAAACACCTAACATTTTTCTTGCAGTCTTTGCTGTTACCATTTCTCCTAATTCATTTTCATAAAAGTGTGCCCAGCTAGTGTACTGAGTGATTAAGCAGCCCAGTAATTTAACATTATATTCAGCTCTGACTTTAATGCTTTTGGGTTCAAACTCTGCTTGAATGTTGCATATTTTCTATACTAAATTTCTCTTAGATGCAGTTTTTAATCTCCATCTATGTATACATCTAAGCATACTCTCACATTTTTTAGAGCAGCCTTTTCTTTGAACTTAGCAGATGCTATACTGTGGCTACAGGCATCCTCCTCATACCCAGCTCATTTGAGCTTGTTATCACTTTCTTTAAATTACTACTGTATATCTCTCTCACACTTCACATGCAATTTCAGAAACTGCCTTTTCAAGGCATCGCTGTCACACCCATCATCTTCTAATCACAATCAAAAGAAAGCAGAATCTTGCCTTTGGTCATTCTCTGGTGTCAGGCTCCTCCGCCCATGTTTTACGTTGTCAGACAGGTGTCATCAGACTTTTTATCACTTTCACAGCTGGGAGGATCTCTTCGTAAGCATCAACAGAGCTGGCTACCTTCAGAGATGTGGCTGGAAAACACATCCAGTACTGTGACGCCTACAAAAATATACAACAGTGAGAGGCTGCTATACCTACTGATATTATCTCATGGTTTCTTTGTGCTCCTCATGCTTCTGTGCTTGCTCATAAATATCACCTCTTTATAGCAGGCACCACCCCCTTGCATTCTGCAACTCAAGTCCCATGCCACAGTAACTATGCTTACACAAATTATGATACATGAGTCTGTGTTTCCTAGAGATATTCCAAATCTTCCTCTGTCCTTGTGTTGAACTATTGCAAATTGCAAAGTGCTTCCCTGCTGCAGGTATTGGTGGTGGTGCTGGAATATGAGTAAAATCCTGTTTAGAAATCTCTGTTGCATCCAGGAATCTAGCAGTGGAATGTTATCCAGGCAATTATTTTAATTGGAGATAATCACTTGGGAAATGGATGGATGAATTAATCAATTCCAGTTAATTGGGATAATGACATTATTTATGCTGTTCACCTTTTTTTACCACCATCTGTAGGAAGATTTCCAACTGCAAGGCCAAATTCTTCCATGATACAGATCCACTGAGGCTAGTGCAATTAAAGCAGGAATGAATCTGGTGCATTGCAAGTATGGAATAAATTGCCTCACTTACTTATTTTGGAGAAACCATTTGTGCAGCTGACCTGGGAATACTACAAATTACTCTCTTTATTCCACTGGTGCTGTCCTGCCATTAGTGGTGTTGCAACAGGAGGTGTTCTTGGCACTTGTTCTAACAGAAATATGTAACTTTTGTTTTGTTTACATACTTATGCAGCTCATTACTATGTGAAAAACAATCTGCAGCTTAGCATTTGTTAATGGGATATGGAACAAGAAAACAGCAGATGGAGTATTGGGATACTGAATGCATAATAAGTTTGATCCTGGAAGTCCTTGTGTAATTTTTCAGCTCAAGATGGTTGTTAAATTCCACTGCAAAGCCAAGCAGAAACCATGCCTTTGTTCAAGCAGTGAAGGCACAGATTCTCCACACTAAAGAGACATGAAGGTCAGGCACTCTCTGCACCTGATCACCTCTCAAAGAGAAGCAAAAGGCACAGTTTTTCTTGTGATTAATACTTTGGTTTCTTTTACTGTTCAGAGAGAAGCTCTGAAAATATGATGGTGTTGTGGTTCAACCTCAGCTGGCAACCAAGTCCCACAGAGCCACTTATTCCCTTCCCATAAATCACGATGGGGAAAATAATCAGAAGAGCAAAAATCACAAAACAATGCAAAATAAGGAATTCATTCACCACTTTTCAAGGACAGGCAGTAGTTCAGCCCAGGGAAGCAGGACTCCATCACACCTCATACTGACTGATGACAACAAATACTG
Source organism: Argya squamiceps (assembly GCA_037834095.1). Taxonomy (NCBI): domain Eukaryota; kingdom Metazoa; phylum Chordata; class Aves; order Passeriformes; family Leiothrichidae; genus Argya; species Argya squamiceps. The sequence goes on along the minus strand of JBBMKD010000145.1, from coordinate 101,413,010 downwards.
TGACTCTGAACATCCTCCTGGTTTATACACTGAGCATGGCACCAGCTGGCCTGCAATATCCCTTTGGTCAGTTCTGGAATAGCCCTTTTGTCAGTTGAGGTCAGCTGTCCCAGCTGTGTCCCCTCCCAACTTCTTGTGATCCCTCAGCCCACTTGCACGTGGGCTGGGATGAGAAGCTGAAAGCTCCTTGATTTAGTGTAAACACAACTTTCAAACAACTAACACAGTGTTTTCATTATTCTTGTCCCAAATCCAAAACATCACTATACCAGTAACTCTGTGTCATCCAAAATCAGGACAGATATTTCAGTCTCCTACAAGTGGTAGATTATAATGATTGCTGTGATATTGTCCCATCTATTTCTGCCTTCATCTCAGGAGTAATACAGTTCTGAATGTTCTCCTCTGCTCAGCTGTATGTCTAGTGCAACTGCTGCCCACAAGGTTCACCAATCTGAGAACAAGTGAGCAGGTCTATAACCACTTTGTACAAAGAAATATTTTCATGTAATATGTTACAGTACCTTCACAGGTCACAGAATGAGATCTTGGGTCAAAACGATCCCTGTAATGTGTTTGTCCATCTTCATGTCAGACTGAGTGGCTCTTTAAGTCTGGTGGAATAGGCCCAGATAAATTGTCTTGCAAAGATAAAGATCAAATCATTCTGTGACACTTGGATCAGGATACACTGAGCCCTGGGTACATCTCTGATTGCAGCATGGATTTGACATATCTGCCAGGCTGCCTCGAGCCCACTCTGATTTTAAGAGCCTTTTCTGCAGCAGAATAACTGTCCAATTCATATAACACAGACTTGTTCAATAATTCACAACCTTTCACACTTCTAGGAAATGTCAAGGTGTGGCAAATAAATGTTGACAATCTTAGGGTCTTTGCTATGGAATCCTAAGTAGCTGCAATACAGTTTTCTGAAAATACTACATGGGACAACAGCATGATGGATGAGAAATCTTGATGTTTTCAGCTGCAAGAGAAAGTACTGCTCCAGCAAACTATGACTTTTTGGGGTGGGGGAAAAAGGTTGGTAAATGTTAGGACAGTCATCAAACTTGGAATTTCCCACAGGCTCACGGTTCTCATGGTTCAGTATTTCCAGAACTCCTTAAATTCAAGCATGGTATCTTATGGGACCACAAAGGGGAAAGCATCACTTGGAAAAAGTCAGCGCCTTGGGGTTCTCCTATTTTTGCACTGGGCTGAATTCAATTCTCCTGCCTCCCTTTGGAGACATTCCAGCAAAGACAACATCTGTGACCTAAGCATGAGCACCTCTGGATGGAGATAATGTTTAAATGTGACCCAACAGACTGCTGTGTGGTTTTATTTTCATGCATCCAGTGATGATCCATGCAGCAGGGCACAGCGACAATGGCAAGAGCAACTGAGTCACTGCATGCAGGCCCTGACTGTGCTGGCACACACAGCAGCTGCTCAGGGGAACCTCACAGCATCACCCCACACATCTGCAAATGCCACGGGCCAGGAAATGCTTCCTGATGCTCCAAAACACAATGACATGCCACAGGAAGAAAACAGGAGGAAATGAGAGCATTATCTGCCTACCAGATTCTTGAACCTTTGTCAATAAAATCCCCAGAGGATGATGATGATGATAATGATGATGATGACCCAAACTACAAAAAAAAGTAAATTTTGCTTCTGCAGAGATTCTTCCTAATTAGGAGAAAAAGTCCTCTGGACCCCATATCTGATAATTAATTTAACACATGGGGCTGGATAATCAGCTGAACACCTGTAAAGTCACTGCAAAGGTTTTTAATGTCATTAAGTTTTAAGTAAAATTAAGTTCTAAAAATGCTTGTAGTTTTGAAATTATTTTAAATTATTGACATTTTTAATTGTAAAGAATAGGCGTATCTTTAAATTTGCCTCACTAAATTAAACCAACCAAACTCATTCAGTGTCATATAATATTTTTCCAAAATCATTTTATCACTCTGTTTGAACCTTCAATTTTAGTTTATTTCAATGTTGGCGACAAAAAAGTCTGAACTATTGAAAACTAATTTTTATCAGTATTTTCTACAGCAGTATTACTGTTTTCTTTTTTTTTTTCTAAAAAAAATATCTTAAAGAAGTCAAGCTATGGTTTTATCATTGGATTTGATAAATTCAGTGGTCAGGATTTCTTTCCCACACTTAATAAAAGACCACTTTTTCTTCCTACCTCTGTTATAGGAAGCACAGCCCAAGGTTTAATGCCAATGTCTTTCTTCTAGGAGCAGCTTGTTCCAGCAAGTGTTGTGGAATGAAATGTGGTTCAAATATCACAACCAAACAGCAAAGTGAATACTTATATCTCAATTAGTATTTCTTTGGGTCCAAGTCATCTCATGCTGAAGAAGAATTTGTTTGATTTCAGCTCTAGAAATAAATCTGAAGCACAAAAAAGAAAAAAAAAAGCACAAACAAAAAAGAGATCTTAAGTATACAGAGCTTTCAAGTTCCTGCAAACATCACTGGAAATCTGTGAAATTTGTTTGAAATGATTATACACTTGTTTGGTCATTCGTCCTTCATGCAGTTTACAGTGTTTTAAGGTTCCTTTAGGAAGTGAGCATTTGACTCCTTGCAAAATGTGGTTTCTAAGGAAGGGAGATGGGTTTCTAAAGGGAGATGCTTGTGCTGTGCACTGCATCAGCTACAGAGGTAACCACAGATCCCATGGAAGGGCTGTAAGGTGCATCTTTTCTGCTGTGCTCAGCTCTGCCCTGTCTCCATGGGAACATTTCAGCAGACGTGGTGACCAAACAAACATTTCCTTATTGCTCTGCAGAAAAGGCAAAATGTAAGCTGCAGTGAATACAGCATTTTTTTTGACCCTTGTCCTGTAAGCATTGGCAGGCCAAGATATCACATCATTCCTTACTTTTTATTTTTCTCCCTGAGAGACAAACAGTAAATGAGGAAGAAAGGGAATGGGTTGTAGTATTTTAACAAGAAGAAATCTATTTACAGCAAGATGAAAAATTTTGAAGTCGAAGACAGAGCTCTTCTTTATAAATGAAGAAAAGCTCTCAAATCAAAGCCACTCATAGTTGAGAGAAAGTTGTTTTAAATTGCAGTGGCGTGCTTGCTGAAATTAAGATTGTAAAACAAAGAAATAAGAATAGTGCGTATATCATGAAACAAAGGAACAATAATGTCCACTTTCATTTCAGCTACTTTGAGCTGAGCTGTATAGCCAAGAGAAGGTCTTTTCCCAACAGTGACAAAGGTGACTAGTGCTTTTGAATAGTGTGTTGAGTTGGAGACAGCATAGAGCTGCATTAGAAGAGTAGGAAAAACAATCCATATCAGATCAGGAAAAGTATAGTGAGAAAGAAACCAACCAAAAGGATCTTGTCTTCTCTTCCAAGTTAGAAAATAAAGAAATCAGATTCAAATCATACTTACTTTAGCCTTTGGGGAAACTCTTTTAGGGACTTATAAGTTTGAATGAGATGAAAATAATTAATAACTGTGATTTTTTATGCATTCCTCTCAAAGCTCAGTGCCCATCACATGGGGTGGAAATCAATTCCCTTTTTTCCTCGTAGCTTCTATTCTATATATGAAAAGCATATTCAGTCAAAAAAGGAATTCAAAATTTACACTGATAAGTAAGGGCCAAATATCTCTACCTTCTTTTCAGGTTCTGAGTATCTTTTGAATAGGGAGCGGTGACCAAATAAAAATTTTCCCCACAGTTTCATCCTTCTGTGTAGGAAAGACATAAACATCATCAGTATTCTGACAGAAATGCCAGTACCATGCTTACCTTATGTTTTCACTACACAAAATAAACCTTGCTAAGTGGCAAGGACAAACCATTAGTTTGATTACTACTAAGAGTCTGCAACCCCTGCGTATAAAAAGCATCCTGCAATTAAATTTGTCAAGCATGACAGGACATGTTTTATTTATTTTTAAAAATAATTATCACACTGATATTGTCAGCTTTGTTTACCACAACATTGATGATTATGTTTTCTTCTAATTAGAATGGAGATTTTATTTAAAGTTCTCTGCTCAAATGATTTGGAGCAAAAGCTCATGTAGATTTCAGGTGACATTAGATTGTTCTCATCCACAAACTTAAAACTATGGAGCTGGTATTCTTTCTGAAGAACCCATATTTTGGTGGTTTTTTTTTTCTTAGGAGTCAGAATAATTTCAGACTTCCAGAACTGAATGACTATAATGGATATAATGATAACCAAAGCTGGATGTGCCTGTGTTACCTCCTTGGCAGGCAAGAGCTGGCTCCGAGCTGCAGTGGGAGAGGTGGCACAGCTTGTTCTGCTGGAGGTTTCTCAGCTGCAAATTAATGCCACAGATGCTGTGACTGCATTAAACCTATGTCCACTTCTGTCCTATCCCAGGCAGCAGAGATTTGTGAGCATCTGCCTGCAGAGGATCATGTGAATGGAGCTGTTTGCAAGAGCATGGTCAGCTGCTTCTCACATCCACGCAGGGAAATGAAACCCTTCAAAATTCAAATGCAAACCATGTTTTCTTAGGATGCCTCACCTTAGCTGGGATCCTTTAGTGATTTGGCTAAGTCTGGAACTTAGTGAGGATGCTCACTTTCATCTGTTAAGAAAAATTAGTGATCATGTTCAGCTTTTTAATGTGAAAAGATGAAAGCATTTCATTAAATAACTTCCAGGTGTGTTTAGCTGTATCTCTGTTAGGATGATATTCCTTCAAAAATGATTTTGTTGTGCTTCCTGACCTCATGGTGGGTTTGTTGCTGCCTTTATGATCTGGAAAAAAAATTGAATTAACTCCCCTGACCAAGCAAGATGGTCCCTAGTTTCTACCTTCTACAGACCATGAAAGGCAGAAATTAATTAAAACCCTGCTGCTTAAAGCAATCTTGCAAAAAATGACAGGGCATAAAATATTTATTTCTAAGAGTAGGAGAATTGTATTCATTAAGATTGCATTTCTTTTTGAAGTTTCAGTTGCCAATTATTTGTTCCCTTGTAATCTCCCCCTAAATTTAGTCTAATTTTTAAAAATGTTGTGTCTGTTTATCATTATGTGAATAATTTTAAATATTTATATTTTATTGTAATCCAATGAAGAGTAAGTGAGGAAAAAGAGGAGTCTCCTGCTCCTACTTTTGGAAAGAAAACCAAAATATTTGATTTTATTTCTGAATTGCAGCATTATCTTCAAGGCATTTAAAACACCATCAAAAGAGGGACGTACACGCAGAATACATGTCCAAAGAAAGAATGGAAAAAGTATATGAATTTCTTTACTATTCCATGGTTAGTACTGAAATTGGAAAACCTATTTTTTACTTATATTCCAGAGAGTGTTTCACATAAAGAAGAAAACTTTTCTTTCCAAACCTGTATATATATCAAACATTGAGATTTTTTAAATGCAGTAATATTTTGGGAAAAAAAGAAGAAATTTTTTGTTTACTTTTGAAAAATAAAAGTCCTATTGCATTCCCCTTTTGATATTCTTTTTACACAGTAGAAAAGAAAAAAAAAAAACAGACAGTGGGGGAAAGACCAAAGAACTTGAAAGCAAGTGGAATTAGAAACTAAAATTATGGAAAATTTATGTTCATTTAAAACTTCTATATGCTACTGAATTTTATTTTGCCAATTAAATTGCTTGGAAAAAGATTTTCTTTCCAAATAAGTTCATTTTGATAAAAATACCTCCTTATAGAAACATTTTAAAATCAAATTTCTTTGGCAGTTTTAAATTCTGCTGGTGTTTGCCATAAACTGATATAAGGAGAAAATAATTTAAGTAGAATTAAAAACTGTTGAGTAATCTCTGTTTCCCATATAAAAAGCTTATTCATATCCATTCAAACTATTTTTCCTCCTAAATGCAACAATTATTGAAACACTAAAATAGAAATGTCCTTTCTATAGACCACACAATAATTGGATAGAATTTACACAAAGCCAGTTAAGTCAATAAGCCTTTGCTGAAAATATTTTTTTAATTTTCCTTATTTATTTAGCTTTAAAGCGTATGCATTTTCTTGAGAGTAACACAGTCATATGGAGAACAGGAGACATTTTAAATGCTATTCTTCTAAACAAAAGCAATCACCAAAAGACACTAAGCTACTAAATATTTAACTACTTTTACTTATTTAAAACAAGAAAAAAAACAAAACACAAACAAACCCCCAAAACTTGAAAATAATAAGCAAACTTAAACATCTATCAAGAGCATCCAATGTGCTACAGATCAAACAGTAATGCACAACCTTGAATTCCATCAAGTCACAATGATTTTTTTAAATTAACATTTTAACTTTTCAACAGAAAGAGAAAAAAAAACTGTTTTCAGGTTCAGAAATGTCTTCTGTTCCAAGCTTACCAAAATCCTTACAGAGGTGAGAGATGTGGAATATGAATTTTCTAAGATTTCTTAAAAATAAATCACAAAAACTTGTTAAAAAGTAGGAGTCTTTCCAAATTTTCTGTGCCATGGAAAAAGGCTGCTACCTTTTTTATTTCTCTTATTTCTTACCTTGCTTTGCCAACAGCTAGAACAACTAATATTTCTGTGATGATATACTCTAATTCCCAGTTGTCATCTCTTCACCCCACCTGTGACACTTCCTTCCTCACTGAATTCTAAGAAATCTTTCATGAGTGCAGGATAAGATTCTTATATTTGGGACTCTGTTCCCTAGGTTTTGAAAACCAGAAACCAAAAAGCTTTTCTTCACTCTATAAAATCCATTCTTATTTAACTTTAATAACTACTCATATGCCTGTAGCATTCATATTCTATTTCAGCTCAAGGCAGAAAAATCTTTAAAGGCATTTCTTTTCTAAAGGATTTCATACTGAAGTGATTCATCTTCTGGTGAAATGCTGTGATATTTTCCCATGAATTTTATGTGACATTGATCTGAAAGCTAAAATACCATTAGTGCTCAATGTATGAAATACTGGATTCCAATGTATATGCACACACGAAGGTATAAATAGCCAGCGTCTAATATTGATCTTAATGGAGCCGACATTAAAGATTTGAAGGTCCTTGGAAGGGCAGAGGAAGTTCTTTTCTGGCCCCTTGCTGTAGATGAAGTTAAGATTTTGTTGTCCTGTAAATATGCTTAGCCATCTACAGTGAGCACTGCTATTATTTTTTTGATTTGTCTTAACTCCTAGTGACAAACACATTTTCATGTGCAAGGATTCTGCACGGACAAGTTTAACTGGTTGGTTAGAATGTCATCATTAATTTATGACCAAACTCTGAGAAAGGTGATTTGGGAAAGACATACAGGACATTTCTTGCTGATGGGAAGCTAGAACATGTATAAATATTGCATAAGATACTTTGAACAGCATTGAAGTACTTAAAGCAGGTTTAAAGCCTTTTTCTAAAATGTATCAAACAGAAAATATTTAATTATGTATTGTGTTTCAAATATGCTGTGCCTGAGCTGTGAGACAAATGCTAGTTTAGATACAAGTAACTCTGTAGAACTCTACAGATTTTCAGAACATCTTGACTACATATCTTAGATTTCTCAAGAGTTTCAAATGTTTATCCTCTGCAATGGAAAAATGCAATTTTTCCCATAATTCATCCTTTGTCACTGAGCCATTAGAAAATCACAGAAAATCTCAGTGTTCAAAAATTATTTGGTAATGGAAATGGAAGTTACTATCTACTAGTAACCTGGAATTTAACTTAACTAAAAATGTTTCACCTCTACTCCTTTTTTTTTTGGTTCAATTTTTTTTTTTTTAATTCACAGACAAATATAATCATATTCCCTGAGTTTCAAAGTTTTGGAAGCTATATTTCTTCTAAAGTACACTGAAAGTTAATTTCCTCTTCCATTTTCTACTTCAGAAATTCTTTTGAAATGAAGTTTTGTACATTTTATCTTTTCATCTACATCCTGAGCTGAAGAAATTTGAGGCAGAATGGAGAACTATCCTAAAATAAACAAGTGTTCTCCCGAACATGCTTTGTTCCCTATTTCACTGAGGCTGAAAACAACTATATGTGAATGAGATACAGTCAAATGAACCTGTATTTTTTAGTAGCCAGAATTAAAAAGAAAGAAAGGAAAATTACTAGTCAAGACAGTCCTTAGTTCAAAATTGAGACAGAGACGTACTGTAAATAGGCAAACACTGTTTTCTCTGTTTTTTGTGGAGTATGTGCTCAGTTGATAAATTTCAAGGACACGTTGGTTAAATCCCAGAAATATTTTATAGAAATTCTTAAGGCATTATTCATACCTGTTATCTAAACAGTTATTTCTGGTTTTTCCTCCTCTGACCAATTACTCTGATGAGAATTTGGGGTCGATCTGATCCTAGATTGTCTAATTTAACCTTTAGCAAATGGAGCCACCTTCAGGAAAGCCAGCAGATCTGTGAATATTTGTCATTCCACATGTCCAGAGAAGAACTCTGATGTCTTCAGTTGTGAAAAATATTCAGAGACTTAAGACCAAAGAAACAATGAAGCACAATTACTAATTCATAACCATATTCCATATATCATGACTCTGTTTATCTACATTACAGTAATTTTGAATTAAAATTCCACACATTTTGTTATTCCTTATCATCACGCAGGCTTTGCTTTTACAATATTTTTTTACATAAATATAATTTCTTGAAGAAAATTGAATATAATAGTGGGTTTGCATAATAAGAAATCAAAAACTGTAAGTTTTCAAATAGGATGCCAGGATTGTTTTTACAGTAAGAGCCTTTATGTTTTTACAAGCAGAAAAAATGAAATGACATTCCACTCCTGCATAAGTAATATACAGAAAATTATTATGTTGATGTTGATGTAAACACAGTTATTAATTATTTAATACATTAGTATCTTTATACTGCCCAGCTCCTCCTGCATTCTGTTTAACAACCTCAGTATTTGGATAAATGTTGCCTAAAAAATGATTTTTATTAGCTCCTCCTTAGCAGTTTTCTGTGAATGTCTTCTTGGGCCACTGAGTATCATCACTGGAGAGTGACTAAGAGCTATTTATCAAGTGAAATCTTTCCCTGTTCACAGTTGATTTCCTTGCAACAAATTATTGCTTCATGAAAACTTTTCATATTTTTCTTTCTAAGTAAACATAATTAAAACTAAGAAAAACGTTGCTCCACCACAAAGGAGTAGATAGACATTGATGGGATAATACATGGTTCCTCTCCTTAGCTACAGGAGTTTGGGGGGGCGGTGTTCTTGTTAAAGTATTTTTTCAAAAAAAATTTTAGCCACGAAAGGACTGTGATTGCCTTCCTGTAGCTCTAAATTTAAACAAGGAAAACATATGCTTTCCAATACCTTTAACTCTGTATTTAATGTCTGTGTGATGCAAATTGGCACAAGTTGGCATTATGCAAGGAAGAGCTTAAACAGACAGAAAGAAAAAGAATGGGGAAAATGGAGATCTAACCTTAAATATGGAAGAGCAATATCTCAGTCATTGCAAACATGAGAAACAATAGGATTAGTGGGAGACTTACAGCAATTCTCTAATTAGAAGACAAAAACATAGCTTGATTCCCTGTACCTTCAGGGCAATGGAAGAGGAAACTTGATCATCAGGAATTTCTAAGTATTGCAAAATTGGTAGAATTAAGAATACAGGAATGTGGAAAAAATGTCTTGGTTTAGCAGCATGTAGACTAGGTAATACAGAGGAAGTTTTGAGTAATTTCCCAGAAAACATGGCCAAAAAGAATATAGCTGCATAATATAGCTGCATAATCTCTGCTTTTCTTTGTGTTTCTGTTGTTTTATAGGGATACTATAGAAAGAAAACAAAAGGTTTCGTATCCCTGAGTGCTTACAAACAAAATGCAGCTGAAAAACAAAAATTACAAGCAGACGAAAAGATGAGTCCAGTGAAATGCTGAAATAAAGTTAATCAAAAATGGACAACAAAATGGACAGTGACCACTGCAGGATGAGGATTGCTTGCTCCTGTATGGCCTGGGCACACATTTCTGCAGAGCTATAGTGCACGAAGGCTCATACAGGAACCTTTAGCATTCATTGCCAAAGGCGGAAGTCGAATTCAAAGGAAAGCCCATTAATGTCAACACTCTCTGCCTTCCACTTCAATTTAGCATAGTTGAGAAGGGAGAATAGAAGCTAGCAAAATATTTAATTGATAAAAAAACAACAGATAGGTCTAAAAGCAACAGTTCCTTCTAAAGACAAGAGGATATGAGGAAACAATAAAACAGAACAAATGGGAACAGTCATCAATAGCAGAATCAGAGGATTATAACCAAAATATTTCATGAATGCTTTGCTATTAGAATGAAATGCTCATACAGTGCCAATTTAAGATACTGTATCTGAAGCAACTACAAATATAAATGCAGCTTTAATACACAAGTAGTTCAGAAAGTTATTACCTGTGTGTACAAGCACCAATTTTTTTTTATCTATTTGTCAGGCAGTATGAAAAATATTCCAAGATTATGGACCAAGAGGCAATAAAAGCCCCTTTATTCTTTAAGAATCACAGAATCACAAAATTGGTTTGGAAGAGATCCCAAGGATCATTTGGTTGCAACCTTCCTGCCATGGGGGAATATATTGCACATTTCATAGATCACTTGAAATGTTTGTGAGCAATATTACTGTTTAATGACCCATTTCCTACCTGTTTCCCTAATCTGAGAAAATAAGTAATAGCAAATGCTTGCCATCAGATCCATCAAATACTACAAACCTTTCAGCCAAGGTCATAATGATAAAGTGAGCATGGATACAATCCAATCCAGAAAGTAAGAAAAAAAATTATGCAAAAAGTGTCTCAAATATCAGTCTGAAATGGACAGTGAATTAGTTGTCTTGTGTATATGCTGTGCCTTGATAAGTGTTTAATTTTGTATTACAGTGCTTTTTTTAGCTTTCTTACTGAGATATACTATCAAAGTACCTTATTATGTTGCAGAACATGATTTTGTCCTGTGGTTTCCACTTGAACTGTATTAGCACTTTAATTAACCACTTGTTAAGGAAAAACACTTTTCTTCCCTGATCAAGATTCATCTTCTACTAACAACATAAAGAAATAAAATTCTGAATTTAAAAATCAGTGATCTGATTACAGCTAACAAACAAAAAAGCAACTAATTTTTTATTTTCAATTCAAACTATTTTCTATGCTTCCTTCTTAACATCTTCCAACATGGAACTGAATGATACTCTCAGATTTGGTGTAAATGACCGGAAGTAATTTCACACAACAATTATTTCACAATACAGACTGACACTATATTTACTCTGATTTTCTTTCTGAGCAGGTGTCTTGTCCATGGATGGTGACTCACTGAAAAAAAGCATAGTCAGATGAAAACAGTGGTACTTAATGCCTGAATGACCAGCTGATTGAACAGGATTCATTCAAGAAAGGCCTTCAGAGAAGCTAGCACATACAATGCCACAACTTATGCTACACACTGTGTTCCAAGAGAACACAGCACACATCACTGGAGTCTGAATTGTTGCATTACACCCACCAGCTCTTTTTCTCCATGTAGAGTAAATTTGTGCATGCATCACACTGACTAGAGACTTAAGCCTGGTTTATTACAATTCTGTCCACCTGCCTCACCTGGTATGGATTAAGCTTGTCTGTTGCAATATGGTCTCTGGATTTCTTTTCCATCCTACCAGACTGAGATTCATGGGTTGGCTCCATTCATCTCACAAGTAAATTAGATACCTCTGAAGCTTCAAAGATCCTTTAAAATAAAGCAGTTATTCCCCATCACCCTAACAGACCACTTTGCAGAGGGCTGAGCTCCAAAGTGTTATGAACAAAAGCAAACCAAGTCATTTAACACTGCATACACTGTGCCTTAGTGTAAACAAATATATTTGCCAAATTTTCTGCTTTTGTGATGGGTGAAAGTATTCCATGTTAAGGCACTTCATACTTCCCAACCTTCAGCTTTTTGATGACAACATGAAGATACACTAAGAGGACTGATCAGTGAATTTCCATCTGCCTCTTATTGTCTGCATGCCTTCTTCAAACTCCAGAGCATTCAAGAACAAGTGAAACTCAACTGGCTTAAGGTAAATTTTTGAAGAGGCTCTCGTGGCCTCCTGATCTTGGCTTAGATACCTATATTCTGGTCACTATGCAGTTGAGCCCAAAAATATTTTTTTAACCTGTCTCAGGTGTGTTTTTGTCAGACCTATCAGTACTTCAGCTGGAAGGCAACTGCAATTTTGAAACAACTGAAAATGTGATAAAATTATTTTTACAGCTCACCAGATTATAAATTCATCAATTTCCTCCAAAAACAGACCTATACAATTTTTATGCATCGCTTACATATAAATTGGTAATACAGAAATTATGGAAAATTGGCTAACTGAAAATTGTATAAACTATATTAGATATTGGCCTGATGCTTTCAAAACAGAAGTAACTGCTTACTTTGACTGGGTAGCCTGCAATTATTAAAGAGCTAGTAAGGTGAAGAGCAGTAGGCTGAAGACAAGTGAAATAGCATCCTCCTTTATGGATGATGGAAATTTCTTTACAGCTGAGAATACACATTACCTACCTTATACTTCCACATCTTTCTGCCCTTGTTGCCCTTGTTGAGGGACTAAAGCAAGGGAAAGATATATTAAAATCTGATTTATGAGGTGCCTAATTAGGACAGACTAAATCCATTCCATTTTCCTATCTGAAATTTTGACCTAAATTCTGAAGATTAATTAAATAGTAAATCTAAATAACTGTTTTGTTTCTTAGTTAAATTCTTTGGAAAGCTGTCATAGTATTCTAGAATTTTGGTTTTTTAGTGACAAAAGCTTAGAAATAATGTGGCATGAAGTTCTCACAGAAATGTTATTTCACATGTGGTTTGTGCTTTGTTTACTTTAAGATACTGGTCATATTCCCTAAATTTTTTCATCTTAGTCCTTCATAAATTTGACATTCTTTCCTGCACTCCTACATTTGCTGTTCCCCAGCCTTAGGCACACCATGTCCTTCATCTCACTCTCTGCATGTATATTTACTCTAAACCAATCAATCAAAGAATCGAGTAATAACATCTTTCATAAACTCCCAGAATATCAGTACAAAAGGCCATTGAAACAATCTCACTAGACAAAATGAATAGGTGTAATTTCTCTGTCTGACAGACTATTTAACTGGCCTAACCTTTATTAGAAGTAAATGATGCTGATAGCTAAATATGCAACCTGAAAAAAAAAAAGTAATTAAATAATCAAATGGAGTATGTAAGAAAGTAATTAGCAAACACCATCTCTGCTGAAGTCACCAGCACTTCCAGACACATTTTTCTTTTTGTGAAATGAAGATGTACAGGAAAACACACTATTTAGCAGATAAAAAAAGATTAAAACAGTCCCAAAAGTTCAGCATTTTACAGCTTTGTATGTTGTAGTCTGGCAAGGAGAAGAGTCATTGTAAATAGTATTGCTAATATTTATCATCCAAACCCTGAGTCCAAAAGCAATTGTATTTCTTATAATGAACTTCATATAGTCCTGGAGTGTGGCAAGATGCTGGTGGAGATCCTGAGTAAAATACATCACATAAACCTGAATATTTTTTAGAGTTCATTCAAAAATATACAGGAAATAAAATTAAGAGCTATGTACAACACCAAACATTTTTCTAATTATTCCCTTTCATACAAAAGGGAGTGGCTTGCCATTTTTGACTCTCATGATTGGAATAAGGATGGATTTAATTGCATTACCTAGGTTTCAATGTACTAGCTTTATTTCCTTTCCTGCTTCAGTTTGAGCTTTTTTGAGTGAAAGGTTGATAAAAGGAAGCTAAGTAAACTTGCAATTTAAAGTATGAAAATGCTCTGTGTCAAGAGATCGGACGAGAAATCTCCACAGAGAAAACTCATTAACAATGCATAAGCCCTGAAGAACTGCGAGTTTTACTGAAAAATGGTTCAACCTGCAATTTACTTGTGAGTTAGGAGCAGATGAATATAATGATAATGAATATAATACAATGTATAATGATGTCCAATGAATGAATGCCTGTTTTGAAATAAATTACTATAGTAAACTAACATAACTGTATGTATTTTAATCCATGCAGTACAAATACAAATTTTCTCTTAGAAAATGGACCAAATCTTTTTATTTAAGTCAAAGGCCCTCTTCCTTTCGATGAAGCATTTCTCTGAAAATTTATTAACATGTGAAAGGAATGAGTAAATCAAATGACAGACACAGCAAAGTTGGTACCTCATTACAAGGGCTGGAAGTGCGATCCATCAAAATAGACCTAAATTAGAAAAAGAACACAGTTCAAAAAGAATTCACTGAAGTTATCTAGTCAGAATTTAGATGGAGCAAATCAAAAGCAGATTTTCTCTTTTATATTTGTTCCTTTTCCTTTCCTTTGAGAAGGATAGAAAATCCAGTAAAACTGATTACTTTCTAACTACCAAAGATTATTGTTAATTTTGAAAACAGCAATTAGATATAATACTATCATATTTTGCTAAAATTATCACTAGTGGATAATTTTATTCCTGTGGAAAAAAAAAATTCAATTTCACCACATGGCATTGTTCTCAATAGAGGATCAAAAATTAATATCAAGTTTCTATGTGGCTAAATGGAGAACCAATTTTTCTGGGTAGTGTATACAAAAGCAGATCAAATTCTACAGAACTGAGTCAGATATCATCACATGCAAGAGTTCAGACCAATAGGCAGGGGATGTGAAAGAAAAGACAACACAACTCAAGAAAGGTGATTTGCAGATATTTGTCCATGAACATGTGAAAGGGCTCACACTGTCAGAGTTGTATCTCCCCGGAAACTACATATTAGACAGAAATGGTAACAAATACAAGATGCAGCTGCTATATGTGACAAATTCATAATATTCTATTTCTTTATTCATTATCTTGTCTAGAATATGTATTACTGCTTGAAACATGGGTATGTTTAATAATTGCTTAATATTTAGTATCTGCATATAAAGTACAAATAGGACTCAACCAGCTGTAAAAATTTTGTATCTTTTTATTAAAATTCCCTTAGAAAACTGCTATCCAGTTCAAAACAGAAATGGGAGAAAATAGTGTAATTCATAGATATAGATAGAGATGGAACAATGAATATAATGTGAATTTATAGATATGTACTTCTGTAAGCCTATTCTATATATATACAGTATAGATATGCCTGAGATATAATTTTGTATATACATATATATTTTCACTTAGGTATATGCTCATTTATGGTAATCATGTCTGTGCGTATATACACACATGCACACACACACACAACCCATATATATATATATATATATACACCACATAAACACAAAAGATTGAAGTTGGAATGACAATTGTCCTTTACAATTCTCTTTTTCAAGCAGGGCTTCCCACAGGCAGTTGATGAAGGTCATGTCCACATGCCTTTTGAATACCTCCAAAGATAGAGATTCCACCTTCTCCCTGAGCAATCTGTGCCCCAGCTCAGTCACCCTCACAATGGGAAAGTCTTTTCTGATGTTCACACAGAACCTCCTGTGTTTCAGTTTTTGCCCATTGCCTCTGGTCCAGTCTCTACCTGAGACAGGTGCCACAGAGAAGAACCTGGCTCTGTCTTTGCACCCTCCCTCCAGGTATCTGCATACAGTCATGAGATCCCCCTGAGCCCTCTCTTCTTCAGGCTGAACAGCCCCAGCTCTCTCACCCTTTCCTGAGTTGGGGTTCTCCAGCTCTTAAACACCTCTGTCATCTTTCACCAAATTCCCTCCAGTGTCCCCTCCTGTACTGAGGAGCCCAGAACTGGACACAGCACTCCACAAGTGCCTCACCAGGGCTGAGTAGTGGGGAAGCATCAGCTCCTCCAACCTGCTGACAATGCTTTGCCTAATGCAGCCTGGGTTTCCCTTTGCCCACTTTACTCCAAGGACACACTTCTGGCTCCTGTAAGTACAAACTTACATACATATATTCTCATACCTCTTGGTCTTAAGAGAATGGACTAAAAGAGAAAGAGGATTTTAAAAAAATAATCTTCCTAGAATAATGTGCAGTATTTTTTCTCTTCATGAGATATAGGATTGTTTAGTATGCCCTATTTTTTTCAAAGCACCATTTCTTGTATAGAGCTATATACACTATTTTTATTTCACCAAAGTTATACTCACTGACAGTACAAAGTTAAATAACAGCTTTAATATTCCATTTCCATCAAACAGGATAAAAACATCCTTTGGGTAAGGGAAATCTAAAGGGAATATCTATCTATCAAATTTTCAGCCTTTCTGGATCTTGGAACTCAGCCCAGATTTATAGTCATTAATTCTCTGAATCCAAAAGCGTCTAAGTTTCACTTTAAATAAAATTAAGGATTCAGATTCTCAATGGCACTCAGGAGATTTCACCTGGTCTAAATTAAACCTAATGGGAGTTAGTAACTTTTAGAACCTGTGTTTAGGCACCTAATGTAGAGACCAACCTGGTGAAATTTCTGCCTTTCTGCCTAAATGTCCCAGCACCAAAGACTTTGTATTCTATTAGGATATTTCACAGACTGAAGTTCTATTACCCCTTATATTTTGAGACTTATCAGCACCTCATTTTATTAAAGGTTTAAAAACTTGAATGTTTTCCTATCAAAATTCCCCACTTAGATTATCCCTGTGCATGCCATCAGTGCAATACCCCCGAGTCTGGTCAGTGAAATATAAAGGAAGGAGCATAAGGCCTAGATTTTAGACTCTCAGCAGCAGGTGAGCTTTGAAGGATCTCCTTCTCCCTCAAAAGGTTCACCAGGATTGTGGGTAGAGAGTGGTTAGTAAAAATAGAAAGCTTGATTAAAAGTTGACACCAAAATGGACAGTTTTTGGTTTTTTAGTTTTGGTAGGTGAGACTGGATTTTGAACTTCTTTTGTGCACTTGGAGTTTTCACCTCCACTGCCCCAGAAAGCCAGGTTAATGTCAAAACTCACATTATATGGGATCTCTGCAGCCCTGTTGGGACACCCATGAAAAAAGAAATGAGACATCTGGGATCAGGGAGAGATTAGGCAAAGGTTACTAAGCTCTACAGCAAAGGGTGTCTTTACATCTCATCTTGCAACTCTGGGTTACAATCTCTCTTCAAAAAAGAGAACCTAAGACTTTCTCACCACCAATCCCTTAGTTACTGCAACTGGCCTTGACACCAGGTTGATTCCCTTTCTTAAGGAGCATAATCTCACAGTTTGTGGTAATTTTTGATCTCTAGGGATCTGACAGGAAATGTCCTTTGCCTATCTTTTCTGAAAGTCTGATCATTGGTGGTATGACAAATTCCATGGGGGAAGTTAAAGATTCTCAAATCTCAGTCTGAAGTAAATTTCTTCTGCCTTTTGCATGAGTATCATAATCAGAGGATTTTTAGGTAAGAAATAGGATCTAAAAGTGCATAACTAACAGAGGTAACTATTTTCTAAGGTGATTTCAAAATGATTTATGCAGTGCACTGCATCTAAGGTAAACACAACAAACCTAAGCAAGCAGTGGATTTCCAGGTACAACCTTCCCATCTATTTTTATTTCATGCCTACCTACTTAGTATACACATCCTAGATAACCTCTTCAAGAAATATTTAACTTTCCCCACCTACAGAAGAATTGAAAACCCAGCACAAAAATTTTGATATAATTTTAAAGCCAGATATGTTGTAATATTCAATAGGTAAAAATCTGAACTGAAAAGCTTTTACTTTATGTGGAAACTTTATGTGATGGGAGATGAATTCTGAATTTGGCTCATCTCCTGGAAATTACACTGTCTCAAAAGTAACATAGTATTTGTTTTCCCTTTCCTCATTACTCAGTAAGAAAGGCCTACTCATTTTCCAGTGTCAAAGAAAGATCATGGGTGAATTGTCCTTACCAGATGATTTTTATTCAAAAATCCCCAGAAGCTAATATTTTCAGACTGCAACCATTCACAAACAGAAACCTTATTAACTCCTTTTGTAGTTGAGGTTTTTTGTTTAATTCAGCTTAGTGTACAAGGTGAATGTTCTTGTTTTTTCTTTTGACCTTTATATTTTTAATAAATGGAGATCTGTCAGGTGTTTTTCTAGCCAAACACAGCACCCACAGTGTAGTGGTGTGTAAGTTAATTAGCTTTCATGGTTTAAAGTCAGGTGAACCTGAACATCTGCTTCATTTCTATTTGTCATTCTACAAAGCACTCATGAGTGACCAGCTGTGTCTCATGCCAGGTTTTTCTTCCAGGTGGCCTCATGTAGTTTGTTCTGAGTGAGTGCATGAAGCAGGAAGGACACGGAATCAGGCTGGTTGCAGTAGAGCCAGAGACAATGCCCATGGCTGTCCAAATAAAACTGGCAACTAAACAAATTCACAAATTTTGTCCCCCTTCCTGGCTGAAAACTCCCTAATATGAAGATTTCCAACAGGATAGATATGCTGATTTTTATTTATTTCAAGGTACAGCTCAAGTGAGATTCATGGCAGCAACTGAAGCTGAAGTAAACTGCGTAGCCAGAGGGAAAGTATCAGTGAAAAATTCCACTGGGCTGCACACAGCACAAGTGTGGAAGAAAATGAATTCCAGCATCACAGGCTATTAGATCTGGCTAAGGCCCTGCATTCCCTAGTGACCATGTGTACAACATGTATTTCATAGGACAAGTAATACAACAGAACTCTGGCTGCTATCATCACTTATCTTCATACAGATATGGCTAAGAACAAGCCCTTTTAAGTAAATGTTACCTTTTCAAGATGCAAGGTGAGAGGAAACATCAAAAGCTCTGGGGAATATCCCAGCCTAGTTTCATGCTCCTGAATATGTACCTGGGCGTGCCAGTTCTTGTAGGTAGAAACTGGAAAAGAGTGTAGAGACCTGTAACATGGTCCTTTTAATCAGTTCTTAAATAAGGTGTAGGAGTATCTGAAATACCCTTAGAGTGTCAAAGGATTAAATCTACTCACAGCCAGTAACTGAAGACACAGCAGTGAAAAGGGAGCAGACAGGGAAGTACAGTGCTGTGGTTCCCAGCATCTCTTGTGCCAGGGCTGGAATCCTGGAAAGCTGGGGTTCCTGCTGCTGGGGACAATATAGACCCGTGGCTATTTCTGAATTTGGTCCATGAAGACAATTCAGTCTCCAGCCCTCAGTTCTTGTAATGGCATTAATCCCTGGATATTTCTTTAGCCTTGACCCTTCCCTTTACTCACACAGCTCAGTCCTGTCTAGGCTCTTGCTCTTTAAAACAGCAAAATTCTTGGTCTGCAGTGCTGAGAAGCTTAAACTGCCAGTGAGCATTTTTTCACCCCACTGAGTCTGATAATATTTTTATTCACTGCACAACATTTCTCTCTATTTTTTTTTTCTTTTGGTCTTAAAGCATAGCAGCTTTGACAGCTGCATAATATACCTAAGTGTTTAAAAGTGCTCATTATAGTCTTGCTTTGGGAATTGCAAAGTTTCATTCTTAATAGTTATTTAACACCTTCAAACATTCAATATCTTTTGATGAAAAGGGATTTTTTTGAGATAATGGGAGGAAAAATATTCTCTCCAGTTTATTTTTCAACTATCTTCAATTCTTCAAGACTTCTTTACAACTTTTCACTTCAAGTATTTTAAATCAGTTCTTTCTACAATCAGAAATGAAAAACAAGGATTCATATTATTAAACCTTACTAATATGTTCAAGAGTTCCAGAACAGGACCTTTATTTTTAAATGAAGCTCAGGAGACTTAGAAGAACCGGCTTCTTATATGTCCAATGCTTCTTCCCTCAGTAATTTTTCTTGCCTTTTACTGGACTCTCCAGTTTCTGAACATGTTTTTTGTACTCAGAGGAGAGTACCAACCTGGATTCTTCCAGGTGTGACCACCTGTGTGTAAAATAAAGGGGGAAAATTATTCAGCCATCTGTCTGCCTATGCAGTTGGTAATTCAGCTCACCACATATTTAGACTTTACTGATGTCAGGGCACACTGCTGACTGTCACCCACCAGGTCCCCACACCCTTTTCTGCAGATGTGTCGCTGAGTCAGTCACCTCACAGCCTGTATCACAGCACAGGGTGGCCACAGGTGCAGGAATTTACCTCTGGGTCTGCTGAACTTAATGAGGTTCTTGCTGGCCATTCCTCCAGCTTCCTGAGGTTGCTCTGGTAGAGTAAATGTGACCCTAAAACACCTTCATAAAATATTTGGAAATCATTGTGGCCTTCTTGATACTTTAAATACATGAAAATATGAGTTGTTTGAAGTTTAAACAGGCAAAAAAGAAGAAAAATTGTATTGCACGGCATATAAACACGCACAAGCTGCATAAATTAATGTATTGGAGGTCTCAATAGGAATTTTTGACAAACGGTTCTTTAATATTTGTAGCAGACATATTTCGGAATATTTTCATTTAACACCTGCTAGTCATTTTATTTTGCTGTTTCAAAGAAATTATATGTGTGAAGCAGAAAAAAAAAAACAGGCAGTAAGGTTTCATTTATTGGGAGCAACAAGAATAATTATCTTTTCCACTAATTCAGTGAAAATGGTCTCGCAGCTTGGATTCATGAGTAATAGTCCCAGTAACTAAAGAGAAATGGTATTCATGAAATTTAATATAACTTAGAAAGTGCTTTTGTTTAATTATGTTTTTTCTGTTCATACTGATTAATCATCAAAATTTTGCTAATGGAGTTTACTTTGGTTATCTGATCAAAACCCCTAATTCTTTAGCAAGACACTTGGGGAGAAAAGAAAAAAAAAAGGAAGCACGAAACTGTTAAATTAAAACCATTAACAACAGTATTCAGATAAATAGCAAAGGGATTTCCACACATGAAAATAACATTAACATAGCATCTTACCACAAGTCTTAACAGTAATGCACACATTGTTGCCTCATTCTTGTTCCTCAGGGACCATGCAGCAGGAATCTCAACACCCTGACTGGGAGCAGCCTTCTGGAATTGTACAGAGTTAAATACAATCAACTCTTTTGTCTGTAGTGCCACTCAATGAAATATAGGCTTATTTCAAGCTCCATCTTCTAGACTGGAGATTGTCAGTGATATTAGGTATGGTACTCTAGAAAATGTCAAACAGAAATTTGAATATGCCAGAGGCATGTTACATGCTAAAAAATCTCCATTTTGAGACTTTCATAGTAGCTGGGGTAGAGGATTTTCAGAACAAATTTTACCAATTCTCTAAGATTTCAAACGCCCTTTTTAATCCTGAAATTATAGAGTCAGCTGTGCCATAGCTGCGCATTCCTTCATCCACTTATGAGGATCAAAATGAACAAATATTGCATGATAATTATTTCTATGAAAATACTGTGCATTTCTTAATGTGAAATTGGGTGCAAACATCAGTTTGTGTTGTCACTTCAGGTTATGTGACATTCATTGACTCATGTAGTATATGATATTCACCATCTGTGAGGCTATCATATTTATTTAATATGAGGCTATCATATTTATTTAAAGTACTGCCTACTCTCAATTTTCATCCAGGAAATATATCAGTGCATCTTGACAGCTGTACATATAAGACAGATGAGTTTTGGGACCTCTTTGTTCAACCACTTTGCTTTTGCAGAATCTTTGAGACCTCTTGGGTACCTTGATTTTTAGGAGCCAAACATCTTTTTTGTATTTAAAATAGGAAAGCTCAGCTATTACTGCAGTCTGCTGGAATTTTCATGTTCTCACAAGCTCAGGACTAGACTGCATGTGTTTAGATCCAAATTATTGGAGCTTATGAGAGCTAGAGAAATCTCCCAGGGCACCTGGTACAAAGCAAGTAGCAATGTGCCCTGCCTGCCACTCCTGGAGTTGTGTCATCAAGACTGCTCCTCCAAGAGTACTGGTGACTTCTCCATACCCACTCTTTCAGAGGGATTCATTTGCTTGCAGAACAGCTCATCAGTGACTCAATCAATGGGAACAGGAATGTCTTTCAGAGTGAGGAAATATCCAAGTAAGAGACAGAATTTACATGTTATAATTTCACAAACTAATTAAGCACACATATAAAGCCAGCATGTGATGGAGCCTGAGGGCTTCTGTTTAAATATCAAAGTGAAAATTTTGTCACTTTACTCCTTGGAGCTTTTCTCCCTTTTTTAAACTTTCTGGTTTTCTCATTGTTTTCTAGTAGTTGACAGATTTGAATTACAGTGAATTGCAGTCAGTGCCTAAGAACCAATTGTTGATCTGTCCCTGTGATGAGTAGCTGCTGTTGCTGTCAATGATGTCATACACTGGCATTTTAAGGCCAAATCCCTTGTCCTGTTTTTCCAGTCAAGGGAGTATTTGCTAATCTATTCACTGAAATTAAACTATTCTCCATTTTCATTTAAGGTCTCATTTTTCTTGTATGACAGAACGGCCTCAATTTTTATTTCTTCTAGAGGAACATTATACCTGCTTTCCCCCTCTTTCTAGCTTTTATGTTTCTGATGCAAAAATGTGTAAAGTACAAACATACCAAACCAACAAAACATTCTTGAGCATTTGACTGGTGAAAAGAAATTGGGTTCTTATGTATGCGTCTATTAAAGAAGTTCTTAGAATTCTTCAAACACTGTATATTCTGTTTCATCTCTTAGAAGGTTATTATGGCAAGATAATCTGCACTATTGACAATATTCATTAATTTTCTTAATGTCTTGTCTAAATTCCCATCCTGAGCAAAGAGAAAATAGCCAGTGAGTGTTCTGATCTACACATAAATCCAGCAGCTGCTGACAAGCAGGAAAGAGGGGATTCTGTACACACTGAAATTGTGTTCACTGTCTTTTGGAGCCTAGGGATTCCTCCCAAATAAGTATGGGCAAAATGTTGGCTGAGCCTAGAAAGACATTTCTAATGACAGTCACTTTGTATGTCTTAATGAGAGTTAATAAGTTTATTTATCCTTTGGTTGTATTAGGATCTGTAATGGATCTCTGCTCTGTAGAGCAGCATTCCTTCTTATCACAATACAAAAAGTAGCCTCTTTGTCACAGGATATCTATGCAGTACATCCCTGCAGCTTTCTTTCCTTTCTTCTTCTTCCACAGCACTGAAGTGAGCAGAATGAACGCTAATCCTTATTTCCATATATCCCAGAATGAAAAGTAGTCTTCATTTTCTTTATGTTTTTCACTAAAAATGAGCTTACTTTAGTTGTATTTATTTTCTCACATTTTAGTCATGGAGGAAAACATCTGTCTTAAAACTCAAGTGTGTCTTGGTCACAGTTCTGATGCTTAAATCAACAACCCAAGAATATGACAATACAGCACACAGAAATAGGGAATGTCTCAGGGGGGGAGGCTGTTCAAAAACATGAGAGAACATATGAGAACTGGCAATCAATTGAGGAAAATAACCCACACTAGAGGAGGTGGCAATGGTGCCACCATCACATAAAGACCAGAGACCATATCTGTGTTTCCAGCTTGGGAAGACTCAAGCCCATGTCATCTGCTTCCTGGTAGAATGCTCCATCCAGCAGGGTGCAGAAAGGACAGGGGAACTGGGGAAAGGGGCCTTTGCCCACATTCTCCAGGCTTGGAATCAACAGAAAGCTAAGCCAGGAAAGGTTTGATGCCAGGAAAGCAAAACCAGAGACTCTGTACCTTAGATACTGCACTGCAGCTTCTTCAGAGGGAAAGGGTTTCTCCTTCATCCAGAATTTTGTATAATTTTATTAATTAAACTGGAGTCCAAAGCAGACCTGCAATGCAGAATTATGCTAATAGCATAGACACACAGGGACCTCCTCCTGCTTTTGGTATGCAATAGCCATTTTTCATTACTCTCAAACCACAGGGACCTAAGTTCTGAGAACCTGAAGACTGGCAGAATTTGCCAGCACTGTGCCTTAATTTTGATTTACGTTCCCCTCACTCCAGAAATAAAGGGAATTTAAAAGTGATAAATTGTTGCAATATATCAAGGTCTGATTTTATTTTCTGGAATACTCTTTGTTCTGTAGAATATTGTGAGAAAAACTAAAATTATACAGGCTTTAAACCTTGCCTGCAGTGAACAATCTTTTTGAATATTAATGAGAACACACACAAAATAAAATTTCAGGCAGAAGTTACAACTGGGCTAAAATGAAAGAAAACAATTCTTTTGCTGCCAATAATGAACAAGCTGATGATCTTCCATAGCTTATAATAAGTAAATCAAAAAAGCAAATGCAATAAATTACTGATTTTGGAAATATTATCTAGAAATAAGTAGAAAACAAAGGCAAATAAGATTATGTTATAAAACTGATATATTACTCCTACCAGAAAAAAATGAACTATGAGAAAAATTTACTGAAAAAGAAACAGGTTCATATGGTAAACATGGTGACATTGAATCAGGACAGCAAAGGCACATTTCATAGAGCAGCAAACTTGCTTGCTAAGGAGATTAGGGCAGCTCATGTAGTCTCTTTGCTTTTCCTGCAGATACAGATACAGGCTGGGATTCCAAGTTGCAATTTGGTGAAACTTCAAAGAGTATCGATTTCGTGGAGCAGCTGCAGAGAGCCCTGGGGTTGCATTTCCTGTCAGAAGTGCTGAAATTACATCTTTTGTGAAATTTCATAAATTTTCATTTTAGTCTGATTTCAACTGGACAGGTAGTCCTGCTTTCTTGCCAGTTATAACCTGTGATGGCATTCTGGAATACATCCATATTTTATTTGCTTTTTACCGGTACAGATAACATAGGGTTTTGAAGCATATGAAATCTAATGCCAGTTAAACTAGATATTCCCATGTCATTTACTGAATGATATCCTGTAAAAGATTTATCACAGAGATACTGTGCAGTTAGATACATTTATTTTATTTATAATATTTTGTACAAGGATTTTGCTCATCCTTGTCTGGTGTGGATAAACACAAAGGTAGTTCGGGCATCTGTATTTTAATGTTGACATGATTACATGTGACTACAGTGAGTGAAGTAAAGGGAAAAATTGTTGTTGATATTAAACAAAAGAGAAATTCCTCTAGCAACATCTGGGATAAAATGAAGATTGCATAACTTAGAGCTGCCCATGGTCATATTGAATTTTCATTCTGTCTGCTACAAGCACTTCATTGCCCCATAGTGAAATTTGTGAATCCTGCTCTGTAGAATTGCTATAGAAATAGTTATACATTTGTCAGCACAATTCATGAAGCCAAAGATTTAAATCCAATAGAGATCCCCTCACATACACCATGATTATCATCTTCAGCAACTCATTCCAATACAGACAACTAGATATTTTTTATTACTTCATGTTGCTTTAATAATGAAGATTCATATCCCTGAAGATATGAATAGCTGCAGTGAAACTTGGCTTTCCAGAGCACTCTCATTATATTTTGCAATGTTGAGAGCTACTTCACTGGCTTTGGGCCACTAAGTTGTATTCTTTCAGGGAAAATTCCATTTTCCTGTTTGTTTTCTTTTTCATTTATAGGACATTTCTGTATGTATACAATTTCTGAAAATAGTACTATACCAAGAAATAAAAGGAAAGATAAAAGTATCATAAAGGGAAAGATAAATATTTCATATAATGAAAACATATTGTGTTTTGAATCAAGACTCTTGGCTTTGAAAAAAGACCCTGAAAATGAACCCAAAATGAGTATTTTTCAGTGTAAATCCAGGTACTCTATTAGTGTTATTAAAATAATTTTGCCATGGTCCTTGGTTGATGAGCTAATTTAATTCTTTCTAGGGAACAGCAAACAATAGAGTAGAAAGGAAAGATGGAGAGGGATAAAATTCAGAGATGCAAAGCATGGTGTGCATAATGCTTCATACTTTGATGGCTTGTGTCCCCTGACAATTCATGGCATGAGAGCAAAACTGAACCTCCCAGTCAACACTGAAGAGAGGCTGCTTGTTTTACATATCATAGAATCATAAAATGCTTTGTATTGGAAAAAACATTAGAGATCATCTAATTCCAAGCCCCCACCATGGTCAGGGACACCTTCCACTAGACCAGGTGGCTGAGAGCACCTCAGGCCTTGAACAAATCCAGGGATGAGGCATCCACAGCTCTAGGCAACCTGTTCCAGTGCCTCACCACTCTCACTGTAAAGAATTTCTTCCCAACACCTAAACCTTCCCTCTTTCAATTTAAAAACAGTATCCCTTGTCCTGTCATTGTCTGCCCATATAAAAGGTTTCTCACCAGCCTTCTTGTAGGCTTCCTTTAGGTAGTGGAAGGAATGAAGTGTCCCCAGAGACTTCTCCTCTCCAGGCTGGACAAGTTCCACTCTCTCAGCCCATCTTCACAGGAGATGCCCTCAGAAAAACCCCTTGGAAGAAAAACCCCAGGGGCATTGCAAGGGTCACTAGTTAATATCGAGAGCTAATATTGAACAGTCAGTCTGCTCCGATGAATCTGCTCCAGACACACTTTTAAACTTTTGGGCTGCACTGCATCCAGAAAAAACAAATTTATCACACTTCTTCATGGGTGCTGACAACTATATGAAGGAGGACCCTCACATTGTTATTCTTTCCTTCACATCAGTGGAGATGGAGAGTCTTTGAGATGATTAAAGGTGCAAAGAGGCATCATATTTATACACTGAGGAAGGACAGAACTCCTAGGAGTCCTACTTGCTGGGTGGCTTTACTTGTGGGGTGGTCTTACTTTAACATGAAAATGGGATAGTTGAGGCTGGAGGTGCTTCTGCAAAAAAAAGATTGCATTAAAAGAACAAGAAGAACTAGTAGCAACTGTAATCAGCGATGTACATTTTCATAGCTTAGTTTTCTCCTCATTTTTCATAAAACATGGCAAAATTCACTTTTTTATTTGTGTGTGTGAAAAATATTAAACATGTTAAAGTTTAGTTATATACCTTAAGTCTGGGGCTGGGAAATATCTAATAACAAGAAGCTTAGGGGTAAGCTAACAAGAAAGTTTCATAAAATAACCTGTTGCTTGATTTCTTCAGCAGTTACTCATAATCCAGGAGCCAGCTTTGTGCAGTGTCTGATCAGCAATGCACAGACCTATTCCCATGTGTTACATGGAAAACAGTTTCTCCCTGCTCTTGAATGTACAGTGCTCTTAGGTACTCTGCTAGTGGCTACAGAGGAGCACTAGGAGCAGAGGTGATAAATCACAGTACTCTTTTTAGAAGGAAGAAGGAAAAGCTTAGAGTCAGGCTTCCTGAGGAGAGAGATACATAGTGTCTCAGGTGCTCTGTGAAGCATCCCTGAGTGCCTTCGTGCAGAACCAGCCTCCTTTCTGGACACTTGGCAAATTTACAGACGCCACCATTTAGACACAGCTGTTTAGCTGCCTAAACTAAACTCCCTGCTTTAACTTATGAGCTAATGCCCTTATAAATATTTGACAACATTTCTCCAGGCCTTCAGCAGCCTCCAGGAGAATTCAGACACTCCACACATCCAGCCCCGGGGATGGGTCTGTGTTGCAGCGCTTGAATTGAGCCTTTTGTCACTCACTGGCCTCATTAACTGTATTGATCATTGACTGATAATACAGTGTGAATGCTGACATCTGTTTCTAGTTGTTCCCACACACATCTGTAATGCCACATGAAATGTTTTAGGATGTGAAACCTAAAGGTGAGGATGGTACTCACATATATAACACAGGATTTGTGGGAAATCAGCTGAAAGCCAGGTGAGCTTCCTGACACAGAGCAAGTGACACAATGTGACTAACAGTGTGCCCAGTAATGTTTCCAGGTGGATTCGCAGGGAGCTAAACCTACAAGACTTGGCAAGAAAAATTCCAATATTATTATTCATATATATTTTGCATCTTTTCATGGTAATTGAAAAATTAGACTTTCATAAGCAGTGTCCACAAGCATCCTCATTTTAGTACCACAGACTGGTACTTCTGACTAGCAATGAATTTTTGTAAGGAACTATGTGATCTCCTATTTGGAATTTTTTCGTCCATTTTGATATCAATAAGAAGGAATTCTGTCTAAATATATATTTCAAAGTTTCTAGTATGGTTTAGTCAGAATAGCAAAATTAATGAGATCAGCAGTACATACTGCAGGATGGAAAATCTTTAACTGAAATGAAGATTGGGATTTTGTGTTTGAGAAAATCTCTTACTGACTCCTTTTGTATATGTCAAGATTGTCAGAGAGCAGAAAAACTTTTGGTCAAAAACTCTGGGTCAAGTCCTGCTCACAGCATTCTATAAAAAAGTAATACTCACTTAAACCCTCTTTCTTCTGTTGTTCACTTACAGTTTGCCTAGAGGTCTGATCTGAAATTATTTGGTTCTTTGCATTTTGAACAGATTAATCTATTATGAAGCGGGGGGGGTGTGTTTATTTACTTTAAACTAACAATCATTGTTCAGATAAATTGAGTTGTTTTCCTATTTAACGTTTTAGGATTTTTGGTTTAGTGTTCTCAGAGCCCTTTAGGCAATGGAACAAATTGGTGGAAAGTAAATTATTAACATACATTCAGTCAGGCATATATAATCAGCCCAATTTAAAGTCATTATGTCTTATATAAACAAGTACTGTATATATTTAAATATTTATCATAATTTACAGAGTGGCTAGGATGCAGAATACTCAAACTCTTTTAAAGAGTATCTGAAATGTTATGTAAAACTTCAGCAGCTGTAAGGACAAGATCTCTAGAAAGAGTGAATAGGTGGAGAACTAATTTGTTTACAGTGAATTGGGTTTTGGTGGGTGAAAAAGGACATAATCATCTGTTGTGAAGATGAGACTTAAAATTTTATTCCTTTTCAGGCATTTAATTTCTTATTTGAACCTTTTTAACCACTTTTTCCCAAAATTATGTTAATGACAGGGTGAGAAGTTAGAGAGGATATAGAGCTTCCTCCTCATTTGGTAAAATTTACTTTTGGTTATCACTGGGTCAAATAAATGGAAAGTAAGAAAGAAAATTTGGCAGAAATTTCTCATTGATCTATTCCTGGGAATCATATCAGTTCAAATTTTTTCCATAGAAAGATATTGCAAGGAAACATGAATGTAGTTGTAGGTCTGTTAAAGCTCGCTTTGAGGTCTTCTTCAGAAAAATATATTTTTTCAAAAGTGGTTTAAACCTGTAGTAGAAAGAATTTTATGCCAATATTTATTTTATGCCAATAATTATGTCTTCCAAGGAAGGAAACCAAAGTTAACAGAACCTATAACAAGTCACTGATGGAATCTCACAGAATCACAGAATATTCTGAGCTGGAAGGGAACTATCAAGATCATCAAGTCTAACTCCTGGCCCTGTGCAGGATACCCCAAGAATCAAATTGTGTGTCTTAGAGTTCTGTCCGAACACTTCTTGAACTCAGTCAGCTTTGGTGTTGTGACCACTTCCCTGGGGATGCTGTTCCAGTGTCCAACCACCTTCTGAGTGAAAAATCTTTTTCTGATATCTAACTTAAACCTACCCTGATTCAGCTTCAGGCCTTTCCCTCAGGTCCTGTCACTGTCACCACAGAGCAGAGATCAGTGTCTGCCCTTCCTCTCCCCCTCACAACGGAGTTGTAACTGCAGTGAGGTCTCCTCTCAGTCCCCTCCAGGCTGAACAGACCAAGTGACCTCAGTCACTCCTCACAGGGCTTCCCCTCAAGGCCCTTCACCATCTTTGTTGCCCTCCCTTGGAGACTCTCTAACAATTTAATGTCCTTATATTATGACACCCAAAACTGCCCCCCAACACTGGAGGTGAGGCTGCCCCAGTGCAGAACAGAGCAGGACAATCCCCTCCCTTGCTGTCTGGCCATGCTGGGCCTGATGCCCCCAGGACAGGGTTGGCCCTCCTGGCTGCCAGGGCACTGCTGGCTCATGTTCAATTTGCCATCAGCCAGGACCCCCAGGTCTCTTTCCCCAGTCCTGCTCTCCAGCCTCTCCTTCCCCAGTCTGTGCACACAGCCAGGGTTGCCCCATCCCAGGTGCAGAATCCAGCACTTCCCCTTGTTAAACTCCATAGGATTGGTGATTGCCCATCTCTCTGATTTGTCCAGGACTCTCTGAAAGGCCTCTCTGCCTTTTCTCTATTTCTCTCTGTGAAATTCACTAATTCAAAAATATTTTTGAAAATGTTAATCAAATTTTAATTTTCCTATTTCAGCTTTAAAACTGAAACAGAAATAGCAGATCTTTGGGGTTTTCTTAAGTTTTGGTTTGGTGAATCTGTTTTGATCCCTCTTTTCCCTACCATTTTGATTTCTGTCTTCTCTAGCAAGTATTTTCTCCTCAACAAAGGCCAAAAAAGAAAGAATAGGAAATTCAATAGCAAACTTTGAAGTAATTGAAATACTTTTCAAACTGACAAAAAGCTGAAAATTGTTGGAGTATCTAATTTATGAAATTATTTCTTCAATAAATATACAGGGTTTAGGTTTTTTTCCTTTTTTCTACAATCATTTGCATCTCTTGAAATACCTGAGAGCTTACTATTATTTAAATACTCTTAACACAATATCTAGCACAGAAACAGAATAAGAAATCATTATTCAATATAAATTTTTATACTGTCGCAAAATGAAGCTTTAAAAGCCTCCTTTCAAAATGTCAATACACCTCAAAAAGACAGATATCCATGGAATATTGCTAATATCTCTGCAACCATAAGTTTTATTCGTGGTGCAAAGCAAGATATCAAAAAGATTTTGTGCTAAAGTATAAAATAGTAAAAACTGCTGTGAACCCTCAGATTCATGAGATATTGCTAACCTGAAGGAACTGAAAGCTGTCAAAACTTCAACAGCTCTCCTTTGTCTTCCAAGTGCTATTAAAAAGGTAGAGCAAATGACATGATTAAATAAATCCAGCACACACCAGAAGGAAGACCTCTACGACTCAAGGTATGATTATGTTTTGCCTTGGATGACTTTGCTCAGTCAATAATGATAAAGCTTTTAATGCTGAAATGTGGCATCAGCTAATCAAAATATTGACAAGGTCTCAGACTGAAGTCTTTATATGGAAATCGTAGAAAAGTGTCATTATTAAAAGACATTTTTGAAGATACAAATGACAGTAATATTTTTATATGTCTGTTCCTATTAATGGAACATGGTATACATTTATTCAACTGTCTTCACCGTTTAGTTGGGATTGTGTGGTAGCACCTGCAGGTTGTAAATTTTGTACTGTCTCTTCCCTGATTTTCATATCCAGGTATTTGATTTTAATGTTTAACTACACTATTTGTATTGTAAGTAATTTTTAGTAACTATTATCCAAATTTAAGAAAATATTTTTATAATCATTTAAGACAGCATCAGCAAGCCATACTCAAGTGAAATTCTAAATTCCTTCCCGTGCTCATCTTTGTATCATTTTCCCATGAAAAATAGAATAAAATTTGACAGTTTTGACGCAATATGTGTGAACTCAGTTTATGTATTATAATATACACTAGAAGTAATATTTTACCAAAGAAGAAAAGAAGCTGGCATTAGATTTCTTGCTATAAGTAAAAAAAATACATATCCTTGAGATTTCAGAGTGGTTGTGAAGGCTCCTTTCACCTGAAAAGTCTAAGGATTCTTTTTCTAGGATGACAAAGCCTTTCCTTATGGAACATGGGAAAACAGATATATATTTGTTTTAGCTACCTACTTAATCTTCCAGAAATTCTCATCCTCTTATAGGAAGGTCCAAAATGATGTGGCATCAACTTGGTTAGCTAAAATTACTTTATTTAGTACTTTTAATTTATGGTGTTTTGCTGAATTTTTAAAGCAAGGTCAAGTAAAGATGGCTTAAGATATAAATGTGACAGTGTTTCGTCCTTTGCAAAATAAATAAGCAGCATCACTAAGATATGGCCCATATTGGGAACTAAATGGCTGTAGTGACTGGCAGCTTATGAAACTGAAAGGGAATTCTAAATATCACCTATAGATATATTTTTGGTGGATGCCTTGTCTAATTCCAAATGTACATGTAAGCACATTTTAAATTCATGCTTCAGTGATGATAAAAATCATGTTGTGATATTTATAGGAGAGTGTTTATAAAACCTAAAAAGGTTTTATAATATTTCCTTGGTCAAGAAGAGTTAAAAAAAATCTTGTATTTTGCCACACGTACAAGAGACTTGACACTTGAAAGGAGATACTTGGAAGAGAAAATAAAAATTGTTTGTGAAGCCAGACCAGGGTAACAGGAAAGCATAAATGGAGACAGGTTTTGGAGATGTCTTTGAAGTCTCCTAATGATAAAATTTCCTCATTAGCCTAGAAAGCTCAACTTGAGCAAGTAAACAAAAGCTGTCAACGATGGTCATATCTCTCGACCAACAGTGAAAAGACTTTAAACACTTTTCTCAGGAGAACTCTTTGACCAGGCATCAAAAGTTAACATAAATATAAGAGAACTGTGGAAGGTGACAGGGAGGTGACACCTGTAATTTTCAGTAAACTCAAGAGTGTTCCAAATGATCCAGAAACCACAGTTCAGAAGAAGATTGAGTACTAGGTCTGTTTGCCCTCCAAATGAGAGACACACATCACATAAGGCTTGGCATTAAATGTTTCAGAGTGAGTAAGTAATTTCTGCTACCCTGAGAAGACTGTGTGCTGGAATAATAAAAGCTCCTGCAGTTTCTCTCCTCTTGTTTTTGGTTCTTGTTTATTAACAAAACATGAGAAATTAAATATTATATTGGCAGAACTGAGTTTCTAATTGCCTTGAGCGTTTGTGCATCAATATTTTACCAAGAGAATTATAATCTCAGTCAATTCTTTCAGATTGCTTAGACAGTACATTCAAGACCTTAAAACAAGTTACTCTGGCAAACCTTGCAAAATTAAACATGACACAAAAATGAGAAATGCTGCTGAGGGGAAAAATGTAATTTCATAATTTCAAATTTAAAAGTGCATTCCATTCCCTTGGAAAAAGACAGGTCTATAGGTTCTTAATGAGTGAAACAAATGACAACAAAAATTTAGACATTGCAAATACTTTGGAAGGCTAAAGAACAATTTAGATTAACTTCAAAAGCTTTATTGTTTCAGTAAGGTTCCAAGAAAATATGATCCATCTAAGTCTCTTTTTAAAAACACATTCCTTGTCATATTTCTCCTAGAAGAAACAATTATACTTACCCTTAACCTAACTACTGGGAGCCCACCCACTGAAAATATTTGAGCAAATCTGACAGGAGAGGTAAGAAACGTTGTTTACTTGTGGGTTGTATTGACTTTTTGTTCCCTCTGCAGTACTGAAAGGAGTGTTTGGAGGTTTGTGCCTTACAAGATCAGAAAGCTGACAGAGAAGGGTAAGCAGTGCATCCATTATCATATATTGTGATGTTGTTTGCTCTTGTATTCTTCCTGCAGTTCTTGAAGTGCACAGATGAAACACTGGTATGATTCTCTGCTCATCCAGAGCTTTTTGCAGTGTCAGCCCTAGAGGAATATGAAAATAAAATTAAACTTCTCCCCAAAAAATCAAACCTGATAATGTTTCACAGCTCTTGTGTATATCAGGTTGCAGTAGCTCTACTTTTTTTCTGAGACCCCTATTTTATACCACTGGCAAAAGCTGTGAGAATGGAGAACATTCTCAATGTTCTCTAATACAAACTGTAAACCTTCATAAAACCAGGGGAAAATTATATCTAAGAGCAGTAATTCTCCTATTTATAAGGAGAAAAAAAATAATCCAGCATCTTGGCTGTGAAAGGATTACCTGTAAATTTCATACATTTAACCTGACAATTATTAAATGTGTAGCTCACTTTCCCAGGGCACTAGATCTGCATCCCAAACATTAATTTTTGGGAATAGCTACCTGGGCTGTCTGACAATATTCCAGTGCAGGACAGCAGATTGCTCATTCACAGCCTGGACTTTCCTGGCAGGAAAGGGAGATGCAAGCCAAAGTGTAAAACTAAAAAATACCAAATGGTGATTGTTCAAATAATATAAGCATCTCTAAACAGAATTGTTAACTAACAATGACTTCTCCTTCCTCCTGCCCACCTGATATTTCCCCTAGAAATGTCTTATACTGTTGTAGTTGAAAATTTCTACATAAAAAACACTGTTAATGAATTATTCAAAATATGTAGCTCCTTTTTTTTTTTTTTTCAAATTCCCTTTCAGATAGCTATTCTGTAACTGTGTTCCCTTGTCCAAAAACTTGAATACCTGCACTTAGAGCAGGATTTGTATGGTATTAGTTGAATGAAAAAAAAAAAAAAAAATCATTCAACCAGGCCTTCCTTGCTGGTTTTAATACAGCAAGATTTATATCTTCTACCAACAAACATGGCTATAACCTCCAAACACATGCATTGAGATAAATTTCTATTTTTTCTGTTGCAGCCACAAAACTTCCCAAACTTGGTATAAGTGATTAATAGTTCTCTTTTAATTAAAAAGGGCTACTTAAAATGTCTTTTAGTTGCTGTGGAAGTTTTTCCTATGAAAACTTGCATTTGAGTGTGAGGAAACAATCAATCAAAAATTAATCCCTAGCAGGAACAGATTAGTGGAAATAAATGAAAAAAAGTTGCCTTTTGAGTGAAACTACTAAAAATGTAGCTTTTCAGGCAGAACAAGAAACATTAGTATTAGGCAAGCAGTATTCTCATTTTAGGATTATGTATTTTATAAAATGCTTAAGACTAGAAATTATTTTTTCTGCATTAACAAAGTGACACATGCTACAGGAGGTAATGCAAGGGTAATGCCTAGGTAATCCATAATCACTGCCAGAATTTGGCATAAATGTAAATGCTAGAGCATTGTCTCCCTTGTAGTTATTATTATGAAAAAATTCCAATATAAAATTCTACATATAATTGGAAAAATATGTACTAGTTCTACTTCCTAGATGTAATTCTTTTCAAGGATTTTTATCTTTCCTGAACACCTTGCAAGACAGTCATTGGTTTCCTGATGAGGCACAGAGTTCAAAGTCTAAAACAAGTGTTCATACTTTTCAATTTAGTTTATAAATAGTTTATAATAAATAACTTCTTAGACTCAATGGACAAATAAATGCCTTCTAAATAGTAAGTCATTCTAAAAAACTGTAGCATACATCTGCACGGTAAATAAAAAGGGGAAGCCAAGCCTCTTTTTTTATTCTTTAACTTCTCTGTTGCCCCTCCTGGTTGATCTAGATTATGTGGTAAATCTAAGAGATTTTCACACTGTCCTGAAGCATTGTATAGGGTATTACCTCAGTCTTTCATAACAGGGATAAACTTGGACTGCTCATTCCTCCAAGGATGACAACTACAGGAACAGTGATTTTTCATTTGTGGATGCTGAAATTGTAAATGTTTCATCAGTTAAAAGCTGGATAGAATTAATCCTAGAGTACTGAAGCAGTGAACAGAGGTTACAGCAGAACCTCTCTCCATCCTCTTGCCAAAGCTCTGGGTGTCTGGGTAGGTCTGTAACTGGATTCTGAGGTGCATCAAACACAGCCTAACCAGCCAGTAAAAAGAGAAAAAGAGGTGATTTTACCTCTGTATTCAGTACCTTTTCTTGAGCACTCTGCAGTTCTGGCCCTCACAATTTAAGTGAAATATGAAAGTTCTTGAATGCCTCCGGAGGAGGGCAACAAAGCTGAATGGGGAGCTGGGAGGAATGTCTTGTGAGGAGCAGCTGAGGGCTCTGGGCTTGTCCAGTCTGGAGAGAAGGAAACTGAGGGAGAACCTCATTGCTCTGTGCAGCTTTCTGAGGAGGGGAGATGGACAAGACAGTGCTGAGCTCTTGTCTCTTGTGCCCAGTGACAGGGAATAGCTCAGTGCTGCACTGGGGCACATTTAGACTGGATATTAGGAAACATTTCTTTCCTAAGAGAGTGTGTAAACACTGGAAATTCCTATAGGCTTCCTATAGAATTCATCAGAGTTCCAGGTCTGTCACTGTTTAAGTCCTTAAGGACATGCTTTAACTTTTGGTCAGTCCTGGAGGGGTCCAGGTGGTTGGACTGGATTATTGTTGTAGGCTGTAGCAGTGCGAATTTCAGGTTTTTTGTATTTGTATTTTGTTATTTTTCTGTAATGGTATAACCCTTTCCGCCCTCCATTCCTACCCCTGATGTACTTGGTTCATCCTGATGTAACCCTACCCCTTCCCTTCCCCATTGGGTCAGTGTTTCCCCGCCCAGCCCCTGAGCTGGGAAAAAAGGGACACACACGCCTTCTCTCGCTCTCTCTCTCTCTCTCCACCTTGCCTCCACGTGTGGACACGGGGCTCTGGCAAGGCCCCGGCCACATGGACTGCACTGAATAAACATCCTTGTTAACCCAAGAGGGAGGGCATGCTTCCTTCTTGCAAGCCTTGAATCCACACTTCAGAGAGCTACCTGGAGAACTCACAAACTGCTATAAATTGGCTCAGGGAATCAGCTAGCCAGAGAAAGCATTCCCCACAAACAAGCCACTTTATAGTAGGCCATGTACAAAACTCTCTAGTCTTATCTTTTCTACTCAACTCTGCTCACTCACATTTGTCAATTGGTGTTTGACAGCAACAAGATGATGGTAAAAATTCTTTCTTTGGAACATGGGCATTTCTAATTATACACTATTGCCAGAAAAGGAGGAACTTCTGTGTTTGGGACAGAGTTGCCATTCTGCAGTTCTGATGCCTGCTGAATTACAAGTAATTTTAGGAAAGTATTAAGGTTGCTTGTTAGTCTTTTCTCATAAAATATCCTCACAGAATCTGTATTTTATCAATATGTACAAAACATTAAGGTAGTAAAACTGATCTCGCTCTTGGTAATACCAAAATTATAGAGCTGCATATGGAACCAGGTAGATATCAACAGTCTCTCTTTATTTTGTCTCATGCTCTGAAAAGAATGCATAACATCCTATATCAGATCTTGATTCTCTACAGAATATCTAGATCCAGCCAAAAAAACCCCCTATATCTGCCATCAGACAGAGCTTGAAGGGTTCCCTTGGAACTGATGGCAAAATACTCTGGGTTTAGAATCAGCTGCCTGAGGTTATGTTACATCTGTTGCTACTAATGCTGATAGTGTTTGTCCATATACATCCATCTATAAGGTGTATTTAGTTTGTTTAATTTTTAAGTCAACAATACCAATTCATAGTTCTTACAGAAGAAAATTGCCCTAAGTTAATTATTCATGCATGATAATAAGTTCATAAATTGATAGAAAACAGTACTTCCTTGATACAGTACTGGAAAACAACTTTTTCCAGAAATGTTTTACCTGCAGATACTCCAAGACCCAAGAAGCAGAACTTCAAACATAATTAGGTACTTAATCAACCAGCCAGCTGCCTAGGAGAGGCAGAAGCTCCTCAGATCTTTCTCTCACTGAAAGGTGACTATATGTTAGCATCCTGTTAGAGCAAGGCATGATAGATCTTTCCCTTGCCAATGGAGGTAATGAGGCACTGCTGGAGGGCTGTTCATCTTCTTGGACAGACATTTCTCAGTATGAGAGGAATCTTCCTGTGCAGTGTTTTATTTATTTTTTCCCTTCATTGACTCAAAAGGAAACCTTTTAGCAGATTGACTAATTCACCCAAGTCTTGAACTAGCACAATTAATGTCAGATCTCACCAAATTCAATGTTTTATCCAATTCTTAGAGGTGTTGGAGGAAAAAAAAACCAACTCCTTTACTTTCCTGTTGATATAAAGGAGTGTGTAGAAACTATTAACTATACAAGTTTCCTCAGGGAGGGAGATAGGCATTCCCAACACAAACTAGGAATTAAATGAAGTGCAAAATGATACAACTTTGGCAAATATTAAATATTACCCTTTTTTTGATCTCCATCCGCAATGTTTTGCTTTTTGTCACTGGCCCAGTGAGTGTAAGATGTGTTCAAGGCTCTGCTCTGAACAAGGAACAACAGAGCCATTATCACAACTCTGTCCAGACAGCTGTAAAGAGTGTGTCCAGTTCAGGCAATCCCTATGCACAGCTAGAAGATCCACAGTTTCAAAATTTCACAGGTAATAGATTCATTATCTTGTTTTTCACCACTACTTTCTAAAAATAAACACTTATTCTTACTTTCTTGGTTTTCTGCATATGATCTCAGATTTTGTTGAGAGACCAATTTAATCAAAAAACCTATTTTTCAAAGCACTAGATCAGAACAACCAAATAGGAACTATGCCAAATATATTCATAACATGAGAATCTCACTGAAACTACTTTTTTCTTGAACAGCAAGAGATTTTTCAAGAAAACATAAATTTCACATATATAGATATAAAGCATTCATTAATTGTTCTTCATTACATTCAGAAAAAAAGTGCATCTTATTGCATCTTTAATAAGATTTCTGTTAGCTTTCAGAGTGTTGTTATTGCAAACATCACAGACATACAGTTCATCTTATGCAACATTCATAAATTATCACTATGAGATTGAACAAATGAATAAGTGTATTTTAGAGAGATCTGACCTCTGGTTAGTGAAAATTAATATAATGTCTGCAGATATTTGGAACCATGTGTCTCTACAAATGATTGATATAATTATTGATCTTTGTATTGATAGTACTGATGGGTTGAGATTATATTTATTCCTGTGTGACAATTATAAATAGTTGTTAGGGTTAACCTGAGCAGCTGAGCTGCTTGCTCACTTTCCCCCATCAGCCCCAGTGGAATAGGGGAAGAGAAAAAAAAGAACTAAAGAAAGAAATATTGGAAGGTCAACAAGAAAAAAACTAAAATAAAAGTTGTTTAATAAGTGAAATGTAAGTGGAATAAGAGAAAACAAAACAAAACAACCCAAAAAACCAAAAAAACCAAACCAAACCAAAAAACAAAAAACAAAACAAAAAAACCACAAACCAAAACAAAACAAAAAAAAAAAAACCAAAAAAAAAAAAAAAACAAAAAAAAACAAAAAAAAAAAAAAAAAAAAAAAAAAACCAAAAACAAAACAAAACAAAAAAAAAAAAAAAAAAAAAAAAAAAAACAAAAAACCCACACACAACAAAAAAACCCAAAACAAAAAAAAAAAAAAAGAGAAGGAAAGGCACTCACTTGTGGGTAGACCCTTGCACAGACAGTTCCTGAGCAAAAGATATCTAATCCTAAACCTCTCTCTTTTCTCTTTTATTGCTTGTTAGGATGTTATGTGATATGGAATAAGTCTTGGATGAGTTCAGGCCATCTGCCGAGTTGTGCTTCCTCCCAACTGATTGTGCATCCCCAGTCTAATCACTGCAGGGGATGAGAGAGGAACAAAGGACTTGATGCTGTATGAGGACAACAAGATTCTTGTCTTGTTGGGACTTAATGCCTAAACAAAACAGATACAAATATATTTTCATAATTTCTTCTTCTTCATTAAAGGTTTTATATTTTAAAAATGTGTAATGTTTTGACATTTGCATTAAATTAAACAGGTAACCTTTATTTAACTAAGTAAGTTAAATATTTAATCTGACATAAATGTAATAACCTTCTTGTGGTTGTTATCAGGTTGGGAGAAGTACAATTCATAATCTCAGAGAAGATACCAACACAAGTAAGGTCTGGCATTCATCATCAGTAAAAAGGTGGCAGAAATAATGGGCTATGATCAATATACTAAAATAATAATTATTTTGTTATGTTGAAGCCAACTCAACTGATCATATAATTTTATTTTATACACCTATAACTGATAAGGCAAGTCATAGGAATGAAAGTGTCATTTCAGATCTGACAGTTAAATGACTGACAAGAATTTAGTATATCGGCTATGAATAACTGCATTGTACATATTATGAAGCTAAAATCAAAAAGAAAAGGACTAAATAAACAGTCTACACTTTTAAGTATTTCTCTGATCAGAGAGTGAAAAATTTGTCATGGAAGTCTCAGGCTTTCAGTACTGAGTGTGAGACATAAGATAAATGTAAATGTATTTAAACAGGTACAACAGCTGGCAATAGACAAAACTGGGGGTTTACTTTTTAATTATTGCCTTATATAACACAGCCTGACAAAGTGGATGTCCTACTCTGTGTATTCATTTATTCAAAATTTCCCACTCTAGATATATATTACTAGTTAGAGTATTGAATATTTATATCCTGTACCAGGGAGTTGGGCTAGACTATCTCTAGAGGTCTCTTCCCACCCAATTCATTTTATGATTGTGTTTATTTATTTATTTACTTACTGCTTCTTAACAGTCTGTTAGAGGTGCAACACAATCTTGCAAGTAACCAAAAATAAAAGGATTTCTAGAAAAAGAGACAAATTCCTAAATTACTTAATCTTTCTGTTGTAATCAGCAAAATTTTCTCTAATAAAAATATGACTTCTAACATCTGCATACACATACATTAATCTACTTGTTAAAAAAAATCTTTTCCTCTTTGTAGGAAACTGAAGCGTCAAAAACATCAACAATAGCAGATACATTCTAGGGCACCTTTGCATGTTTTGCCAAAGATAATTAAACTGTCCTGCTTCAGCCTGCACTTCCTAGTGACAATTTTCCACTTGATTTTCCACAAAAAAATGTATCTGGCTTGGAGGAGGGAGCATTCCCTCAGGTGCAACACTTGTCTCTGTCCCCATACACCTAGAGGAAAAACAACAGAAACCATGAGGACCCTGGAGATGCATCTGGATATTTGTTTTACAGATTACATATGCTGATGGCCAAAAAATTTCAAGTGACTGCATATTTTTTAGGTTTATATCTCCAAACTAAATCAGAAATCCTTCAGGTTTGACCTTGACCTTGAGCAGGGAGGCAGAAACCTCTACATTAAGA
The DNA here is from genome assembly GCA_037834095.1 of Argya squamiceps. Taxonomy (NCBI): domain Eukaryota; kingdom Metazoa; phylum Chordata; class Aves; order Passeriformes; family Leiothrichidae; genus Argya; species Argya squamiceps. Next base: position 101,372,225 of record JBBMKD010000145.1, on the reverse strand, counting down.
AAGTTCCTATTCTCTCATAATTCTGTGTTTTTCTTTATTATCATTCATATCAAAACCAAGAAGATAATTTGACTTCCTATTTTAAGGCAATATCTTCTGATGCTGACACGTTGATATTAATGTGTTATCATCAGAAAAAAAGCAATTTTCTGAATATGAAAAACTACAAAATGAAAAAACCCCAGACCTAGGAAAGAAAGGGTAAATGAAGGTCTCATCCTGGAATTTTTATCCTGGAAAACTAACTTTTCTTATCTCTATAATCCTTTTGAGATGTAGATGCAGTTTTCTAAGGCTTTAAATCTGATAAACAATGTTCACAGTCTGCTGATGAAATGAAACTGCTGACAGTCATTAAAATGCAGGAGAGGCAAAGACTTCTGATTCAATTAGATTGTTTTGCACACCCAAATTTAAATACAGGGGTGCACGCTGATTTGTAATGCTTAGGCTTTGATTAAGGTTAAAAATGAACACTTAAACTTTTACTATATTTGGGTATAAACACATGGAATTCTTTCTATATGCATAGGTAAAGACTATAAATATACATAAACTATTAATTACACAATTCTAACTGGAATAAGAGACTGTTATGTAATAATGTCCCTTCTTCTGACAGCTAATTGAATGATCCAAGAATCAAATTAACTACTTGAGTGCACTGGATATCACAGATATTTTATTATCCACATGGCTGTTGGATATTAAATAAAAATTGAAAATGTATTGATCAAGTAATTTCACATTCACCCAGGGGTTTTGCTCAGCCCCTTTTTATCTTCCTTTGAGACTAACTGCTCTGAGTGTGAGCAGTGTTGGGGTTTCTCCACTAATAAACTGTTTCCTAGTATTCCTTCAATGGATGCTGCCATTTCCACTGAGACAGTGTTAATTACCAGTGTTAAGTGAAATGTGCTTTCATCCCAGAAGTTGCAGCTACGGCAGCAGAAGGACAGCAAATACCTTGGAAGACCTCCACAATTAAGGTCTTGGCTACTTTAAGCTCTGCATGTCCCATGATATTTTCCAAAGTGCAGAGAGGCCTTTGCTTGATTGTCCAGCTGAAGTGTAAACTGTAATGAGATTTGTACTCATTTAAATTCTTCTGTAGCCACAGTCTACCACGTACAACATTAGGTTTGTCTGCAGTGAATTAAAATAACAAAAATGTTTAGCTTTAAATCTGGCATTTTGCAGAAAAATTCAGAATATGTAAAGTAGGGGTTTTTTTGGAAGGGAATCAATAACTATATTTAAAGTATTGTCAATACTCCTTGTTAATTCTACAGCAATTTTGCAGTTTATAATATAGCTCCTCATTCAACATATTTCCCCTTTCAGGAAAATACTCAGACATGTGGCCAGGTACAACAAACTTAAGCATAGTTGAAGGCATTTAAGCACTGTTCAGAGATAATACTTGCATTGAAGATGTAAAAAGAAAAACAATTGGGAAAAAACACACATTGTGGTAACTTTTTGCATCCAAAATCAGTTCAGAATATAAATACTGCTCTGAATTCAAACTAAACAAAATCTCTGGGAATAACATATGTTATAAAATATTTGAAGGAGGCAGACTACAAAGCAATAAGGAATTAACACTGGATTTTAATTACAGCTATTTGAGTTTTACTTTCAACACTTCACCTTTCGCTCTCCCAGTCTATACAAAAAGAGTATTTGAATTTTGCTCATCATTAACTTGATTTTTGAAAAGAATGTGATTACCCTGGAGCTTTTTTGGCTAGTGGAACAAAACAGGAATTTTGCACTCATGTTTGTAAAAGGCAGAGTGCTAGATGAGCACAAAACAAATTCACATTTATCAATGGTTCTAAATGTAGTTTATTGACAATATGTTCTCTGCATGATCCTCCAACACCAGAGGCCAACAGAAGCTGTTGCTGGTAAAGCTGAAATGTATATATGCAGAGCAAGGTCAGATGTTGCTGGCAATGTATTTCTCCTCAGGTAATGTTGCCAGAAGGCCACAAAAGATTGGAAACCACTGACTGAAATAGAAAACTTTTTTTTATGTATGGTTAGCTTCTGTACCTATCTCAGTATCCCTTTCAGCTAATGGGCAATCAAAACAAAGAAAGTCAAAATTTAAGGTCTCAAACCCTAGTTGCAAGACAAATATGCTGACTGAATAGGATCCAGTTTTTTCATGATAACCTAGACCAATATTTGCTATCTGGTAGTTCAGAAGCACAATCAGAACATTACAAAATTAATGACTGAAGGATGGTTGGTGAAATTCAAGATAATGGTACACAGCTGGTGTTTGGCAGAGACAGCTGTTTTGTTCTGGCTGATCATGTATAATAAAACACACTGCATGAGAGGGAAAAAATTCCTAAACTTTTAAGCCATTTTACTGATATTTGGTATACAGGGAATTAGTATTTGTGCTTGCTGTACAATTTCACCCAAAACTAAAATGCAGCCTACTTTTTCTCCTTCACATCATAATCATAATTTGCCCCTTGATATGTAAATTAAGAAAAATATCTTATTTATATGTTTTAGCAAAGGTAAGTAAAGCTTTTGGGCTGTCTCAGAAGAAAAGGAAAGGGAAACCTGACTGATGTGATCACAACAGAAAACAGCAGGTTTGTGTCTGGTCTAATGTCATAATCTGTGTAAATATTAAATTTCATAACATTTAGATACCTGTGCTGTTGTAGGGTACTATTAAAGCCTTTTCATTACTGCTGACTGTATTCAGCAAATTTTCCAATGTCCAGAGATCACCTCACTAACATGCAGACAAGGACTACAGACCTTTGGGAGACGGATAAACAGGAGCCACAGGAATAAAAGTTAAGTTTTGGATAACATGGATAACACAAGTTTTATAATAGCAACTGAACAGAACCGGAACTCATTTGAAATAAAATTTTGGTACTGTTTTCAGTATTGTGAAAGAATATATAAAACAGCAGAATTAGGTTTGGGGTTTTTTTCTCCTAATAACCTAGAACACAGATTTCCTTTTTCCTCCCATCCTAATAAAGAATATTAATTACACAGATAGATCTACAGATGGATTTAAGTACAGCTTTGGGAAGGCTGCTGTCTTGTGTGCACATATAACTAATCCATGCTAGGATTTTTCATGGGATGCACAACTGTACCAAAAAAATTAAGGTAATCTAAGCCCTCACTAAGATATCATTAGTGCATTAATGAAATTGTTGTCTGTTTAGCTTCCTGCCCTGTTTGTCATTTGTCTGCAAAGTTGTAGAGACCACTCTGCCCTGCCCTTCTGCTCCACACATGGCTGCTCTGAGTCACTGCACAAACCCCTGTGTAAATGTGCTGTGCTTGTCACTTTATTCTGACAGGACAAGCCAGATGAAGAGGAGAGAGAAAGCTATTATCCTTCTACACAGGAGGCAAAGTGAAAAATATTAAGTAGCTAATATGAGGTTTCACAAGAAAACTTTGGCTGGCAGAAATTAAATATAGATCAAAAACCTTAATACTCTGTCTCCCTCACAGGGCTGCTGTCTCCACTGGTACCCATAAGTTTATAGAATCTTTGATGTTCTTGGTGAGGGAAATAACAAAATAACATTAAAATGCATTCCACAAATGCATTCCAGACTCAGTATGGTTTAGGCATGAAATCTGCTTCCAAAGGAATTTAGATCTGGATCTGATAATTTTATTCAATGCTATAAGGGCCAACAAGAAAAGAAAAAAAAATAAAAAAAGGCTTTTGATATTGAATAACTGGCCTGTTCAAATCTGGTTGGGGTTTTTTCCCCCTATTTGCATGGCTTCCCAGAAGTGGTATAATAAAGTCTCTGATCAAAGTAATTAAAGATTCTAATTAATAGGGGAAAATCACATTTACATATGGTATGACTCCAAATTTCAATTAATTGCTCTAGACAAGAATTTACTCCAAATTCTCTTCCTGACAAGCTGCAGAAGTCATTACTAATTAGTCAATTTTTTTCAAACATGATATACTGATAGAAAAGTAGAATTGTCATTATTCTAACAGCAGATAACAATCAAATTTTAAATGAAATAATGTGCATGTGACAAATTTTTCATACCTAGGAGTGAGTTTAGTTATCAGTAATGATTCTGTCACTTTTTCAGATAATTCTTGAATGGAGAATTTGGTTACACTACTGGAAATCACAATGCTGTTCCTTGAAAGTTGAAACAAATAATGAATTATTTGTATTTATACAGTTACTTCTATCATCACATTTATTTACTTACCATGAGGTCCCTGGAAAAATTCTAAACCCCTTTCCCAACAAAACAGGATCAGTTCTCTGCACCTGTGGACAAATTGCCTTTACAGGAAGTTGTTTGTAAATAAGACCCGCTCAGATATTCAGGGATCATCCTTTCTGCCTAATAAAATGAACATGTGACATATGAAGATGAATTTGTCATTGGTTTTGTTTGGGTTTTTTATCAAGAAAACTGAAATTAATCCCCTGTCTTCCTGCATTGTCAGACAATCTTTATTCATTGGTAGAGTTTGAGGCAGACCAACACAAATAACATTTTCTGTCACGGCTTATGCAAGTCCAACAGACTCATTCTCATAACTTTGTTTCTGGGCCTGCAATTAATCAAATTTAATTGAAGTCACATTATCTTCTAGCTGTGTAGTTTCTGAATGAAACACTGATTAATTGTTATCCATGTTTTTTACTTCTGATTCATGTTCAGTCCAGGATACAATTCACTAGGAGCTGTTTCTAAGCAATGATTATAGGAGCCTGGGTAGATGTAAGGGATCTGTCTACTCTTACACTCTCACAAACCATCTATCACATCTCTGCCACCTGAATATTATTTGACAATCTGCCCCCAAGCATGTGACTCTTCCCTGATCAGCAGATCACAACTAGTTTTCTGATCTCAGATAATCACTCTAAATCACTTTATATTGCTCCACAGTCAGTGGTGAGAACAAGATATCACCTAAAATGAGATTAATCTACCACTGCCCCTCTTAGGTTAAGGGAGATTCTTGTGGTTGGTTTAGGCTTTGGTCTTGAAATTACATAAGATAATTTATTTGAGACTGTATCTGTTCCACTGCTGTATCCATACAGTAAATAGTGCCAACCATCTGGACTGTTTAATTATTACAACAGTCCCTGTCACAACATTGTCTGTGGGCAAATCGCACTCTCCCAAATGGCTTTTGGAAAGGTTATGGGCTATGATGGGCAAGGAACCATTTTTAATAGAAATCCTGCATGCAGGGTATCATTTTCAGGAGGTTGAAAGAATTTAGCAACATGTCTGTGGCCTGGTTATGCCAGCTGTCCCAGGGAGTGGGTCCTAGCTCTGCTCAGCTCACTAGGATAGATGTAGCCCCAGCCTGCAGGCCAGTTCTAAAGAAGGACTTAAACAACAGCCCAGGCTGAGTGCCACAGCAATAACCTCTCTTGTCTTTGTGACACTCTTCCTCTGGCAGCTGAAGATGCTGTTGACCCCCTTTGCCATGAGATCACACTGCTTGCCCTTGGTCACCGTTTTGACTATCACAATCCTCACGCCGTTTTCTGAAAATCTTTGCCAACAGATTGGCCTTCAGCTTGCCCTCGTGCCTGGGGTTATTCCTTTTTATTATTTCATGAGATTCCTATTTGCCAAATCATCCAGCTTGTCAAGGTCCCTCAAAGAGCAGCAAAACCCTCCTGTGTATCATCAGATCCTCAGAGTTTTGTATGATTTGCAAAACTGTTGAGGTTTGTAGTCAAGTTATTAATGAAGGTCTTAAATGGTACTGGCTCCACTGTTGACCCCTCAAGTGTGCCTCTACTGACTAGATTCCAGTTGGATTTGATGCTTTTCATCACAACCCTTTAAGCCCTGCAGCTGAGCTCACCTCACCACTCACTTCCCTAACCTGCATTTGAACAGCTTCTCTGCATGATGTGGGAAACTTTCAAAAGTCTTGATGCAGGGGAGAAAAAACATGAATTTCTCTCCCATTCTCCACCAACACAAACATATCAATGTAGGGAGCTGCCAGTTTGGTTAAGCATGATTTCCCTTTCGTAGGTCCATGCTGACTACTGTAAATCACCTCTGCCAACTTTTTAAAGAATCACCTCTGTCTTTTTTGAAGAACTGCTACTGAGGCTGGCAGAACCTGACCCCTCAAGTGAGGACCTTGTGATTCAAAGTAGCTATGATATATGCCAAATAACATCAGGCAGCAAAGCCAAGGAAGGTAGGCAGCAGAAAAGGAGGAGACAGGTAAATTGTAAGCAAAAATTATAGCAAGGAATTTGTCATTAGAATTACAGCATTAGGAATACAGAGTATAGAGGAGACATCTCCTGTGCATATATAGGCTGTCAGGCACCACTGGCTGTGCTTCTCATGGAACAAATTGTTCTGATAAAAGGGGATGACACTGAAGTTTTTATGCTGTAGTGAATGTTACACAATACAGACTCCTGAGTAGGCAAAGGTGTCATACTGTTTAATTTCTCAGTCTCTCCTTGCTGCCTTACTACAGAGTGGGCTAGATGTAAAACTACAGATAGTAGTGTAGCTAGATGAGGGCAGCTAGATGTAAAACTGAGATGAAAACTGGCCTTTCAACATAATCGGCAAGGTATTTTGAGAGTTCACATATATTCAAGTTTAGGAATTCACATTACAAAAATGTTATGGAATACAATTTTGGGTATGGAAATACAACATTCATGTAAATTTTATTGCATAGGCCTATTTTTTATCTTCTCTCTTTTCCTTTTTTTTTATTCTCACCTCGATACCTTCATTCACATTAGTTTGATATTTTGACTTAAAGTGTCCATTAAATAGATTTGGAAGTGGACTTCCTAAACCTCATGAGCCTTCCTGAACAGTCATTCAGTTTTAAAGGGATGTCAGAGCTGCATAATGCCACACCCCAAACCACTTGAGGGGCTCATGGCCAGGTGGTTGAAGGGACCCTTGTATCTTCATAACTTCTGCTCTAATAAATATCTACTTTCTCCCCCGCTTGTACAGCTCCATTTCTGTACTGGAAATTTTCAGCATGTGAAATTGCTGCTGCAATCCAAGTTCTGCTTATGAAAAGCTTCATCAGGCCCTGGACACAAGGGGCCTGTGTCACAGTAGGTAGGCATATCATAATAAGAGTAAGTAATAAAGACCATGTTTAAAGCAGACTCAAAAGCAAGGATTAAAATGCAGTTTTGATAGTGACCAACTTCTCAGCATGCAGTTCCATGGTACTTTGGAACTGTCAAGCTCACATGCAACAAATAATTTTAAAATTCTGGTACTTTCTCTGATGTCCAGAACTTTCAGAAAAAAAGAGGAAGAAGAAAAAAAGCCTTTACTTTTCAGCAATTTTCTTTGTCTCATTCATTTCTCTGTTTCATTTTATATATTCTTACTGGCCTTTTAGACCTGATTTACTGCACCTGACAATGTTCCTCAGGATAATGCTGTCAGGATGATGCTGTCAGCTAGGGAAAAAAAATAAAAAGGAGAGGCTAGGAGGTGAATGCAAAAAAATCATATTTGATTGCATGGCTTGTAAAATGTGAATGACCTTTTCCTTGCATTAATTGTATGGCTTGGAAAACAAAAGCAAGGGTATGTGTGGCAATGGGAAGGAGAAAAATATTTTAAGTACAGGTGTAACTCATCAAAGAGCCTGTGTGCTGGTAACACCAGGTCACAGTAAGTGCAGAAATACTGTTTAGAGATTCTGAAATAATTACGCAGGTTAGTGCAAGTTAGTTATTAGCAGTTGTAGAACGTTTGTGATGCAGAATAAGAATTTGTACCTAACCAGTGGTGTGACAACTAACAGATGTCAGGAGACAAATTGACCCTGGAGAGGATATGAAAATATCTCTAAATATGGGTGCAGTTTTCAGACCATAGGCAAATAACAGCCTGTTGTCAGAGGACACAGAACAGTTTATCTTAAACCCCAGAATTTTTTAATCAATTATAATAGAACATCTGTCCTAGGATTTATTTATTCCCAGGCTGGGGATGTGTTTTGTCCAGCAACAGGAAGCGCCATCTCTTACACTTGTTTTACAATATTTAACTAAAGTAATTGGAAAATATTATCCACCATATGCTACTTCATGTCAATGAATTATAAAATGTACAGAAGCACAGGCATGGAAGTGATTAATAGTTAACCCTGTTTCAATGAATACAAATTCTGGCATAGTAAAATAGAATGATATCAACACTGCCTGGCTGGTATTCCTTGCAGCATTAGTACCAATGGAGCAGTAGGATGTTATTAACACTTCAGAGGAGGAACCAGATTTCTCTTTTGGTAGTAGAGGCAATCTTTAAATAATATATCCGTATTTACCATTGTGTATAAAACTAACTATCTTGTGTTATATCCTTGGCCTTTGTTTCACACTGTTCAATTATTATCTACCATGTCCTCTGCACTGCAGTTTTGTAACCTGCTCCTTAATTTCAACATGACTATTCTGAGGCATTTGACTTCAACTGGCTCCAACTGATAAAATCTACCTTCATGTGTGTTGGTCTTCACACCATAACTCTGGGGCTCAACAGCCCTGTCTTTGTTAGGCATTGTCCTACATTCCCTTTCAATCCATTTGTGAAATGAGGTTTTGGGTAGCAACTAATCCCTGTACTGTCTTTGGGCAGCACATAATGTGGATGCAGAGGGGTTTTATTATCATTATATTTTGAGGTCCGTTAATTAGCCTGTAATTTTTCAGTTTAAGATTTATATATCTACTTTCTTATGGAAATAACCTAATTTGAATGTTATGGGAGTGTCTAGCAGAAGTGCAGTGCTGTCTTAAAAACTCCACTCCTAATCTCACGTGCTCTGTGGGCACATTGTTACTGTGAGACTTGCTTTGCTAATGGAGTCAACAACAATACTTATTTAGGAAGGATATGAATCAGTGCTTACATATAAACATAGTTAGAATGTATAGATTAAAATAAAAGATCTGTTTATCTGTAGAACAATAATGGTAGTCCATCATTTACCCAACCACAACTGGAAGCTGGAGCATCTGGCACATCCTTGTAATGTGATATAAATTAAATTAGATACTAAATTGGAAGTGAAGGAATCCAGCATAATGCAATTGTATTGTCAAATATCTATTTTGGCACTGCATGTAAATAATTATATTTTTATATATTTATCGATATTAACTATAGTTTAAAACAACCTGTATTGTGTCCTTTTCAAAAACACTGATTTGTAAGGTTGTCTGTTGAAACAGATAACTGCTTCATCATCATTTTTGACAACACTTCTATTTTTCTTCCACAGATTCATCAGAAGAACAGAACAGCTCTTTCTGGTGCTCTGCTCCTGCTATCCATTTCAAGCCAGATACATTATTTACCCTTTACCTAAGAAGCTTTTACAACCTTGTCTCCCTTAATATAGTGAAACAAAAGACATTACCAGAGCTAACTGCAAAGACTGAGAAGTGGGGATGACATCTGGTCACTGCCTAATTTTCATGCAGCTGTAACAGCAATTTTTTCTGTTGCAGCTAACATTCTTTGTGTCGTTGCAGTGAAAAGCTAGTAGGAGGTGGTGGGAGACAAAAGGTGAGAAATAGCCAGACACAGATAGAGGAAAAACAGTTCCATTCTTCAGGATCCAAACAAGTAAAATGCTTCTATCTTGATTTAAAAACATACAAAAAAATGAAACAGGAACCTTGCTTATTCCTCTTTTATAAAACTACAAATCAATATGCACTTTGCCTTAAAAATATTCTGTCATTTTCTTAGTTTGAGAGAATAAATTGCCTCACAGCTCTCTGCCCTCTTACTTTTGTAGCTTGTTCTTTTATTTTTTCACCTATGACTGCAAACTCCAATTGATGTGAAATACGTGACTCGTAGGTGGCAGGGGATTAATTTCTTTAGTGATTGGCTTAAAGAGAAAAAAAGACAGGAGCACTGAGAGTCAAAGCTAACTCCCTGTTTCAGGAGACTACTTTTCCCTGTAGTACAAGAAGTATTTCTATGAGCTTTATTTCTTTTCCAAAAGAGCACAAAGAGGTCAGCAGAAATCAGTAGCTAATATTAAATTGCATTTCGAAACTTTAAGCTTCCTGTGCTAAAGATTCATCATTTCTATGGAAAATTTGGTTCCTTCTGGCAACATTATACATCACTCTGAATACTGCTGCAGCAAACTGCCGAAGGTATGGAACAAATGAAGCATTAAGGCTGCTGTATATTCACATCTTCTGCTATGGGGAAAATCAATGCTAACAATTCTTCTTTCAGAGGCCAGAAATTCCTCTGAAAATGCTTTCCCTGCAGGTCTCCTAAGACCATGCAATTGCTTATATCTTTGATAGATTTGGGAGTGATGCCTGCTTGTGCCAGTGGGAAGGAGAGGAAGCAATGTTGTATTTTCTAGACTAAGTCCTAGCAGTGGACTCATTACTTCTGACCACATGACAGAGAACATCTGACCTGTGCTACTCTTCAGCAACAAACAAAAAGATATTGTTGGAAAAGTAAAGGCTTTAACTCTCCCCACACACAAGCCTACTCACCTCCCATATTGCATCTCAGGGATAAAGAGATGGTTAAGATGAGAGCAGGATGTAGGAGATGATTCTGATGGGTTTGGGTGATTGTATGTTTCAGCTGATCATATGCTTTCTTGTGATTTCTAAATAACATTTATCTTCATATTCCTTTGGCAATCATAGAATGGATAAATCCTGTTCTTTCTATGCCATGTGAATTTACGTGGGTTTGTGCAAGCATATGGTCTTCTACATCGAATCTTCAACGACTAATCATGCCTCCATTTACATTTCACTCGTATTAGGGTGATGTGTGAATTTCTACTCTGTCCAAATAAGATTATGAACTTGTGCAGGACCAGAGAGACCATGTAGTTATAATAATGACATTAGCGTGCTGGGAGTGGGGACGGTATTATTTGTCCCTGTGGAAAAGAGATCATAATTGTGAAGCCTCTGGTTCTTGTTTTTTCTTCTTGTTTCCCTTTGCGAGATTAGAGGTGTCAAAATCAGAAACATGAAACATTTATTACTCTCTTGAAGTTTCTGGCGGAAACTGGCAAATTTACAAGTGATGAATCAACTTGTTTTGGTATTCCATTGGAAACTACACTACTCAGCAGGCCATTTCCAGTGCTGAGAGAATTTCTGGCCATTCTGAATGAGGAAAAACTGGAGGAAACAATTCAGGGAATAAATGCATACTGTATGGTATATGTGTTTTTTGTATATTTTGAGAAAAACAGAAAAAAATTTAAATTGTGTCTCTGATCCTGGGCCTTCTGTTTTAGTTGTTGGTCAGGGAGATGTTAACCATACTGCATATTAAGACCATAGACTTTATTGGAAAACGGTCTGTTTAAATTGATACTGTTGTTTTCCAAGGGTACAAGCAACATTTCATTAATAAATGTTACTTCTCAAGTCATTATCACCATCTCTTCTTAATTACAGAGGCTTGGTTCACTAATGCTCCTTGCCCCTGTGCATGATCTTCATAAAAAGTAAATCCAGTCTTGTCAAATGCCCTCTGAATTTTGCCAGCTTTCTGTTCTGCTTGCATTCAGTCACACTCAGCTGTGAAGGATGATGATGGTCTAGAAGACACAAGTGTCTCCTCAGTGGTATCTATTATCGAGCTGCTGTGCTCCCTGGAGCTGCATTTTCTTTTTTCCCTGACTCACAAGAGCCTTGGCCTGCTCCAACTTCTTGATTCCTTGATCATAAATATGAGGAGGCATCAGGGGCTGTACCTTGTTATTAGGGATAGACAGTACTGACACCTGTGAGAACACACATTCAGCTAAGAAGGCTGAGGACATGAAGAATTGCAAAACAGATGCAAGGAATAATCTGAAGAAGTTTCCAGAAACTGATTAAAGCTGCCTTATTTTTTCTCTCTTCCCACACTTCAGCTTGTAGCATAAATATATCCATATTCCAGGAAAATAACAAACACTGTGAAAATAATTCATCTGGAAGAGACCAATTTTTAACATTTTTGGCTTTTGGGGTTGGGTTTTTTGGTTGTTTTGTTTGTTTGTTTATTTTTTCTAGTTTTTTGTTTGTTTGTTGATTGGTTGGGTTTTAGGGGTTTGTTTTATGGTTTTGTTTTGTTTAGTTTTTTTGGTTTTGTTTTTGGGATTTTTGTTTGCTTGTGGCACTTTGTTTTGTTTTTTTCTTTTGTTTTTTGTTGTTTTGTTGTTGTTTTTTTTAATTAAAAGGTCTTACTTCTTTTGCCTGGCAGTCACTTGCACTGCTGCTACGTGTACATATTATTTACAGCACATTTTTTTCAAGAAAATTTTATATTGCTCTACAAGTATACCCTAAGACAGAGAGTGCTATTTGTCACAAATATGTGCTGTCAAGAGGGACATCCCAACACAAGGGAACAGAGGTAGTTGTGCTAAATCTTTTGTGGTACACGTCCATCCTGTCATTTTTTGTGGAAAAATGATAAGGGCACAAAAGTGCAGCAGTGGGAGACAGCGATGGACTGTCAGGGCTGGAGATGCCATGAATGAATGAATGAGCTGCTTGTTCTGTGTGTGCTGTTATAGAAGCTCAGCTGAACAAGGCTGACATTAAGATTGATATAACTTTCTGGCAGTGGAGCTTCTCTGAGAGTTGTTCCCAGTCTCTTTCAGGGGGAAGGTTGCAGCAAATTATTCCATGTATTTGGTGAGGTGTGACATACGCTGTAATGGGGTCAGATGTGTATCTGAATGTTTCTCCAGGTTCATCCTATGAATGCCTTATTTCAGAGTGCCATCATTTTACTTGCTTCCCAAAGTCCTAGAGAAGGTTAAAGAAGTGTAAGGCTGGTTCTTCCAGCATATACTTGTTTTAAGAATGTGTAGTGGTCTCATGCTCACCAAATTCTGTTTTGCTTAATTTAGTGTAGTGGTTTGAGCGTCTACTCTCTTTTCCCTCTGGGAGATAGAATTTGGGAGAAAAAGGCAAAACAGGCTCAACTTAAGGTAAACAGATAGTTTTATTAACACACACTAAGAAAAAGAAAAAAAAGAAAAAAACAAATGAACCTTCTAACAACCCCTTGTCCTACCACAAAATGTTCACCTTCCCACACAACATAGAGAGAAAACTGTGAATTTCAGTCAGTTGCAACCATTTAAACACAATCCTGCATCACTTTAGGAGAGGAGCCTCTCTAGACTTTATGGAGATAAATGCCACAAGAAAAGGTCTGGTGGCTCTCAATGTCACAAATCTGCAACCACCTGGAATTTTGCAGATTCTGTGTAGTCCCACCCATGTAACAGTTTCCCAAGCTGCTTATGGGCCTCTGCATGTTTGGGGTACCATTTTAAGAATGTTTTTCTAGTATAAAGCAAGGATTCTCTTCTTGTATGTCTAAAATCATCTCTATCTCAAAAGAAATAGAGACCTCCTTTTATGCCCAGGAGCCGGGCCTAATTACTTTCTCTCTAGAATCATCTTCATCTCAAAAGCTGAGACCTCCTTATTTTTTCCCAGGAGCCAGGGACATACACTGTAATCGATATGATGGTAAATTAGTGTAATAAAATATAGGAGATATAATAACTGTAGTAGATGATAGAATGTATTAGAAATGTTATATTTTGTAACGCTGTAAATGTAAAAGTAAGTCCTGGTTCCCAAAATGGAGAAGCCATTTTCCAAATACCAGGACATGCTTTGTGAACTGTGAAGTGACAAATTAACACCCCTATTTGCATGAAAAAGGGGAGTAGCTCGCCAGGATGTTGCTCCTTGAGTTAATCAGACCTTGTGCACCTGGACCATCAAGTCATCGATGGTAATCTCAAGGGTGGACCCCGAGCTTGGAGAAATCAACATCCCAAAAGATGATTCCAGGAAAATCCTTTCAGATGTGTCCCAGTGCTGGGAAATCTGTTCCGGATTCATCACCAGGTGAAAAGACTATGTTTGAATATGAAGACACAATACCCCCGCCGCTAGGCACAAAATACAATATAAAAACTTGGGCTCAAACCCCAGCAAAACATGGAACAGTGAGAGATAGGATCCTTGCTGTCGATCGTCTGTTTCACCCAACATTCGAATGTTGTTTTCATGGCTGTCCCAGATAGATTTTTAAAATGGAAAAATAAAATTTATTCTCTTTATCCGATTGGCTAATATTAATTTATAACATACACTATTCAAAATTCTCAGTTAAATCTCATTTATATCAGTACACACAACCCTTTGACTAGAACTTGCATTCCCCCAAACAGCATTATGATAGTCCATTTCTCCATAATTCACATCCAGAGAAGTCCAGTCAGAAATGTCCACTTCCTCCATCCCTTCTTCCAGTAGTCTTTATCAGTTTTTTTGCTGACTTTGTCTCATGCTGTCTCTCTATGTTTTAACTCACTCTGTCTTCCATGGAAGAATGGGTTAATGTCTTTGCCCAGAGTCTGTCTTTCTCTCGAGCTAGCTCCCAGTGTTGAACTTCAAGGCCGCGCAGGTGATGAGGGAGGGAAGCATGCTCAGGAATGCTGATGGATGACCCTCCTCCACCCCGGTCAGATCTAAAGCAACTCAAACTTGGATCAGCTCCCTGGAGCTCCAGAGAAAGTTTCTCAAGATTCTCTCCTCCCTCGGACCAGAGGCCCCGGCAGCCAGGCCCAGAGCACGGCCGCTGCGGCCCCTGGTGCAGGGCCAGCACTGCCGACCTGCAATCCTCCTCCTCTCCCCATGGGAGGAGCCGGGGGAGAGAGGGGACACTGCCGGCTGGGGCAGCTCTCCCACGGGCAGTGGCCCCCCTGGAGGCCCCGCCGGGCCTGGCCCAGGGTGGCCTAGACCAAGTTGCTGACTTACGAGGTGATGTTAGCTCCTTACCAGTCGGAAAAGGAAAAGGCCCGAGTCACCTGGGACCTTTGATTTTATGACTGGGTTTCCAGAGGCGTGACTAACTCTTTAGTTGGTCAGCTAAGCTGTCAACATCTGCTATAACTTCCTTAGAGAAAAAAAAAAAACAAAACCCTCACATCCGTACTAAACTACCACAGAATGAGAATAATTTCCTCTGCCTTCAATGTCGCTATTCATGTATCTAACATTAAATGTACGCTTGCTCATCTCGATCTTTTTGTGAGCATTCCTCAATTTTCACTGAAGCTAGTGTTAACTTTTACATTACATTTGATAAAGCTTTGGATAAAGCTTTTCGTATACATGCACGGGAAATTAATGTCTACTAATTGCAGAGCTTTCAAAGTACAGTAAAGGCTCATAGAGCTCTTACAGCTGATCTACTTTGAGTAATTATCGGTCTCGCTAAATTTGTGTTAAAAGCTTGGTACAAACAATATGTCAAACAATAGAATTTTTACAATGAGCCTGTGGAATTAAGTCCAAATTTAGATTCCCTATCTCAGGGAGAAAGATAAACATACATCTCCAACTGCCTTGAAAGTTGGTGAAATTTAAACTGGGTCCCATTTGTCAAATCTGAAAAGAGATGAAATCTTATAAATCAATGTTTTGATTTATATTACACTATTCAGTTCATCTTAGATTAGTTTTTCTGAGATAGAAAACTCACACGTTGTAACCTGATTTTGTTACCAGTGCAAGACCACAAGGCAGTAGTTTTTTATACTGATGTTAGTAAAAAAAATTGTAATGAAATATGTACAAAACATTTCAAGTAGGAATTTTTAAAAAACATTTTTTATTGTTTCATTAATTAAATCAACCACTACTCATATATCTGCATGCAATAAAATATTTTTTAAATTAAGACAGACAATTTTACTCATTAACTCAGTATTAGAGATTTTAGACCAAATTTTGCTTGAAGATAAATTGGAAAGTATTAATTTTAGATTGTAGTATGTATTTTTCAGCCTAAACACAACTTACAACTTACAACTTACTCGATTTGTTGAGCATTTATTCTACTTATAAAGGCTTCAGATGAGGAGTTTTCTGTATATCTCCTGGGAAAACAAATTTTCTCTTTTATGTAAATCAACATTCATTTCAAGTTTCAAGATAGTAAAAACCATATTTTTCTCATAAAAGAAAATTTGATGAATAAAACAGACAAAGTAATAGATTTTTTTTTTCTTTTAAAACATATATAGTAACATTTTTGTCCAGTTCGGACAAACCATCTTGGAAAAATCTGATTTGCCTAAGCTGAACAGCACTCTTGAAATCTCTTAAAATGTCAGCTTGTAGTATTGTGTTGCTGCATTCAGTCCAAGCACCACATGAGGAAGTTGGAACTAGGTATAACATAACACTGTTAAAAAAGGCTGCGACAAACTTATTACAATTCTTTTATCAAAAAAAAAGTATTTATAAGTATTTTTTCCTTACATTTACAATTACAACATTATTAAAATTCCTTAATCTCATATTTTACTCCTTGATTTTTCAAATATTTTTAATCAAGGGGGTTTTTTATGTTATACTCGTGAAACTGTAATGTCTACAAATAGCACATTTTTACAAGTAGCACATTTTTGCTTAAACAACTGATAAAATCATAACCAAAAAGGAATCCAAAAAGGATATTTGACAATGATATCTATTGCAACAATTTAGAGTTGCTTATACCTTGAAAAATGCTATGTATAATGGATAAGATTTCTATTTGCTGGAAGAGATATAAGAGAAACCCAATACTTTATGCAAACATGTTACAAGCACTATTATTTCTTAATATTATAATAAATAGATGTCAAGGAGACAATTAACTGATTGAAATAAGCAAGTCAGTTCTGTGTAAGTGGAGCCAGCAAAGGGCTCCTTAGAAAAAGGTGAATAATGTCAGACATTCCATAGTAGGAAAATACTGCAGAGTGATCAGTGCTTACCAAGTAAGACCCAGTTATTCTGGCTTCACAACATGCTTGGAAACAGAGCTACTAAAAACCAAGAGCTTTCTTAATAAGGTTAACCTGTTTCAGCAACATATTTCATTTGCTGAATCTACAAATGTCTTCAATCATGAAGGAACCAATTTATGAGTATTGCTGTTGTGAAATTTTAGTGTTTATGAAGTAATGCTGAAATGCAGGCATTTGTTATTACAAGCACTTAATGTTCTGTCTCAAAAATTTTAGATATGTGCATGCTGTGAGGAATAAAAAAAAAAATTAATGTGAATAGGAAATCTGACAGATTTTTATAAATTCTCATAGAGTTTTTTTCACACAATCAATAAAAGTAGTTTTTCAGCAACATTTCTCCATTGCTGTATGCAACAAAAATGGAGACAAACTACAGGTACCAGGCACCCCAACAAGAAACTGTATGTGAATCATTTCCCATCAAATGCTGCATCACCTGAACAATATTTTTGTCTTTTTTTTTACTGAAAGTTGGAATCTTCTGGCATCATGAATTTCACTTTCAGCTATTGGTCTTTGTATTCAGATTTATGTAAATATGTTCCACAGTGCACAGGCCACCATTGTGATATGCACATTGATCAGTCAGGATTTTTTACTCTAAAAGCAATAATTACAGCTTAAATATTGCAAAGCATAGCTCAGATCTTCCTGGGATTGATAGATACTTATCTAGGACAAGCACTGGGTGTCCCATGTTAGTCACATGGTGTCACTCTCACCTGTCATATACTAATCTTTTTTTACATGTGTGTATAAACACCCATCTAAGAACTTGTATATTTAAAGAAATATGCAAATATCAGGAAAAAAAATGGGTCATTTTTCCCAGAGAATATCAGTGCAACACAGAAGTAATGATTTTACCCCTCAGAGTAAGCAGAGTGGGCCATAAAACTCCTTTGTCACTGGTTTGTTCTTCACTCAGTGTTTACTGTTGAAAAGAGCATGGACTGAAATGCTTTTGTATTTCTCCACACATTGCCTGAAAGCTGCATCTCATATAGATTATAGAGATAGATATAGATACTCTAATCACAGTGTAGTGACTTGGGAAAAATACAATGGTTTCAATCTGAGGTATGACGTTCAATATTTAAGATGGTAAGGCATTCATATAATAAATGAAAATAATAAAAATATAATGGTTTCAATCTGAGGTATGACATTCAATAAGCTATTTAAGATGGTAAGGCATACATTCAACTGAAAAAAATGGATGTTTCATGCACTAACAAGTATTTGGAATATCATGGTGATGTGACAGAATAAATAAGGCTTAGATAAAAACTTAATCTTTACTTTATTTCAGTAATATAAATAGTTACAATCTCAAAATGCCAGCATGCTAAAGTAAATTTGATATGTTTATAAGCTATACTGTGAAGTAGGTTTTTATAGGCAGGGTTTAAATATTTTGGCCATGCAAAGTGGTTTAAAAAAGCCACATAGGTATCATAAATTTACACCTTGAACATATAAGCATATGCATTGCTTTATGTGTACAAACTCTTGGTGGAATGTCTTAACTAGCGAAGCACAGAGTTGCATAATTGCCTTGATCTTTTTTCAATCTACAATTTGGAGTCAGGTCCAAATTAACATCTAGTTTTCCTTCTGATATTTGGCGTTAATGACACATTTTGTAATTTCCGTATGAGTTGTGTGAGCTCTTACTGCACAAACGTTGCACTATTATCTTAGTGTAGAAAACTTGGAATAAAGCAATGGATCGCTCCAAATTTTGCATTCAAGTGTTAAAAAAAATCCAGCTTCTAGATAACAAGTTAAAATAGGCTGCTGCTGTAAAAAAAAAATTTATATACTTTGTTTGTTTCAATAAACTAGAGAAACGGCCTAGCCATTGCATTTTATTTCTTATTAACCTAATACATAAGCTCTGAATAAATATGTAGATCCCATAAAAAGCAATAATTAACTTCTTTCCACATGACAGTTTTATAAAATGCTTATTTCTATCATAAAAATTGGATAACTATTCTAGCAGAGACTGTCATAAATGTGCTAACCAAAATGCAAAATAGGAAATCCAAGAGAAATGTGCTAAACAAGGAACCTACTGAGACGGGAGAAGATAGATTTGACAGTCAAAAGATGCATAGCTACATGAAGTGAGTGACATACACTTGCCATTTTTGATAGCAGATATCATAATTACACCATATACCCCAGGAAGACAAATTTAAAAAATTAAAATTGCCATGATGTTAGCAAAAAAAGTGGTAATGTAAGATTACCAAGTCATTAGAGAAATATTAAACAGAGAGAAAAAGTTTGAAAACCTATAAAATAAATATAAAATTTCTGGAAAACATAAGTCAGGCAGGTGAAAAATTTCTAAGGAGACAAAAAAAAGAAAAAATAGAATCTCTCAGTGTACAAAAAGCAGATATCATAGTGAGGGGAAATGAAGTCACCAAATTAATGAAACACATGATGCAGCCTACAAAGTTAATATTAAAAGTAACAGAAACATCAAAACCTTCAGAGCTGACAGAGAAAATGATCATTGCCATCAAAAGCAATAGGACAGTATGCTTACACTTTTGATTAATGCATAAAATGGGTATTTTTTTCAAGGAATTCTGAACAGTTCAAGATAATTTTCCCATTGCTTCCCAAATTTATTTCTCTGCAAAGAATGATGCATTACAAAGATAACCGCAAATTCTACTCAGAAGCTGAATCAACCTACTATCAATCCATAAGTGTAAAAAATTTCTCAAGGTGACTAAAATATGACTGTATACACCATTTCTGAAACAATGTTTGAAAGGAAGAGAAGGTGGGAACTAGAGTGGTTTTAAATGTCTAAATGCTGCAGTAAAATACTTTCCCAGACTGCAATTGCTGTCACAGCAGAGTTTTGCTGACAGATCATTGTCTACGGTGGAAGAATACAAAGATAAGAAATTAAAAGTATGAAATTTCTAAATGGGAAGATTACCTATTTTGAATCATATGGAAAGCTTGGGAGTAAATTGCTAGCCATCATTAACTGTATTTTGATACTTTGATGCTACTCACCAGAACATTTTATGGCAGGATATATCTGGCAACTAGAGAAGGAAGCACAGATTTTTTTGTTAATGTAAACGACAGCAGAGTGCTCAGAAGTTGTGTGTGTGTATGAATGGCATACAAAGGTTTTCCACATAAACTGTACCCTGGCTTGAAATGGATGTAAAATATGGAGTATCCCATTGCATGTTCCTCATGCCCTGCACACATTGGTCTCTACAAAGGACTGCTTCCCTGACCAGGAACCAAACTGGGCCACAGCAACGAGAGTGCCAAATCCTAACAACTACACCACTGGGGAAAACAGAGATTTAATTAAAATAAATTACATCAGAATGCTTTAGACTAGATTAGAATAGCCTACTCATTTATCAGTCTCTCAGGGAGTGATTGATCTCACCTAAAATTAACTATGTAGAATTTGTCTAATTTAGGGCTTTCAGTTCCCTTAATAGTCCTTGGGAGAAGGAATTCTTCTCACACTTCTAAAATACATATCTTCATATGATATGAGTCACTCACCTGATTTATGTGTTTCTCTACCAATTACTGTCTGGGTGACCAGGTTAGACTTGTTGTCTTATATTTAAGTGTCTGGAGGTCTATTAAACTATTCAGACTCTTGGGGTTGATTTAATTCATTTTAAGATAGGTATCTAGTGGATGTATGCATTACTCCTGTTAGACAAGGGTGTGCTGGAGGTGCCTGGGGAAATCCTTCAGAATTCTGGGAGGTTAAATCCTACTGAACACCTGTCTTTAGGCAACTAAATTCCATAATAATGCAAAAATAGGTCTTAGCTCGCACAACTGTAGTGCTGCTATGGACGGCTATAAACTCTTCAAAAGGCGAGAGTGATTGTGGGAGAGAATTAGGGAGTGTTTCGATCATCTAGAGCTTAATGTTGTTAAAGAATAGAGTTGAGTGTTTATGGATAAGAATCGAGGCCAACAAAGCAGGTCCTGCTAGACAGGAAGTGAAGGAGGTTGTAGTGAGATAGGGGTCAGTCTCTTCTCCCATGTAACGAGTGACAGGAGGAGAGGAAATGGCCTCAAAATGCACCAGGGGAGGTTTCAATTAGATATTAGGAAATATTTCTTCATTCCAAGGGTGGCCAAGCATTGGAACAACCTACCCAGAGAAATGGTTGAGTCTAGGTCCCTGGAAATGTTAAAAAAAATGTGTTGATTTGGCACTTAGGGACATGGTTAAATGGTGAACATGGTGGTGATGCTGGATTGACAGTTGGACTTGATGGTCTTTAAGATGTTTTCCAACATTAACAATGCTATGGTTCTGTGTAACATTTAGTTTAGTGGTAGATGTGGCAGTGATAGGTAAATTGTTGGGCTTGCTGATCTTATAGACCTTTTTTCAATCAAAATTATTCTCTAATATCTTTATTTCATAAAGTTAACAGGCTTTGTTTTCATTTCATCTATAGCTTTTCTGTATGTGTTTTTCATTAGCAAAGCCAAACCCAGTTGTAATTAAGACCCAGTCTATCTGAGGCATTCAGACATATTTCAGTGGAAGCTGAATCAAGCTCTCTATTGAGATTTTCTGTGATATCAGTCCAGCCCTTCAGACTGAATTTGTATGGATCTAAAGGACTTATCTTTTTTGAAATGTTTCAACTCTCATAACTCAAGTGCTAAGCTTACAAGAGGAATCTTTTCAATCTCCACATGCCTTTAAAAATACATGTATATTTGCAATATATTCAAGAAAAGTCAGGGGCCACGTGGAACTCTTGATTCTATTTCTATGTACATTTGTGACAAGGAACAGTCAAAAACAGTCAAAAGTCAAATTATTCACTTCTCTTCTGAATTTTAAGAACAATTATGGGAGTGATGACTGTAAAAAATAGATAATCAATATTTTCCCTCCCTCCCATGAGTCAACACACTCCTTCCCAGAAGGAGTTTTAGCAGTCATTGAATATACTTTCTCAAATGGAGTAATTTGTCTATTTCTTGCATGTTGATTAAAGAAAATTGTAAACATTTTACAAGTAACACTAATCTCTTTCAGTTTTGCATGAAATGTATTTGAGTAATTTAGTCTTAGTTTAAAATGTGCAACCATTAGTATATTTCAAAGGTCACCACTGTGTCAAATGTGAGTGATTTAGACACTTTCTGTTTTACATTATGACATAGATGAAAACTTCTTTTTCACTTGAGAAACTGCTTCTGAATACAACAGTTGCTCATTCATTTTCTTTTTAATTCTACCATGCTTTGTGTTGCAAGAGGGGAAAAAAGGCTGCAAAGCATTACAGGCTAAATTCAAGCTATATAAATAATTGATCTACAAAGAATTTAAACTAGTTTCATTTGGTAAAATGTTCCTTTGCATACTTTGTATAAAACTACAGCATACTTCCAAGATATACACAGAAATATATGTAGTTCATTAGAAGCATTTTTTTTCTTAACCAGCATGAGAATTTAAATTAGTAAAATTATTTGGTTTTAATCCTTCAGTTCTAGATATGTAAATACTATTCAGAATATTTTTCATTAAAGGCATATTGGAATGAATCAATTTTACAAGTATAACAAAAAGAACATATAGAACTGTAAATATGCTGTGAGGAGCTCAATAGAGATATATGATATATATGGATATATGATCCATATATGATATATGATCATATATGGATATGCACTGCTCTGGGGAGGCAACATGGTGCTAAATGGCTTTTTCAGTGTTTCATTATTGGACATATGAAGGCTGAAACAAAAAATTGAGCTATTTAATTTATCTATCTACAAAACAAAACTGTGGGCAGATACAAGAAGATATATTTATGCTGTGCAATAGTGACTACTGCAAAACCTCACTAATTCACAGAAACTCTAAGGGAAGAGTCATCTAAGAACAGTGACACTTTCCAGCACTGAAAATAGAGAATGATTTCAGTGGGATTCAAAAGAGACTTAGCAAAACCAGAATTTAAAATACTAGGATTTAAGCACCTTCTTTAATGTTTCAAGAGGGAAGAGGGATTCATCTTCTTTCAGAAATGTGAGATGGGAGTTTGGGTCCCAGTAGGCTCAACACAGGAATGAAGCAGCACCTCTGACATTCTTTTAATCATTGATTATATTGGACAAAAAATATCACCTTCATTTCAGTCATGTATGTAGAGACTGTTAGGTATGAAAGCTCTAAGAACTTTTCCTCACTGAGGGTGTCAGCAGATTTGGGCAGAAAGTATACTGATGTTTGTGACTTTGAAGAGGTGGGCATGAAGCTGATACACACCATCAAGAGAAAATAGCTTTTATGATTTGTACATAATATTCTGGAAACTGGAGACCTTCTGCTGCTTCTAGAATTGAATGGTAGCTGAAAATGATTTCGTGAATCTAAATTATGGATATGGGGGTAAAAAAAGACAGCTAAAAAATTCAAGATAATGTTGTGAATCTACTTTCCCAAACACTAATTTGATGGTGTGCCCCAAATATTTTGAATTCCACTATTTTTATACAGTTCAAGATACCAAGAAAAAAATGAATGCAGTCTGACCAGAAATCTTTCAGTAATTTCTTGTCAGAAGAACTAACTGCATTGGACTAAATTTAGACATTTTAATTTTTAACTGAATTCTGCCAATAAAGTCTGACCATAAGTGTAAAGGGCAGTGTAATGGTTTGAAAGCAAAACAAATGAGAGGCTCCAAGTCAGAAATACAATTTAATGAGAAAAAGAAATAAAAGG
>JBBMKD010000145.1:101296849-101348420 GCA_037834095.1 Argya squamiceps | reverse complement strand
AACAATTGGTTTCAACAGATGATGAAGAGGGTGATAGAATACTTTGTGCATATCTTATTCTACAACCCAGGACAGGCAGTTTTCATATATCACCTTGCAGATTATTTCTAAGACCAATGTTGCTATAACCCTTTGGAGATTTTTCCCCCTAGGTCTCTGAAGGCTGTACTTATCCAGTGGAAGCTACAACAGATGTATCAGACAAAAATATTAAGCATGAAATTCAAAAGATATGTCTATGAAAAGAAAAAACCCACATTTAAAATCCCTGTGTTCTTTTATGTCTGATGTAAGAATAAAAAGGAATAGTGAGCAAAGTGATGATTCAGCTAAATTTAGAAAACATTTTTTACACCAGCATAAATTCTAAAAAGCATTCATTGGCCTAAATGCATGTGAGCATATCAGTTATTCACTGGGGATTGCACTGCAGTCTTTTTTTCTGTCTTTGAATCCTGAAGCACTGCATAAATTAAAAAAAGAGAAGTGCTGAAGCATTTTTGAATTAAGATTCTTAAAAAAAAGTTGATTGATTTGTCAGGCTTGCAAGATAAAATAAGACTGCCTTTCCATAGTAACCAAAGTTTGCTGTTATTGCATAATTAGTGTGTAAGGAAAAGAGAGCTTCAAGAGGATGTACAGCAGTCATGAGAAGACTGTTTTGATATATGGCAGTCATTTGTGCTGCTATCTTCTGCTTGACTGTCTAAATTCATAGATTATTCCACCCTTTCTTGTTGAAATTATGCACTCACAGTCTTGCATTTTTATTGTATTTTGTCAGACCTATGAAAAATTTTAGAAGGGGCATGAACAATTTTATTTTTTTAACTTTTTGAAGAAATTAATTTTTATTCTATCATCTATCTTCCTTGATACAAAGGAGATATAAGTATTTTATAAACATAGATGCATTTAATTTTCATTTTAATTATAAAAGAAGTTATTCATATAGGAGATTGTATTGATAAATAAAATAATTAAACTCAAATTTGAAAATGCATGAGTTTTACAATTTCTGAAGATTTTGAAGAGACTGAATGAAAGTGATTATCAGAATACCTTTCTACATTGACAAACACTTTCATATGGACAGGATTTTCAAAATGTCTTCAGCATTTTAAGACATAGAGTTCTTGGAAAATTGTGCATGAAAAGTGGTAAAAAAAAAGTTCTTTATGTGAATAACAGCTTGTTGTTGTTTCCTCTAATAAAACATATATATTTTGTATTTAAATGTATTTGTGTGATGACAGATGAGATCACCTGCTTTTATTAGGTTATGTTTAAAAAGCTAAATACCGTGGAAGAAAAGAATCGGTAAGATCCAAGGAATGACAGAAGGCCAAAGCACCCAGCAAGTAACCTTGTAAGTGAATATGGAGCACACCAAACGAGGTATTTTAATATTATTAAAGAAGAACAATTAGACATTATCCCTTGTCAGACCTGCCAAGACAACTCAAGGAAAGACTGAAGTTGTATTCCTGGAATACCATACAAACCAAGGGGTATGATTTTCCAAAGGGGTACAGTACTTATTTTGAGATGCATGCAGAAGAGGGTTTTGAGGGAGAACAGAGAGAATTTGAAGATGGTATAAAATTATGGGTTGTCTACAAGGGGACTGTAAGAACATGTGAAACATTTAGAGGAAGAAACAAAAGTAGAGGAAGAGAGGGATCAACCTGGGTCAGCAAGAAAAATGTGGAATAAAAAGGAAAAGTAGGCAGAAGCCTGGTAAATTAGATGATTGGTTACTGCAGCCTGTTGTAACTACCTATGAAATACATTCTAATAATTTTCTGTTTGGGTAACTCTGAACCTCTGGGTGAAAATTGCTCTTGAACTTCAGATTAGACCAGTGTTAGTGTCTTGGTTTAGACAGACAGGTATCTGCCAGGGAAGATTGGAATCTCCCTTGGAATGTAAGCCCCCCCCCTCCCTTTCCAAATTATTATAAATTTGCACTTAAAAGGCTGTCAGACAAAGATTTTGAGAATAGATATAGCAGTTCTTTACTAGGGATATTAAAAATACAAATGTTGTAGTACAAAAGAATAAGCTAACAAACAAACAAGAAATCCTAGAAAACCCTGACAGAGTCAGAAATACAACCTGACACCCTGTTAGTCGGGTGTTGGAAGCAATCCAAGAGTAAGCCCTCCTGGAGTGGCAGATGTGGTCCTGTGGGAAGCAGAGATGATCCTGTGGAGCCAAGGGTCCAGAGATGGATCCAGTCTTCCCTTGGGAGTCCCATGGGAACACTGGAGTGCCTGGTGACACTTGTGGCTCATTTGTATTTAGGTGGAAATGGTTTGGTTCCTCCTCCCTGGGTGGAGCATCTCACAATAGGATGATGAATTGTATCATGTCAATGGTGAGCTTTAACGGCCGGTTAACAGAAGATATCCCCATGGAGGTAGTGAAAGAGTGAACAGAGATAAGAAACAATGCCCCACGCAGTTTTAACAGATGGTTTGTTATCAGAAAGGCAGTCACCCTCTCCCTCCTGGAGTTAAAACAGATAAAGAAAAAAAACCACCTCCCAAACAGATTTCAACAGATGGAACAGAATAAAATTTTTTTGGTTATAAAAACCCAAGACAGGTAGGAAGTGATCCATATAGGGAAATACCTAGGGCTGCATCTGTGTGTGGGAATGGGCCAGGGATATTGGATGTATTTAAAATGTGTGAGAGGATTCAAGAAACCAATGTGTGTTAGGATTCAAGATGTGTGTTTGTGAATCCAGAGTGAGGGGGTATATACCCCCACTCCAATCCCAGCTGTCCTGGAAGAAGAAGCAGGCGAGGCCACCTCTGACCTTCATGTCAGTGTGAGTGCTGTGGGTGTCTGTGTGGTGCTGGAACCACTCTCTGTGCTGCTCTGTGTGCTTGGCCGTGCATTCATGTGTGAGTGTGTACAAATGCACCAGCTCGGAATACATGCTCACCCCTACTGTGGCAGAGAGAACACAGACCTATAGCAGCTTCCTTTGTCTCTCACTGGGATGAGAGGGACCCTGGAATAATTCATATAACCCTATGACTACAAAGTATGTCTAAAACCATATATTGCTAGTCTGCTTCCACAATGGGCTGTGCAGATGCAGCTCCACAAGCTCGTTCTTAAGTACAACATTTAAATCCTCCTAGTGAGGAAATGAAAACATTAATTGAAAGCCAGTTTGCCTCAAACTGAAGGCAATATTCTTTTCCATTTCTGAGAAGAAATTTAGTGAATCTGTACATTTCATTGTCAGAAGTGTTGGCAATGAACAGGCACTGATGCAATGAGAAGTTGGTCATGTGGGTCTCGTAAGCACCCAGGGTGCCATTGTGTGTTGGTTACTCAGATGAGTAGCACAATCTGTTGCACAGCAGAGGACCTGTGGGGCAGTTTGTGTAAGAGAATGTGTTCCCCTGCAGATATTTCTTGTGATGGCTCTACTTTTTTTAAATTATGTTCCTTTTTCATGCTACAAAGAGGGTGGGGATTAAAATAATGAGGGTGCTTCTATATCATTGCATCTCTGAAACAAGATTGCAGAGGGATAATTTGTGCACAGGTTGACCAGACAGAATGAACCCTGCTATTTCATTGCACATCTGTTACTGCCTCCAAAAAAAGAATATCTAAGCAGCTCACACCACTGAGTTGAAGGCTCTAAATTTTTTACAAAAAGTCTGTCATTAAAGTACTGTCTTATACCATCCCTGCTTAACTGGGGGGACCAGATGGGATGATATATGCTTCATATCACAGAATCACAGAATCACTGGGTTGGAAGAGACCTTCAAGATCATCAAGTCCAACCCAGCCCTAACACCTCAACTAAACCATGGCAACGAGTGCCACATCCAGTCTTTTTTTAAACACATTCAGGGATGGTGACTCCACCACCTCCCCAGGCAGACAAGCAAAATATTCCCAGCACGTGCAGTGTTGCCAGAATTAACAAGTGTATGTCATTCCTGCACTTACACTGTTGACAGAACACTGACACTCTTGCTAGTGACATAGCAGAAAGTGTTCTTGGAATTAACTTATTGACAGAAATCTATCCACTAAAAACAGTAACAGCAATATGTCATAAAATGATGTGGTGCTGACAGTCTACTATTTGAGCTTTGAGAGAAGAACTCCATAAAACTCTGTAGTGTACATACTTAGCATGTTACAAGGAGCCATGCAAGGCAATCCTATTCCTTTGATCTATTTATCTACTTGTGCTTTCTGTTGTCTGGGAGAAGTTGCTGAGTTTAGTGTGAATTTCTTCTACTTCATCTCTCAAAAGTAAAGGCCACGTGTGATTTATTTTCTCTCCTTGGAATTCATCTTCTCTACCTGGCTTTTAATACAACTCCTGCAAACCTGGAAATAAACTGTTGATCATTCTGAGTTAGTATATTTAAGGGTGGGTTATTAAATATCTAGCAGTTTGGGTTTTTTCCCTCAGACTTTAACATTCCATCAGATTCTTTCACCTCTATTTCTCACTTCATGAAATTATGATTTCGAGACTCTTCAAAATTATGTTATCAGGCCTCTAATAGCCTACCCTAATTTGTCCTATTATCTGCTTTCTTTCCTAATTTTTTTTGATTTGCAGGTTTCTTCCCTTGTTTCAATACTAGTGCAGTGCATATTGTAGCAAAATTATGGAGTGTAATTCTAAGGACACAGTTATATATTCTCTAGGATCACATTAGCATGGGAAAGACTTCAGTAGTTCACACAGTCCTTAGGATAATGCTTTAGGGCAGGACTGAGTAGAGTAAGGCAGGAAGAAAACCATGTGTGTTACAGATAATCAGGCATTTTGTTCATGTGCAGGAAATACCAGTGGTAGGTTTGTTTTCTGAATACAGTCACAAGATAGAGAAGCCATAAAAGCTGAGGGAGTAAGTAGAGGCACAGGTCCTTCAGGATCCTGAACCCTGTTCATGGAGCACAAAGCAGCTGCAAGGCTGGGCTGGAAGAACAAAGCAGGACCATCACTACACAAAGAACCAACACTACACTAAGAACCAACACAGGATTTTTCTTTCATTCCCATGCATCCCTTGGCTGTTTGGGTCACCAAGACAAACGTCTGTGAGCCCAGTTGCACATACCCATCAAGTCCTATGAAATGCAGTTGCTGAACAAAAGCTTCTGTAAGCAAGACAGAAGTCAGTATTGAGAATACAACACAGCACCAGAACAGAAGAATGAGGAATAGAGAGGAAAAATACCAAAGAATGCTCACTTACATTCAAGACACTTTGAAATAAATTAAGATTCAAAACCCCACAGTAATTCACCATGGACAGAATGAAAGATTTACATTTAAAAATAAAGTTGGTAATACTCTCTGCAATAACCCCATGCCTCAACATTTAATCTTGGAAATATGCTCCTTCTCTCAGATAACAGCAACATAAATAATATCCTACAGTTGGTAGCAGCAAAGTGACTCTATTCTCTCAGGTCAGTGGGAGTTTCAATACTTTCATATAAACCTAAATCAGAATCTTGAGTGTTCTAGGACAAATTTGGTGCATCAGTGGAACCATTTTAGAAAGAAAAACTTTGAACAAAAAAAAGAAATCAAGTTAAAGTTAACCAAAAATTACTCTTTCTGTTGCTAAAAACATGAATCCTGGTAGAATTTTGTATTATCATGAACTGCAGCTTGCCAGGTTTAAGTGAAAAGCCATATCCACCAAGAGTTTAAAAGATAGAATATTAGACTTAATGTAATGGAAAAATGTAGGCTCTTAGTTCTTTACTATTACAAAAACCTTTCAAGTGTCTAATTTTGAAGACAAACAAGAATATCACTCCATCAAATATCTTTTACCTTCCTAATGCCTCCCACATGCAAATGAGCAATATCAGGGTAATATTTATCTGTCACTAATATATGCAGAAAAAAAATCAGAATCTGAGATGCATTGTGGATACACTGGATGTTTAAAATCTACATTTCATTCTGTAAAAATATTCTTTGTATATCACTACCCAAGTTTTACTGACATGATAGTGAGCTTGGCTAAATCTAGAACAGATTGAACTCATGAGGATATTTAGGTGTGTGCATGTACATCTCAAGTTAGTTTTTGATCAAAAAGGTGGAGTGAGGAACAATCAAGTATCAATAGCTGGTAAAAGACTCCACCCACAGAACAAGAAGTCAAGGAGTTTGGTGAATCATTGTGTTGATATGCAAGAGTCTTGGTAACCATACCATGACTCACACAGTCCTTCTCATCTCCCACATAGGTTTGGGTTTTCAAGCAATTTTCACTACAATAAGAGACAGTCAGAGAAAAAGTAAAAAAAGTCAGAGATAAGTAAGTCAGATCTCTTCAGTGGGAAGAAAACACTGAAACAGATCAAGAAAAATGTAGCATTTTTCCCTCAAGCTTACTCTGAGGATATGGAAGACAGCTAAAACCTTTATCAACCTGCATTGACATTGCCAACTCCACAGTGGGATTTATAGCAGGGAATAATTCTGAAAGCCACAATGTGCATCCAAATTAAGCACCCAACACAGGGAAGAATGTCATCCTCCTCTGATGAAAAGTTCATTTTCTGGAATAAAGCACACTTTCATCCACATTTCCTTGGCCGAGTGAGAGTAAGAGAGAAAAATAGATGGCAAACAGAAGTTAGGGTTCTTAAAGAACAACTAGCAGGAATTTAGATGCTGATAGTGAGAGCAGAACTAGAGGCAATACAGACATGGTAACGAAACTAATCCTCATTACATGGCCTAACCATGACAGGGAAGGGGAGAAAGGGTACTGTGAAAATTAATTTCATGATTAATGGGATTCAGTATCCATTCTGCTTTTGTTCTATTTGCATTGATTAATGCCATCAAATCTTCCTCCTCAAACACTGTGGCTAGATTCTCCCTGTGCACAGTTAAATCATGGAGGGCCCATGCTCACTTTAGTCCTGTGTCTTGCAGCATGGTACAAACAATAGTGGAAATGGTGCTATAAGTTACTTCATTGGTATTTTAATTGCAGTAATATACCTCTGCTGTCATAAAATTCTAGATACAATTTAAACTCGGTGGAGCTGTGAGACATGAACTAGATAAAGGGGGAGATTTATAAGTAAATTCAGCACTGAACTGGAGGATTAAAGCAAAATGAAGCATTCTGGTTGCAACATTAGTCTCTGGAATGGCATTAATAATGCTATAGAGGAAAAAATTGTATTTTATATTATAATCAAAATTTCATTAGCATTTCAATAAACTGAAAGTCAGTGCTTAGAACACCAGCAAAACTAATCATTTTTAAAGTCCACAGTAGGTCTGCAGGCGACTTGGTTCATTTATTCTAAATGTGCATTTTAATGGTCCATTTTGCCTTTGGAAAAACAAAAACTTTGACAATTTCAAGATTAATCTTTGCAATTGAGGGTGCTGTAAATATGGAAGAAAATGAAACAGCATAAAATGTCCATCTCCCTCTTCTCGTTCTCCCTCCCCAACTCCCCTGCCAGGAACTACACATGAAAACAGGACCCCATTTTATTTCTAAGGTAAAGTGCCTGTACATAGTTGAGAACAAGGAGTAAAGGAGTGAATCCTGATTGATAAATCACTCAAATAAGAGGTCCAGCGTTACTGGGTTACTTTTTAGTGTGTGTTGGACTGACCCTGCTTGGACAGCAGCTGCCCACCAAAGCTGCTCTGCCACTGCCCTCCTCAGCTGAGCAGGGGAGAGAAAATATAACAAAAGGCTCATGGGTAGAGATAAGGGCAGGGAGAGACCTCTCAGCAGTGGCTGTCATGGGCAAAACAGACTTGACTTCACAATATTTAAAAATTGAGTGTCATGTTTAATTCAGTTTTAGTTACACTTTTCATTCTTCAAATCACTAGCTAACTCATAAATCAGTTGAGATCTTATAAAGAAAAAAATCCGCTATTGAATAGTGAAGTCCAAACAGATTTACTTTTTAAATTTAGTAGAGAGAAACAGACATTTCTGTTGATGATTGGTCTAGTTTAACAGATGTCTCAAATGAGAAAAAACACACTCCTGGAGTAATTCAGATACCACAGTATTGATGACCACATGGAGAAAGTCCTCTTTAAATGTGGTTCCTACCCTGAGATAATCATCTTTCCTCTCTCACCTGGCTGGAGATATCCACGCTAAGACCCTTCATTAGATATTTGCCCTCCTCTATGCCCTGGAAATCCTCTTGCATGAATGTCCCAGTGAGTTCCTGTGTGCTTCTCTTCCGTCTCTTGTTAATGCAGAGGGTCCTTAGGCAGACTTGAGAGATTTCCAACAGCTGAACACCCAAAGGAAGGTACTGATGGGAAAAAGGGGGAAAGGGGGTAGGAATTTGGGGAAAAAAGGCTGAATACAACTGCCATGAATTGAAAAGAAAAAGGCTCACCAGGACTCATTCAGGTAACATCCCCAATCAGGAAACTGTTGGAGGATGTGATTTGAGTCAGGGGCCTGATTACATACTGAAGTTCATCCAACTAAGGCTAGCATGTTTCAGATTGATTTTCTTTCCTAGATTAAGTGTTCTTTATGGAAAATATGAAAGTGGTATGGATCAGGAAATAATTTACAGAACAAAATGCATTTAGGATATGTCTGGTCTCCAGCATGATCAGAGTGAGGGGATTATGCTGAAAGATGCTTCTATCAATCAGCTGTGTAAGGAATCCTCCTCTCCCCACTGCTTTGTTCTATGTTTTTCTTGTCACCTCTATATCTCATAACACATATTACTAAATTAAAAATAAAATGAATGGCAGTTATTCTGTTTTTGTCCTGCTTCTCCCTTTGCCTACTGTACATAAACTCTGTTAATCTGATTTATGTTTCTCCTCTTTTTCCCATGTTTTTATCATTTGTAGTTTCCCCCAAGCCAGAGAAGTTACAAAGTGGTAGGGATTGAGTCCTAGTTTATTTATGTGGAAGAAACAAAAAATGCACTTTCATAACTGTAATTTTTCTCTAGCAGCTCTATGAACCCCTGAAGAGTCACATCATTCAAGTTACTAGTTTTCAGTAAACAAGCAGCTGGATTTTCTTGTACTTATTCCTTCCTGATAATTCAGTCTTATCTACTATAATGATGTAGAAGAAGAATAAAATCTTGAGTAGTATACTTTTAACAGAAAATCTTATGTAAGAGACCTCTGAGACCATGTTTAGTGTCAACTTTATAGTATTTTCTAGGATTTGGTTATGGAAACATCCACACATCCACATTGTCTATAGAAAATGATCCTGATTTACAAAAGCAGAGCTTCTGGATATTGAATATTTTCACACAACTAATTTGCAATGAACAAATATTCTTTTTCTGGAAATTTCTAGGAAAAAAGTTTATTTTTTAAAAATTTCCTGTTTAAAAAATATACCTATTTAATATACCTGTTTAAAAAAAAAGAAAGAAAAGAAGAAAAAACAGACAGAGGGAAATAAAAGCTGTCTTGTGCTGGCATGTCTGAACCTTGCTTCAGACAAGAGACTTCAACCTTTGAGGAGTGAGCCTAAGTGATTGACTGCTAGGGGAAGACCCCAATTAGTCCCAGCAGCTTGACAAGTTACTGCCTTCAACCAGACCCTGTGGAAGTCACCTCCCTATCCTGTGAATGGTTCCTCCACTGCTGCAGTCAAAATAAGCTGAGCTAGCAGAGACCTCTTTGTTTTTCCAGCCTCTTCAAATGGCAGCACTTGCTCAGGTCAGCAGAGGTGGCAACAGAAGGCACAAAGGGCACTGAGGAGGAGGAGAGGGCAACAGCAATTAGCCAGAGAAGACTAAAGGCTGCAGCCCATGATGGTGACATTATTGCAACCTGAGGAGTTTTGTCTTTAGAGGAGTAGCCACCTCTAAACCCCTGCTCCCTGTGTAAGTACAGTTGTAATCAGTAGTCTTGCACTGTGCAGTTTCCTGCTGACTAAAACAGTGTGAAATAATCAGTTACCATCTACACTCAGGAGATGTGTACAGCTGGTTTCTCTTCTCATTGAATTGAAGCCCACAACTATGTCCTCTGCTGCTAGATGTATAAAACTTTCTTCCCTCTGAACTAAATGTGGCAACTAAAAATACCTTTAATTATTTCACCCACTGACCTCTAATTGCCATCTCCATGAATTTATGATCAAGCAAACATTTAATTTAATTTAATGGAGAGGTGCACACTTAATCAGAAATCTGAATACATTATAGGTTACCAGATGATAAACTTGATAACACAGCTGCTGTGTTCTGCTCAAATGAGAGAAGAAAACTGCCATGAGGGTTTTTACTCTCTGATTTCTCCTGGTATCAGATGGCTCCATGGAAACAATTTTCTTTTCCCAAATAAACACAAAGAGTTTATTTGATCTGGCTTATTAATAAAAATTGAAAATCTTACTTATTATTTCTGGGTTTAGTCAGGCTTCATTTCCCTCTATTGGCAGATTCAAATTTTTCCTAATCCTTGTTTTCTGATGGTCCATTGTTGCACTGCGCACCCCAAACCCAAGCAGATGTTTCCATATTAGGAAAAGAGTTTCAGTTCCACCATTGAACTTATATGGAAAATGAACCAGTAATCTTTATGTTGTTCTCACCATAATTGGCCAGGACAAAAACACCTGTTGGTCTCTTTAGGTGTTCCTCAAGAAATGTAACTATTTTCTATTAGGTAGCTTGCAAAAAAAAAAAAACCCTCCTAAATTGTTGAGTATTTAAGAGAGAGCCCAAAGATTTTCAAAGCATTTTCGGTCTGTCTTAGCAGGTGCAAGGGACCTCCCTGCGCTGTGCACAGCTTTTGTTCTTTTGTTTTTTTATGGTTTGTTAATTTCTCTTTAATTAAAACCTTTTTGCTTTTCCAAAACCCACCCTGTCATACCATCTTGCTAATTATTTTAAGCCATTTCTGGGAGGTTGCTGGACACCCTCAGAGTGTGTTGAACCCTCATGGGGCTAAAAACATACTGGCCCCACACAGAAATTCAACAGTCCATGATATTCCTAAAACTTTTAATCTACTGTGCTTTTCAGCTCTTTCTGTTTCACACTTGGAAAATATCTCATGACATCTATTTTATCATAAAACTGGATATAGGTTCATGAAGAAGCAACACTGCCTGCGGGATGACACCTCAACTTGTTTAGATTCTTTTTTTTCTAAAACTGTACCTTACTTTTAGAAGGGATTGGCTTTCAGCTACTTTCTCCATATTTTACACCAGCCTCTGACTCTTGTAAACGCAGGGCTATTCACAGCTGTCTGCAGGAGCTCACCACTCCAGGTGACTCGGGATTTCAGTGTTTCTCACTCTTTGGAACAGGCTGTTCCCACTGCCATGTGCGGACCTGGCTGGTACGGGGTGATGTGATCACACTCAGGAGCTCAGCTGGTGTTAAAAAAGGAGCGCCATGCCAAGAGCAGATATGAACACATGCCAACAAGGCAGCACTGGTGCCATGCATGGCACAGCAACCCTTCAGAGGCTGCAGGCAACAGAGACAGAGGGCGGGATTGGAAAATGTTTGTTTGCTACCGCAACACTTCAGTGAAGCCACCACGTCCCCGTGGCTACGCTGTGCGGGTGAGGGATCACACTGAAATGTGTGCCATTTCAGAGCCATCAGTGCAGCCTAGGGCTGGGACCCAGGGCCCAGCCAAGCCAAGCCCAGCCCAGCTCAGCTCAGCCCAGCCCAGCCTGGCCCGGCCCTGCCCAGCAGGAGAGCAATGCTGGTGGCAGCCCCAGCCCCGGGCCCAGACACCCCATGTCCCCATGTCCCTGAGCAGGGACCCGTGGCTGGGCAGGGCTGGGCTGCAGGGAACCAGCCCTGCTGCAGCATCACTGGGGCAGAGGCTGACATGGGGTCCGGAATGAGGTGGGGGGTCCAGGGCAGCTGATTCAAGGAATTGCTATTTCAGTGACAATTCCTGCACAAGCTGGTATTTTTCCATTTTTGAGTTTGAACTTCTGACCATTCTTCGTTGGCATGCACCCCACATCCCCAGCAAATGTTCCTATATAAGGAAAAGTGTTTCAATTTACCTCTAGACGTTTTAGGAAGTTTACCTAGAACTTTCCATACCCTTCTCATAGTAATTGGCTCAGTGCCAAGAGAGAAGCACCTGTGGGACCTTGTGACTGTTCATCAAAGCCTGTACCTCTTTCTATTGGTAGGTTGCCAATAGAACCATCCTCAATCATTAAGTAGAAAAGAGTACAAAGGTACCCCACTCATTTTTGGCGTGTTGTAACAAGTGTATGGGACCCATCCCTATACTGTGCTTGGCTTTGTTCTTTGTGTTTGTATTATTTTCTTTCCTTTAAAACCTTTTTGATTTTTCAAGACATATCCAATCATACCGTCCTGCTAATTGATTTAAGCCAGTTCTCTGCAAGAGCTGGACCCTCAGAGGTATTGGGAACCCAATGGTTCTTTATTTTGGGGTAGGTTTTCGCTATCATGTGGACCCTGCAACTGCCTGTAAATGCAGGAAATTACAATCTGAGTTGTTGGTCTCTTGCTTTAGCTTCGCCACTTTATATATTGTTTTAACAATATTCCCTTACATATAAAATAAGTGAAACTCAAACATAGCTCTGCATCTGCTGAATTATGTTTTTTTGGAAGTAAATTATAATATTGGATGTATATTATTAACATTTTCAGTAATAAGGCAGTATCTTTTTTTCACTCACTTTAGATTTTACTAATTAAATCTTGGGATTTTTAACACTTGAACTTTTTGTTATCACAAGTTACGTGCATTTACACCAAAATACATAGTCTGAATCACCATGCAAGAGCTACACTTTTAAAAGTTGTTAACTGAGATATAGTTAAGAAAATGCATAGCTTTAATTAGAGAAAAGCAGAACTTAATGCTCAGGGAGTGCAGATTGTATTGAAGTCACAACAGAATTGCTCCTCACCATTATGAAATTCTTTGGGGGTAATTTAAGGTAAATTGTACTTTGTTCACTGACTGTAGAACTACTTCTGATTAATTTTCTTTCTCCGTTTTTTCTTGATTAGAGCCCAAACTTTCTCTGATGTTTAAGATACATTTCTCATTTTAGTAACAATCTCTGCATGTGTTACATCTTGAAGACAATTGCTCGCATCCTAATTGCTTATATGTGACACTAAATTTATAGCTTCTAAACTAAATGCAGACTATATTTTTTCCTGAGTTTTGTGAAAATATCCGAGGTGTTGAGAACTCAGCCTAAACAGCCTGTGAACCTTTTGACATGAGCTGACCTTCTGACTATGCACTTGTGTAAAATCTGTTGAATAATTCACCATTAGTACTCAGTGTGAGTTTTGGCATTTTATTGCAATAGATATACCCCAAATAATTCTACTACTGAATATTTTAATGATTAATCTAGAGCTTTGACTTTAATTTTCATTCAGTTCTTTGGCCAGAATAGGTGCAGGGATGTTCTTTCCACGACAGAAGATTGTCAGAAGTTCCAATGTGTGTCATGGCTGAAGGATTAGCTGCAACAGCATCTTTTTCTGTATAATTTGATTACACTCACTGAGGGCTTTCTCTTTGTCTGTACATTTTTTCTATATCAAAATAAGACATAGGACAGAAAGACTTCCTTAGAAACTCTAAATATAGAAAAAGATGGTGATAATATGTGTTGTGTTTTATCACACCATAAGCTCCTCCAGGAATCATGGTTAACTGCTCTTAGAACCTTAGCTCTTAATTTGGTATTAAACTCATTTTTTCTTATTTTTACTCCAGAATTGCATAGGTATTTGTAAAGAAACTCCAGTTCCATAGGAAACAAATTAGACACCTTTTCCCCTGAAAGGCCTCTGATGTAATATTTTTTAGTAATATTGTGTAAAATGTTACTAACACCCATTAGATGAGGACTCTGATATCAAGGATTTTGGTACTTGAAAAGGAAAGATGCTTTAGTATAAATCAAAGAACTGAAAAAACCCATAATACTTATTCTGAACCACTAGGATTTTGGGTATGACAACTACTTTTTCTAGCGCCTCCTCCTAACATGAATACATGATTCTGGAGTTTCTTCCTAATGTTAAACTGTGACAATGCTAGTTCTGGCCAAACATACTCAGAACATAAAAAATCAATATTTTGACAATTTTTAAAACTTCCTTCTTTTAATCTTCTTTCTACATTTCTTTCTCATCTACTGCAAATTAAAGTACATGGTTAATTATTATTACTGTTACTGTTCTAGTCAGCACAGCAGTCCCCAGAATGAGGACAGAATAATCACTGGTGTCCTGAGGAAAGTTACTGGATTGCATAACTCTGATGCTGTTGTTCCTTTGAACAATTTTTCTGCCTAGTCCAGGTGTTCTCACATCACAAGTGGGAGGGAGAAGGGGATTAGTGGAGAGATGGCACGCACTGAAGCTGTTACAGAATCATAGGGTTCCAGCCTTGTAATGCTAGTTATGTCCTGAAGTAATTATGTAACACAATAAAAATAATCAGCAATCATGAAGAAATTTGAAGGGATATGTAGCAACACTGTGTACAGTGTCATGTTCTGTTTATTTGTTGTGTAACAGCATTAAAGATGAAAATACTTTCTGTAGAAATTATTCACATCTAAGCAGCATTAAAACATTGTTTGCACTTATGAGAAAATCTCGGGGATTCAAAAATTGGCCCTGGTTTCTTCTGAGCTACAGAACTTATCCAAATGCTCATCTAGAGACACCTCTGGGGAACTGGCTGAACAGTATGACTCTGCAAGGGCTTTGACCTTGATGAGACAGACCTCTAGATGAAAAATAGTAATAAAAGTTGTAAATTGCTAGTAATTGGAGAAGAGCTAGCTCTGCGGAACTCTAATGAATGTAAACATAATTAAACCTCTTAAGATAACATCACTGGCTGCAAATTTCTTATAAGTATAAACATAATAAAGTTTCTTTAGATAGTGTCATTTCTGACAGTGTTAGCCACTGTCTCATGTGAATAGCATGGATTTAAGGAACACTTGTGCAGACAAGATTGCTCACATAGCCTGTTAAAAACTCTCTTAGGATCCCAAAATATAGTTAGGGTAGGTAATGGTATATTTATCAAAATTGAACGGGAACTTGAACCTTATTAAATGAGAACTCATGTGTGATTTAAAGCTGGAAATCATAAACTCTGAATTCTGTTAACCAGGCTGATAATAAGTCCTCCATACATAATTTTATTAATATTTGTATCCTATGCATCCTGTGGCTCTAGATAATCACAATATGTGGATTACTGTAAACTGAATTTCTTCAGAACCTTAATGGAAGAAACTAAGATCACTAAAGGGACAGTGGTCAAGATTATTTTTGTTTTATGAGTAGGAACTTACGTACATTCTTAGAGGAGAACAGCAAGTTAGAACCCAGGTTCACAAAAAAAATTATTTTTGTTTTATATTTCAAGTGAAAGGTTAGAATGAAGGCAACCCCTGTTTATTAGAATTTTGAAGCATAATTCAATAAAGTTCAGAGAGAGGACAATGTTGTGACTGTATTTGCTGCTGTGTATCTGCACTGTGAAAGAAGCGTTCCTGTTAATATAAGTTTTGAGCTGGCAACTCTCCTGTTATTGTATTTTTACAGAATGAAATAATACATCCATGCTGATCTTTGAGAGGTATAAAATAGAAAATATTTAGAAAAATCCTCTTTCTATAAAATTTCAATTCATAATGAGACATAGTGAATTATTTGCATTTTATGATTGAAGGAAGATGGGCAGTTTATATCATTACAATTTTGACTGGATCTGAGCATTTAAATAAGCTAAATGCTGGGATCTAAATGATCATTCTTTTAGTTCACCATTTCTTAAATCAAAGTAGAGTCCTGCCAGATTTTAAATGGGAATGTGTTTCAATGGAATATGTTTATTTCAACATTTGACAAGAAAAGTAAAAAATTTCCGTGTCTTGTTTATCTTTGAAATTTGTTTGGGGGGAGGCAGGCTAGATGAAACATTATATATTATTTTCATATAAAATCTATTTTATATAATATATATTAAAAAAAAATTTAAAGTCAAAATACATAATCGAAATTAAACATTTCAAATCAATGGGAGAAGAATTCCTTTTCTAAAGGATATCTTAGTCTTCCTTTAGTGTGTGACCCAGCTCATCTCCTGGGTCTGCCAAGTGCAGGATGCCGTTGCCCACTCCATATGTAGGACAGGAATATGTAGCCAGGCCTTCCAGCATCTCTGTGTGAGAGTACTTGATGGCTGAC
Organism: Argya squamiceps; assembly: GCA_037834095.1. Classification (NCBI taxonomy): domain Eukaryota; kingdom Metazoa; phylum Chordata; class Aves; order Passeriformes; family Leiothrichidae; genus Argya; species Argya squamiceps. Next base: position 101,332,148 of record JBBMKD010000145.1, on the reverse strand, counting down.
AGAACAGCTACAAATTGTCCTCTATTATAGAGCTTCAAAGACTGTCAAGATCATATGTAGTTTGTCTAAGAGATAAAATGCATATGGTGTTTTTCACATCAAAGCAAGTCTTATTTGTTCCCTCTTATTTCCAAAATATATATATATATAGATACATATTTGTATATTGCATATTTTTCCTTTAAAATAAACCATTATCAGCTAGTTAGTCTCAGTTTTGGCTGCAGTGAAGTAAAAAATCACATGTATTTCTTAGAATGCATTTCTGTGTATATTTTATAGAAGCATTTTGTCCTTATGGAACTGATAAATTGAGTATACACAAAGAGCTTTGAAATAAATTTAGTGAGGAACTCTGTTTATTTCTGCATAGAGTACTTGCTGACAGTAAGCAAGTTTTTAGATAAAAGAACTTCCAGTGAGGGTTAAAACTAATTGACTTTTTTTTGGTTGGCTTTTCATTGTGTATTCTTAGGAAGCTTGAAAACATTGCTTTAGTCAATTTGCTGAAGAAGGCTTTCATTAGGAATATACTGAGCAGAGCTTTAATCAGTACATAAATCCACCAATTTCAGATAATTGGTGCTAATCATCATTTCTCAACATAAAAGGACTCGAGCAAGGACTTTTTGTCAACAGGAAAGTTGAATGATGCACAAAGGCACAAGGCCTTTCATTCACCTTGCAAGCTCACCCTCACTTGTAGAACAGAGCTGTTCACTGTGCTGAATTTGTGCTAGATATACCAAAGGCCACAGACAAAGTAAAATCACATACCTGGAATTATGAATCTTGGCCACCTTGCAAGAAATCTCTTGTCCAGTGTAGGCACCCACCTGCATTTTCATAACAGGAAAACAGGGCAGGTAGCACTGAGTGGCTTGGGTTCAGGCAGCTATGCTCACCCGCTCCTTACCAAAGCAGGGTAATTGCATCCAGTCTGCTTTCTTTTGGACTCTCCTGAGTCCCTCCTCACCCTTGAGCAGTGACCAAGAAGTGTTTGGAAAGCACATGAGTTTAGACTGGCCACAGTTTTGCCATGGACTGTGTCAGCAGTTCAGCACTGTGGTTTGTGTTCTATTACTTATGTGGCCCCTTTTCACAGAGACCAAGTTGTCTGACAAATACAAGATACTCCAGCCATTCAAAAAAATGGGAACTGGGGAGAAAATGGAATCTGCTTTCTTCTATCACGTAGTAATAAGGCATAAGAATGAGAAAGTCTTTGGGGTTTTTTTTAAGAAGTGCTGGCTATCATGTTTGAAGATATACTAATTATTTTGAAGATCATTTGCTTGAAAAGAATACTGGTGAGTTCAAGACTTTGTTAGCCCTGAAAAACTCAAAGGCCCAAGTCTGTCTATTAAAGACTATGCTTTCCTCAGGTCAGTCTGGAATGAACAAAACAGAGGACTGTCTTTCCTTGCTCTCACAAAAAATGGTCAGTTGAACAGGAAAAATATTTACTTATATGTGACAGAGGAAAAAAAATTGTGTCACTGCACAGTGGGACATCAGATTGCAATAGGACAGCTGTGAACCAACCAAGTTTTCTGGAATGCAGCCTTGCCACCCACTCACACTGAGAGCCAGAACAGGAAGCTCCAAGAGCACCTTGTACCTTTCTGCAGACCTTGCTCATAAGATTTGGGCTATAATTGTCTAAATGGTTCTCCTCACCTGACCCAAACTATAGGCTTTTAGTTAGGATTGTTACCAGCCATGTAAGTATTCTGGGTTTGAATCCCTTCAAGGCTGAAAAGGGAATTCAGCTGGTCTCTTTTCTTCAGGATAAGTGTTTTAAATCATAGTTTATGATATAAAAGTTAGGAACAGTATATTTATGTTGTTTCAAAGGTAGATTCTCGCTGTGAGTTTTTCAGCCAACTAAATAAAATGTAAATTTTCTAGGACAGGTAGAAGAGGTCTCAGCAGACTTGGTAAATGAATGCCCAGTTACTAGACATGTGTAGTCAATGAAGCTGGGTTATTGAAAGCAGGTTTTTGAAAACAAATTTGTTAGATTTTAAAATGGAAGTAATTTTTCACATGGTTGAGATTTAAATTATTTCAGTCTGGCTTTAAACCTCTCGGATGCCTTCCATGAGAAACAGATGGCAAAAGTCTAACAATAATGCACAAGACATGGTCTCCCTTGTTAAGTAATTTTAAAAATTTCAATCACAGAATTCAAAGACTGGCAAATGTTGCACCAGCATTTTCTAGTGCACCAACAGTTTCTAGATGCTGTTTCACAGGATAGGAAGCATTCTTCATCCAAATGTCTGATTTTAAAGCATATTTTAGTGTTAAGATCATAAGAATCACCTTCTTGGAATAGATCAGTATTCCATGCCTTCTGCAAGGGTCAGTGTTGGAGTCATAATGTCACAATGCTGATCTGAAAAACCAATGCAAAATCATCACCAGTGCAAAATCATGCAGATTTTGGCTATATAGTAATCTGTCTAATATCATATTCCTTATGTATCATCTTATATATGCTTCATTTTTAATTATCCATTTGGTAAAATATAAATCTAGTTTCTGAGTGAAATACCATCTTCTTCCGAATCAGCTTTTCTTCTGCAAGATGAAGTAATCACTTCTCCACTACAAATATGTCTGAAATGCTATGGTCAGGAAAAACATAGGTCAGAATAGATGGTCATTGTGGTGTTTCCTGGTGTAAAATCTATGCTACATAATACTGTAACCATGCATTGTGTCATCTTAAACTACATGAAATCCACATGGGCTTAGCTAAATTAATTACACAGGCTTTACAACCTATGTCGTATTCCATTTTGTAAAGTTCAGCTGGCAAAATATAACAGGATGAATTTAGGGCTTTGTTAGGCATATCTGAATGGAGAGAACATAATGTTTCTGAAGTAGAATGTGAAGCTTTAGCCACCTGTCTCCAATTATACTCAGTGTGACTGCAAGTTTAAAATGCCATCTAGCTCACTGTGAAAATATGTCCCATAGCATCTCCTTTTAGCTCAGGATCATTAATGCTAATAACAGCCCAACAGAGAATCAATTTTATTTTGATACTGTCAGTGATTAAATATTTTATACAGAGCTCTGACAACACTTTCAAAAACTCTCAAACATGAAATTGGAGTTGAAAACGTGTACTGGCACTGACAAAAACTGCATGTGAAAGAGTTTTTGCTAATTGAATGACTAGCACAAATGGTAGCCAAGAGAAGTACGTTCACCTGAAAAATTCATATGAAGCAGAATACTTAATCAAAAAATGCAGTGAAAATCCAAAAAAACAAGTATTGATTTCAAGTTAAATTATCAGACCGGAATGGTATTTTTGTTTTTGTTGTTGTTGTTGAGTGCATGGTTACTTTGCCCTTTGAAAAATACATGCAAAACTGGCCAGTACTTTGGTTATTACTGTACACAAAATTCTGTAACTGGTATTGATGCCAGATTTATTTCCTTGACTTCCTCTATTTTTATTCTGAGTTACAGGGCTCCAAGGTCATAACACCCTTGAGAAATCAAGTGCAAGCCATAACAAAAGTCATTCACAGTCTTTTCAGTTGATAGCTAAATATTATTTCTGACAAACTCACTACCTGAAGGTAAAAAGATAGCAAACGTGGGCCATCCTGACAGAAATGTTAGCTATGGAGATGCTGCTGAAGGTACCATTATTATATTTAGAATGTTTAAACATGAATTTCCATTTTAAGTTTCAGGTGTTTCATTTCAAAGTACAAACAGGTACATTTGCATTAACTACAGCTGTCTAAGATTTTCTGTGTTCTTTATCAAGTGTTCCTGTTTAAATTTCTTTCTAGAGAAAAAGGCCAAAATAGACTCTGAAAGAGAGTAGTCACTGAAACAAACTTGGAAATTTCTACCTCACATTTTTCATGCAAGATTCTGATCCTAAACAGGACAATTTGGAATGTCTTTACTACCATATACAGTAATATAATTTGGAGATGTTAATTCTGGAGAAGGTTATCAAGCCAAGTTCTAGACTGTTTCACAGCAGGGATCTTTGAATTACCTTTACATCAATACCCTTTCTTCAGATAATAATTCATAATCAGTTCATGGAAGAACTCTAACAACCTGCATTTGTTATACAAAGCACTAGAGATGCTAATATTATAGAAGCACTTCTTATAGAAAAAAAAATTGGTTCTCTTTCTGCTCCTTAGTGCTGAAGCATTTAATCTCTTATTGTCTTTGGAAAAGTAACATCTTCCATTTTCAAATGGGGCAGATGAGACATGCAGAACTGAATCCCTGCGTGTCTAGAAAGTACAAAATTCGGCTTCAGATCTTGTGATGCCCTGTTCCAGTTCTGCAAACAGCAAAGACAATAAATTACATGATATGTTGAGAGTTATAATATGTAACCTCCCTGTATGGTGCAAAAACACTGTAGCAGAGATAGAAATAGACCTCACATATTTTCTATACCTTTACATTGTGTTTCATCCTTCAGCACTGTACTCTACATAAAAGAATAAATTTTAAAAGGAAAGGACATAATTGTCTATTTTTTTACCATTATTTTGCAGAACAACATAACCCCAATGCCAGTCCCTGTTAAAAAGAAAGTCTATCATATAAGCCAGGACAGTATTTGAACGAAGGGATCCAAGTGATCAAGTATAGGAAATGCAATTCAATGCAGTACAATTTAGGTCATTGAAAACACCAAAATATAGACAACCTTGTACAGATGACTAGCACAGATGTGTTTTGACCCTGATGAATGAAGGCATTTTCCATATCTTCTACAGGTAGTAGGGCTATAGAACTGCTCTTAGGACACTCCTTAGCATTTTCCTTCAAATCTCTCTTTCTTCACAAAATATGCCTTTGTGTTTGTTGGACTTCTTGTCATGCCAGGCCCCTGCCATCTCCTCTGCTCACTCAGACAGCTTTACTCTTATCACTCATCACCTGAATTTTGTGCAGAATCATCAATACTGAAAGGATTCTCATTCTCCTGTCGAGAAAAGAAACTTTTCTTGTGCACCTGAACATTTATTTGCCTTTCTTTACAGAAGATTTATATCAACTCTGGAAAATATTGACACATTCCAATTAAAATACATAGGATCATAAAATATCCTGAGTTGGAAAGGACACAGAAAGGTCATTGAAGTTCAACTCCTGCACATGACACCCTAAGAGTCACATCATGTGCCTGAGAGAATTGTCCAAACACTTGAGCTCTGTCAGTCTTGGTGATCATTGCCCTCAGCTGTTCCAGTGCTCAACCACCCTCTGAATGAAAAATGTCTTCCTGATATCCAGCCTAAACTTTCCCTGTCGTGCTTCGTGCTGTTTCTTTTGGTCCTGTCCCTGGTCACCACCGAGCAGGGATCAGTCCCTGCCCCTCCTCTTCCCCTCATGAGGAAACTCCAATTAGCTCTTCCTTCCGTCTCCTCCAGGCTAAAGAGCCTCACACAGTTTCGTCTCCAGACTCTTCCCCATCCACATTGCCCTCCTTTGGATGCTCTCTAATATTTTTCTGATGTTGTGGTGCCCAACACTGCACAAAGGGCTTGAGGCAAGGCTGCATCCACATAAATGAAGTCTGAGGTATTTTTTATGATTATTTTTTAGAAAATATTCCATTATTTTTATTAATCCACTGGTTTTGCTATTATTAATTTTTTAATATAAAGTGCTCAAATGACAGATGCAAAAGTGTTTCTGTGATCCCTCTTATGCTCTTTAGTATTACACCACCATTTTTTGTGAAAGAGAACTATTCCCCCAGCATCTGTGCAATCTAGTACTTAAAAATTTAGGTAATAATCCTGAGTCTGGACTTATGTATCATGGCCCTGACTAAGTGACTTCATTCTTGTTTATCGTGCAGTATAACATGAAGAGGAATTTGTTTCTCCATTAATTCATTTGATATACAGGAGTACAGTAGAATATTTCTGTGCCATATATACTGACCAGCATCTGTGTCACTACCATCTTACTGGAATTCAAGGAGTAAATGGTATTGGTCAACAATTCCTAGACAATAAAAATACACTCTTCACCATCCTTCAGTTCATACCATTTTTCCACATTCTTGTTCATTCTCTGTCTAATCTCATATTGCTATTTCTCATTGCAGTTTTGAACAATGAGAACCAAAAATTCAGATCATGTCTGCTTTAAATATTTATGAGTTATGATAATATGAGGCTTTCTTCAGCATAAATAGAAAAGCAGCCTTTAAGTAAAATTCAAAGCTAACTTTAGATGAGAGTCCATACTGCTGGCATCTTTTCAGAATTTCAAACCTACCCTTGCTACAAGTCACAGGGACTCAATGCCATGACCAATTCCCTGGAGCTGGTAAGATTTGCCTTGTGTTTTACCTCACAGTCACTGGCATGTTTACATGAGCATCTTGAGGCATCCAGATGTTTGGGAAGTAGCTGGCTCACAGACTTCTGAAAAAATGTGTCCTTTGCAATGATATATCACCAAAACCAGGCAAAAAAGTTGTCCAAGTTCCTTCACTGAATGGCCTTCAAAAGAAAGAATGGGGTCTATAGACTGGCTGAGCAAAATCACCTGCAGGGGTAATGACTGGCTGTATAAACTCATATCTGGAAGCTCTAAACTCATCTCTAACAGCACTGACCTGTTAGAGAAGAACACATAGTAATTTTTTTTTCAGTTTGAGGTTCTTTTACTAGGATATCTAAGTGCAATGTATAATACATGTGTCTAGCTTGCCAAAAAATAGGGACAAAAGTAGAAATATTTAACATTTTGTCTTTCACTTTTTTTCTGGACTTTTGCTTAAATCAGTTTTTGCATTTACCTTATCTTGGAAAACACTTATATTTAATATTTTAGATGTTCCAGTTTTTAAAGGGGGAATGAACCAACCAATCTAAAACCTGTGTGTCAGGCTTTTACTGTTATCTTCAAAATTCAGTAGTGTCTGCTTGTGTAGTCTCAACTGCAGACATGGGGAAATGTGTGAGTCCAGAGACTTCAAGAGAGTTACAGGACAGCTGGTTCTGGGAAAAGGAAACAAAGACTTGTTTGCATGGTGGTACATCCAAGGAAAATTTGTAAAACTTATTCCCAGCACTACGGCACCATGTTGATGTCAGAGTGTGCTTGGTTTGGTCTTGTTGGAGCAACATTGTGCACTGCAGACATATTTCATTCTAAAAGAGCATTATGACCATTTTTTACCTTAAATTAGAGGAAATTACAGGAACACAGAGAAAAAGTTGATATTTTTTGTTTCTATAGTATTATACACTTTTGCAGCCCTCCTACTGTGAATAAAAATAGTTCTGCTTTGCTCTCCAGCAGTTATAACCAATCATTCATGTTTTTTTCACTCAAGCAAAACAGGTAAAAAAATAGTAACCTTTTCAGCAACAGAGATGGCACTCTGACACAAGCTCCTTTTGGTAATGCCACAATCCTAACAGATTTGTCTCATTTACAGATAAATGTAAAACCAAGTAGAGGATAATTTAATGTCTGGAAAATGTATCAACTGTCCAAAGGATATTTATAAAATAGTCAGGCAATGACAATTTTGGGGTTTTTTTTCCTGACTTTCTGGACCTTTAGCCATTTGCCTCTTTCTGCTTTCCCTGGATCTTGCTGTGAAGTTATATATGTCTCAAAGTTGGAAAGGACTGGAAGGTGCCCTTAAAAGAGCTGTGTCTGCCGGTTTTGAAGTTGAAGCTAAAATATCAGGTTTTTTCTTCCTCAGTAAGCGACGTGCTAGTAATGATACAGTTGTTTTCTTAAATCTAAAAATAAGAAAAAGAAATGGCAAAGCCTACTGTTGTAACTTATGGTGACAATAAACCCCCATCCCATTAAAAAGGAGACCTCACTGCTGCAGGGGTCAGCATTTATAGCTATCAGTAAATTCACATACGAAAGGAAACCATCAGGTCAGAGTTGGCCACTGTGTGGGGGATCACTGCTGGCAATAGAACAGGAATAGTTCTTTTTTTATCTGTAATTCAACCTGACTTACATCAATAAATTCAGTTGTACTGTTAAGACTTAGTGTCCCATTGCTTCAGGATGAAAAAAACATTGTGGTTCATGAAACATCTCTATATAATATTATATTTAGAGATCTACTTATTCCCTAGGCTCGGTCACTGATCCAGGGTAGACTTGCAAAATGGATTATACCATCTGTATGTCAGGAGATCAGGAACAATAAAATCCAGGGTTTTGTCATTTACTTTATTTTTCTCTGAAACTGAAAGATACAAAACATAAAAAAATTATAGACAAAACAAGTGAAAATACCTGTAAGCAAGTATATATCATAGTAAAATACACAAGATGAGTTAAACATAGAGGTAGATTATTTGAATCCCTGATAACTGGGCAGCCATTCCATCCCGTGTTGGAAGTTATTCCTGGTCTGACCCTCACAACAGAATAAAGAATTACCAACTCCTTTAACTTCATCTAGACACTTTCTGATTTATAATTTAACTCTTCTTCTGTGTTTAGTGGGTGACCTGCATTGATGCCTTGGGAAGTAAAGTCTTGCTATTTGCTACTTTTTATTGTTTTTATCAAGAATCATTTATGATTTATAAGATGTTTTTGAAAATAAAATGTAATTGAGTAATTAAGGATTTTCAGCCTCTTCAAAAAAAATAGCTTTTGCTGCATTGCATTTTGAAGTTCTATAGCTTGCAAACATGAAGGGGACCTTTATATAAAGAATTGAAAATTAATGCTGTTGAATGACCTGGATGACATAGCATCTCAAGGAAGGGAGATTTATAATAATGGTTAATACTCCAGTGGAAAAAACCATAATGGAATCTAATGTTTGAAAAATGAAGCTACAAGGACTCAGATTAATATTGAAACATAAAAGTTTAATCAAAGACAATTAATTGCACAAACTAGCCCTAAACCATTTGTTGTAATTTTAAATCAAAACTGAACATCTTTCAAAAGTCTACAATGTAGATACAATATTGCAATTATGTTCCTGAGACAGATCTTCATCAGTTCTTCTGTCCTGAGATATCTAAGAAACCACTAGTTCTTACAGTGTTTTATAATTTAAGTAATTAAAACTGTCATTGATATTTTGATTGATGAGGATTTAAAAATTCCATTAATGAAGTAGCATTGTTACACGCTGGAGTCCTCAAAGTTACAAAATATCAAAACCCAGTTTACCAACATAGATTTGGCAAGACATAAACTAGGCAAAATCAGCTATATTTTTGTGTCAGCAGCCAATGATATCCCCGAGGCTAACCAACACGTGTCAATATTATATAGCTTTTCCTAAAGAAGGCAATAGGGATTTATTAAAACCATCTTGACTGACATATATATATATATGAAGAATGGAATAAAAGTTTGTAAATTCAGTTTTAGATATATCAATTTTTTCTTGGTTGAAACTTCAAAAATATTCATGGGAAATTTCAGCTTATATCATTAAGGTGAAAATGCATTTTTTACAGAAGGAAATCTTGATCAATCTTTAGATAAACTTAGCTGCAAGGTTTTGCTATTTAACGTCACAGAAATTTGTCTTAATTCATACTGAAACAAGACTGTGTATTTTAGCCCACCATGTTTGCTCATTTTGAGAGAGATTGTTCTTACCCACCATGTTCTCTCAAACGGTCTAGTCCAAGCAAGGCATGCATCCTCAGCAGGCAGTGATAAGTTGCAAATGTCTTCAGTGATTGATTTGTCCTGTTGAGGTCTAGAGATCAGGATGGCAAATATACAGCTTCTAGAAGAGTTTCTCTCTTGTTGACGGTAAAAACATCCCTGATAAGCCTAAATTGAATTCCAGCTTTTAAATTGCAAAAGTGGTATGTGAAATTCCAGCAGTTTATGATCTTTCTTAATAAGCCATTCATAAGAAATATTTGGCAGATCACAACCCAGTCCTCCAACATATGTTTATGTGAATAAATTCTAATTCATGCCAACAGTTACGTACATGAGTGTTTGCAATGGAGCTGTTCCTTCCATAGAGGAATGATAGTGGTTGGTGGCAGAGCCAGGACTGTAGCACCAACCAGTCCTCACCTGCCCTTTCAGACCCAACAGAAGTCCTCTGACAGAGATCAGTGTTTGCTTATATAAACAACTTTAGATTTTATGTGCACACTTCTCTATGAGCTCAAGTAGTGATACAGCACTGAGCCTATTTTACAGTAAGTTCAACAATAATGCCCAGCATCAGATTCATGGTGGATTGTTGTTTTGCTGGTAGCATATTGAGCCCTTCTAAAGCCAAAATAATTAATCCACAGTGTTTTCAATCTACCTGTGTTGCTTTGAATTACTCTGCAATTCTGCTGATAAACTAAATATTTGAGTTCTCTAAGTAGATTGAAAAAATAATTAATGGAGTCCTTCATTATTGTACTAGCAGCTCCATATACAAATGTGCATTTGTGCAAGTTGTCCTTTAAACTTTTTATAGAACCAAATAGAAACTAATGGTCATCTAAATTCCCCATTGACAGCCACTTTATAATGCCAATTCACCTATCAGTATCCTCAATTATGCATGAAGAGAATAACAGGTGGAACACTGCAAATGTTAATTTAGGAAATATCTAAAATGCTTTGGGAATGGAAAATACTGCCATGATTGAAACCATTCACTGATTAGATGATGAAGGAAAAGATGAGAGGCATGTTAACCTTAGTGCCTCAAAAGTATTATTTCCCTTACTGAAGGTGAGTCCAAAATATCCATAAAATCCTGTCCTCACTGAAAGGTAAACTTGTCATATCCTAAAGGGAAAAGGAATTAACTTCGTATCAAATATCTGTCAGGAAATGAACTAAAAATTGTAATTCAAATCAATCAGCAAAGTACAGAAAAATAAAGGAGTAGGGTGCAATTTTTTTCTGTAAGTTTAGATCAGGAATTGCATTTGGCAGTGATAGGCAGTCTCAGGGCTTGCAACAGAATAAGACAATTACATCTCCTTCCTTCCAAACTGTTTTTTCTCCATGTTAAATGTCAGATAAGCTTGAAATGTCTTAGGAAGGAATGGGAGTAACTGGGGGTTTGCTTTGATTTCTTGGTCAGCATTCAATACAGTATCTACTGATATTCTTAGAAGCTCTGAAAATTAAATATGACTGCTTTTCCTTTCCTCTGCTAGTAGATTTTTGGTAGCTACTAAATTAATCTTATTTTTTTCTTAAATCTTATGTTTAAAGTTTAATTTTACTCTGTAAATGTATTTTTCTCTCATAAATCTCAAAAGTCTGAGAATCCACCCACCTCAGACAGTTGTCCAAAAGGTGATAAAACCTCGAAGTATGTGTTGTCCTACAACATCAGCTGAAAATAAAAACTATCATCCACGATCATTCCTGGGCCCTGGTCAAAAATCACTGCTTCAATTTTTGATGTTCCCTCAGGAAACATCAAAGAATATGTTACTCATTTTTCATTCATTCTAAGCTAGTGAGGAGCATTTATACTACAAATGCATCTGCAGTTCCTGTAGGTATATACAATATGCCTGTTCCTGAATAGGATATTTCCTGAAGATAATTGTTGGCATTTATTTTCTAAAAATATTATTTGCCCTGTGTGAAGTGAGGGAAGAGGATGCATGAGTGATCACAGAGAGAGATACAGAGCTGTGAAGTAGCGAATATGCATTTGGCAACAAAAATAACGCAGAATTAAAAAATATTTACTTTATCCTGTGGTGTTGTGAATGAGGGACTTACAGAAATAGATCCAGGGATGGAAAAATAAGGAAGTGAGTAATTTATATTTATGTAGGGGGGATGATGAAAGGGATAATGTGCATTACTTTGATGAACCACCTTAGCAGATCTGTTGAGTCATCTGCGTGGTACCGTGTTGAGGGTATTGTTACGTGGCACTGCAATCACAGAAAGACTTACTGAGCAGAAGTAAGTTACATAAGAAAATTAATCAAAAAAAATTAGAATTCTGCCTGAGACAGAGTAAATTCATGTTGTGTGCTCACTGTTTGGAAGAGTCTCTGGTGACTGACAGCCTTGGCGTGTAATGGCACATTTGGGGTGCCTCAGGGCTCCCCTGTTGGGGTTAACACCACTGTAGGGTTCTCAACTGCTCTGTGTTACACAGCCTGAAGTGTGGGTGGCTGGGGCAATGAAAGCTGCCCTCCTGGAAACCCCCTCCTCTCCACACACAGCACAGCAGAGCCAAAAGCAGCAGCAATGTTCACTTGTAATAGTGAGTGAACAAAATACAGCAGCAGGACAATTTATGGTGTGTGTTGTAAACCAGTTTAATGTGCTACTACATTGTCTACTGAAAAAAACAAGCACGTTTTTTCTTTTGTTTATTATTAAATGTGGATTATAGGTTAACTGAGATGATGGCATGTAGGTCAGTGGCTGAATTCGGACTAATTTTCAGTGGGAATGGAATCACAGAGGAAATCAAGCTATATGAAAACTGTAGGCATATCTGCAGCTTTTTATCCCAGGAAATCAGATTCCTTCTGAATTAAGATGCTTTTATTATTTTCCTTTGAGCAAAGATTTTGTAGAAGATTAAGTAGACATGTAGGCATTGCCTCAACTTCTTTGAGGGTAAATTTGAATTCTGACAGTACAGTCAAAATAATTTACCTGATCTAAGGACAAGACTTTCTATCAACACTAAATTCAAGACCTTTTGTCTGGAAAAAGTAATGAAATATTTCAGTGGAGACAGCGCCTGATTCTGTAATGAAACAGGCCAACAGCATTGGGCTTTTCTGTTCTTTGGTTTCAAAATAACTTTGTACAGGCTCTCAGAATAAAATCTTTGAAACCTTAACCATGTTTCAGTGAGATCACAAATCAAAAGGAGTTTTGTCTGAGTTAGAGTTTAAGCTTTAGCATTTATGTTTCTTTCCCATATTATATTACTTTCCTTCTTTTTTAGGTTTGGATGCACTGTTACTTGACTGCTGAACAAAATTACCCTAAAGGTTTTGCACATTGAGAAAAAAAGATAATTAGCTTTTTCTGGCTTCTCTATTCACTGAGCTCAGTTGCTATGACAACCAAAAATGTTACCACTTTCTTAATATCAGTTATTTTGATTTCTGCAGTTTAAATAAAAAAACCCAAACATTTAAACTGTGTAAAAAAATCTATCATTTCAAATATTTAGAACAACATCATTCACCTTCATTAATAGTGACCATGCATAAGAATTTTTTTAATGTCTTCTAAGAGTCAAAGAGGTCTTCTAAAAGTCAAGGTGGTCTTTCAAGGGGTACTGATAGCTCAGTGAAAACAAGTGTTTGTAGCTCATCCCTGATCCTACGAGCTCACTTATGAAGGGATAATACAGATATTACAATTGAAATAAATAATTGTTGGAGTTCTGATGTCATTAAATAGCATGTAGCACATCCCAGTTTGGCAAACCGGGAGCTTTAATTATTATTTTGATTGCACTTGGGAAATACAGGTAATGAGGCATTTTAGTGATGGGGTGATGTGATGCTCATTTTTTTTTAGATACAGGTTTTCCTGGCTGGGAAACTTTCAATTTGGTTCCAGCTGTTCTTCACACTACTGTAAAGGCAAGTTTCATTTCCTATTTGAAAAAACCTTCTTTTAGAAATAATAGACCATATTGTCACAGCAGACCTCATGTTAGAGATAGAAATGAGATGAGACACACTCTTGTTCATCAACATGAAATGGCCCCAGTTTATTCTTCCTCACAGCTCAGCCATCCTGACTCCAACTCCTCACAGACTGACTACAGCAGACTCTCACTGCAGGCTTCCCTTGCAGCCTCTGACTGCAGGCTCCAACAGCAGGACACCAACTCAGACTGACCTCACAGCAGACCCCTCACAGCAGCAATTCTCTTTCCTGTTTTGTCTGACCTCTTCTGACCAGCTAAACCACTCTTTTATCACACTCATCGTTATTGGATATACCTATGACTTATAAGAGATGAGGTTGCCTGTAATCCATTCTCCTACACCATGTGATCTTTCATTGAAAGAGAATAAAACATTTATGTACCAAAGGCTAGAAAATAGAGGACTGTTTTTCATCACTGGAGATTCGTGTAAGATCTTGTAGATTTGTGAGGTCCAAAAAAAATTAGAATGGGCATTGTTCTACTCCCCTCAATTAGTCACATGGAGAGTAAATCAAAGGTTGATGATTCTATACCTGTATTCCCTGAACATGGTCTGGACAAAGTTAGGTACTTCAAAGTACAGCTGCATTGAAGTGCATAGAATCATAAAATAATTTAAGTTGGAAAAGACCTTTAAGGTCATTAAGTCCAAGTGTTATCCCATCAGCACCAAGTCCTCCACTACGCCATGTCACTAAGCGCCACATCTACACATCTTTTAAATACCTTCAGAGATAGTGAATCTATCATTTTCCTGGGTAGCCAGTTCTAGTGCTCGATGACCCTTTCCATGAAGAATTTTTTCCCTAATATCCAGTCTAGCTCATGCTGGCACAACTGGAGCCCATCTGCTTTCATCTTGTCATGAGGCTGACTCCCACCTCACTACAACCTCCTTTCAGGGAGCTGTAGAGAGTGGTGAGGCACCCCCTGGACTAAACACCCCCAGCTCCCACAGCTGCTCCTTTCACACTTGTGCTCCAGGCCATCCAACACTCCACTGCCCTTCTCCGGACATGCTCCATCCCCTCAATATGTTTCTTGTCATGAGGGGCCCAAAAGTGAAGACAAAATTCAAGGTGAAGCCTCACCAGTGCCAAGTACAGGGGCCCTGGCAATCACTGGTCAGCCCTGGTCCCGTTGAACATACTATTCCTGATGCATGGAATGAGATTATAAACATGGTTGACAAAGAGGTATTTCTACAAATCAACTCCCTGTGAACTTTTATATGCAAAATGAATGGGAAACCAAGGAAGTTATCTGCCCACAGAGGTTGAAATTGCTCTGATAGAAAAATATCCATGAGATATGTCTTTTGAAAAACAAATAAGTTTTTATGTTTTGAGATGTGGTAGCCCAAAAATAGTGACAATTTGCCAGAACTGGATATGTTGCTCCATCTCTTCCCATTCTTGTTCTGGAAGAGATGGAACTATATCAGGGGAACTTCAGGCAAAGCATCTCTTTGTGCCTTTTTAACTGTATGGCAGTAAATTGGATTCAAGTCTAGAGCTACACTACGTGAAGCAAGAGCACACTTGAACACAAACACAATTGTCCATATTGCTTAATTTGCACCCAGTTTCTGTCACAGTTCTGGCCTATTAATGGTTTCCTCTATAGTGTTTTAATCACGGCAGTCACAGAGAACATATCTGCTCTTTCTCTTCACTCATCTTTCCTGTTATCTTCTTTCTGGCTCCTATTCATGGTTTCTCAACTGGAGGCTGTGATATTTAGCGAACAGCTTCACTGCTTTGCTGACAGAGGGATCAGACTCACTGCAACCTTTCCAAACACTTTGCTTCTTCGTTTGTATGCACCACGGCCACCTCTTTCTCTCCAGACTAGATCAATCTCAGTATTAGGGAGATTATACTGCTGTCAGTAAGCCCTCAGCTTTTGCCTCACATTGCTCTAGCATGAGGCTACATACTGAAGACTAGATCAGCTTGTCATTTTGTTTCACCCATTCAATATACCAGAAAGGAATTTTGCTTGAGGAAAAAGTGATACAACCCTATGTAGTTTATAGAGAACAGTCCCTCTTCTTTGTGATCTAGTCAAAGACAAAGGTCCTCCTTGGGTACAGGTGACCAAGAACTCATTTAGTGTTGAGCCAAAAACAACCTGCAAATGTTATGGAGTCCCGTAGGCAACATTTGGTAGAGCAATGGAAAAAAATGAAGAAATACAATCAAGATTTCTGAGTTCTGATCCTCTCTCTGAGGCAGTATATGATGTGACTTAACCTGTCACAAATATTTCTTTCGCTTCCCTTCTAAAACTTTTGAGAAATTTGAAAGCCTTTTATTGATTTTTGATGAAAACTTTCCAAATATTTTGATATTAGTGATGCTTTAAAAATTACAAATCTACATAAACTTACCAAATTGGTCTCCCCAGCAAAGCTGCACAAACACTTACAGCTTTGAGACTTCTGATGCCTATAGTTTGGAATGGATGATACAAATAATAAATTTCAAAAGAAACTTCAAATTTTAAAAAGTACTTTTTTCAAAATAAATCACACATTTACTCAAGAGCTGCATACAAGATAATAATGTAGGTCTGTTCTTAGTAATGGCTTCATGATTGTTAGACCTTTTTTTTTCTTTCCACTCCTGAGGGCAAAAAAATCTAAACATTAATAATCTCAGCTATGTATTTAGGGGAAAAAAAATCCTAAAAAAATAGAGGAAGAGCAATAAGAAGATTTTCCCAAGGTAATAAATGGACTGGATCATTTCCAATGGGATTAAAAGAGAATTTAGGATGTAATCAGAAGAGAAAACAACATTTAATTTAGAGATATTTATTCTGTAAGGCAATATCCTTCTATCTTTCACTGTTTCACAGCTTTCCTAATGCCTTAATTTTCCCACTTGGCTTTATCATTATGTTCTTTTCATTTGACAAGCAGAAGTTAGAAAGAAAAAGTGTCATGCTGGCAGCCCCTCAGAGGATTTTGGCTGCATCTTGTGAAACCATGTGTAATTTTTGTTTATGTGAGTGGCTCAATTTCTGCTTTTAATGTGTACATTCGAATGTGTAAGAATTGCCAAAGTGGATTCCAGTTACCAGATCTGGCAGTAAATTTTGCATTCTTGGTTACTTTGGGTGACTGTGCTTGGATGTGAAATAAATCCAGAAATCTGGGGCAAGTCAGGGTGGGCTGTGGACTAGGGAGCACAAACATACAGTTAAAATTGTATTAAAGCCAGAGGATGCCAAAAGGGTGCTCAGGAAAGGTTGTGATGGGCAGTCTCTGAGCTTGTGCAACTGATGGTGCTGTTAGACAAGTTGTTTTGTTATATTGAGATTAATATTATTAAATGTCTTTACATTTCTTACCAGCAGGGTTCCTAAGAAAGGGAGAATATATCAACAGTCAGATTTATGGTGAGGAATATTGCCTTTTATTTCCTTTTGAGGGTGGGATTGGTTTTTTTTCCTTCTTCCTTTTGCATTTTCTGTTTCACAACTTCTGTTAGTCCTGTCTCACCCCAGCACTTCCTTCTCTAGAACAGTTCTTCGGCCTTTTGGATGTTCCTCCTACTTCTATTGATTTGTGTAAGGGCAGCGTTTTAGTAATGGTTGATAATGAAATTCATTGCTAAACACTAAATGAGGCCACAGAAATATGTTGGCCAGATGTCTGACCTCCAGAGCACCTATCATGTGAAGGGGTTTGGGTTTTATTTCTTTGTTTTGCTGCAGTAGAAGGGTTTTAATTTGTGGTGAAAGTACTGAAAGAAATGTTAAAATTTAATCTTGTCTTCTCCAGTGGTATTTCTGGCAAATATGAATGGGTGTAGGGCCCTGTTATAAAAAGGCAATTACCATTTCTCTCACTTTGTGTAGACCTGAGCATGTAATAAGCAGTGGAGCGGAGCAGCAAGACCACAGAGGTTCAGCCCTGGAAGGCTGGCTTAGCCCAGGTAGACAAAATGTAGGGCAATTCTTTTGCCACAGGCCAAAGTGGGCACAGCAGCAAAACCCAAGCCATGTGTACGAGTACAAAGCAAGAAGCACGTTTAAGTGGAGACAGGGGTGAGTTGCCAGAAGGGTGAACTTTCTTCCCATGCAATTGGTCTTACCTGCAAGGCACATCAGTTCTTTGTTCTTGCCTTCTTCTTTCTATTGACTGCATGTGATGAGTTTATTGTTAATTTTATTTAAAAATATCTGCACAATTATGTGATTTTAATTTGGGAGAGCAGCATATTTGTTATAATGTTCCAAATTATCATTCGTATATACATGGAAATAACTTATTTCTCCACAATTTTTTCCTAAGTGTTTATGAAATATAAATAGATTAAATACTCATGTGAGCTAATGAAAGAGGAAAAAAGATGCAAAACCAAAACTGGAGATCTTAGGAAATACAGTTTGTCAGGAAATTTTGGACTAGTTTGGTTTCTGTGCCAACTTGTGTTTTTCCTGTTTTTATAGATTAGATTTTGATCTAAGAAGAGCTGACTGGGCACTGGCTATTTATTTTTTAATTATATACACCTCTTGACTTGAAAATAGAACCGCTCATTGAATAGCTTACACATGGCTTTTCTCCTTTTTACCTGCAAGATATTCACAAAAGCATTTAACCCAGTCATATTTCTTCCAAATCTGCAGCACTCTGCAAAAGCCTGGCTTCACAATCAGGAATTGCAGATGAATTTTCAATTCCCATCCCTGAGCCGGAATGTCAGAAGTTCTAAACCTAGGATTTTCTCTTTAGATTGATGATTACATGAGGCAGGAGGTAGCTGGGGAAATTTGACCAGTCATTATCTGAATTCAATTACTTCCACGTGGACTAAACTCTCAGTTAAGATTTTTTTATTGTAGGGTTTTTTTGTGTTGATATTACAACCCTGATAATAACGTTACTTATAACAGACAGAAAAAGATGTCACAAAGAAAGCAAAAAAAACTTTCAAGAAATAATATCAAGTTAAGATCTCTGAGTTGAATGTGTTGCATAGGTCTGACTTTCAAAAGAATGGGGCAGCACTGGTTGTTTTCCACAGTGCACACCTGCAGCAGTGATGTGGAATTAGAGAACAGTCTGTTGAAGTCATATTCACATTGGTGACTTACTTGTGTGAGGTCTCATCCAAATGAACAGGACACATCTGAAGTTACCTGTTACCAGTATTTAGTAATAGTGCTTCAGGTTTGACCTGAGCTTTGTTTTCCCTTCTTTTCACAAGCAATCAGCTCTTAGCCAGATTTCATTCAGAGTATCATCCTTTGAAAGTAGTGATGCCAAATGCCTTCTCCTGTTCCTCTTTCAAACCATGGCTACAGAGTACATGAGCATTTGTATAAGCTATTACACAAATACAACTAGGACATTTTCAATTTAAATGTATGTAATATATTTTGCTTATATGAGCCATTTCAATAAACCAGAAGAATTGATGGAGTTGCAGCTGTCAATAAAGCCATTAGCTTTAGGGGAGTTACTCACTGAAGCAGGATGTGTTTTGGATTCCACAGAGGAAGGGAAGATATGAGCCACTGGTTTTTCACTGAAACAGCCCCCCTGATACCACTCCCTAAGTTGCTCATATTAAGCTTGTGTTTTGAAGCACTTCAAAGCTGCTGGGCGACTTTGAGGAAAGCACATGCTGGGGATCAATAAGTTATATTACAGTTAATAATGTGGTTTAAGTTTTGAAATATGTACCAGAGATATGAAATCATACAAAATCTTTTCTTTTTTTTTTCTAATGACAGACTGTGCTCCCACAACTATGAACTGATGTTCTTGCTTTGTTCCAAAGATAGTTTTTTCCTTATATCTTTAACATAATTAAGTGCTAGTCAGTATAAGAAAAATTCATAGATTTGAGTCTGCTGGTTTTGGAGAGAAGTACATAATTTCTTGTTTTACTTGGAAATGAAAGAATGTTTGTATCCAGAGGCCCATCCTATTCCCTTTTCAGCTTTGATTAATTTATTTACATATTAACTTACAGATTATCCCTGAGTGGGTCTCTAATGTCAGTAGCTGTTGCAAATACTAATCCTGTGTTGTACTCTACCTTGTGCTGATGGATCTGACTGCCACACACAACATTGTGGCCTGAATTCTTTTCCATAAAAGTTTGGGCATAGGATGTGGCTCACTAGGACCTCCATGTGGATCACTGCTCAGCAGCACTAGCCATGCTCTGCAGGAGCCAGGCTGAGGGCACTGCTGTCACATTTTGAGTTTTATCAGGTAGCATTTTGGAGATGGCTGTAAAGCTGCACAATCTCATTAAACTTCTTCCTGTGATACAACATGGGACAACAATGCTCTTTCCTTGCCACAGGGGGAAAAGGAAACTGGAACATTAATTAGTGCCTGGATGTATGTTTGCATTGTGGTAGATTCAAACTTTGCCATGTCACTACATAAGATCATTACAATACAGTGACAAACTCTCTATATTTATGAATACTAAAACATTATTTGCTGTAACACAGCTCCTCCTAGACAGAAGTAGAGCAATTGTATTTTTGGGGATAGATACATTACAATTTCCAGAAACTTCCAGTATTGTGAAGAGAAAAAGGAGTTCTGTAAAGATTAAATTTAAAAAAATAAATAAATAAACCCACCCCAACTTATTACTGTTGCTGCTATGGAAACTGAACAAAGAACAATAACTACTTGCCAATTTCTTCTGGCTCCTACAGTGAATAAGCCTAAAATACTGACATTTCAAGGACAAGAATTGCTGTCAATAACTAAATATTTTGCTATTCTGAGATTTACCAGCACATTATCTTGGAGGTGTTTAGTTTCTAAACCTTTGTGAAATTCTTTTTTTTTTCTGAAGTACAAGACATTATAAGTAAGTGATGCATGTTGTTATGGAAAGGCAAATAATTTTTACATGGATAAATCAATTAAAGGGTCAATCTAGTCTGGAAATTAGAAATTAATTCACTACATTTTATATATATTTATAAAGGACAATGCTTTTATAAAAAGAAGAAACACATTGAATCTGTAGGTGTGCCTAGCCCTGCACAGCACCTGGGTGCTTATAAGGAATGAAATGTCCTTGTTTAGATGCTTATTGCCACTCAGTTATAATATGCTCAGTGCAGTTGTACCTCTATGAGAGGCTTCTGCTGAGACTCCCTTCTTCTGATTCACGGATGTTTTTTTCTCTGTATGGAAGAAGTAGCCAAAGCATTTCTGCCCAATAATAATGTAAGGTTTACAATATATTTTTAATAGTCTGCAGTTTGGACTTCATCTGGAAAGGAAGGTGCAGTTATTTTAGGGCACAGAATAAGACTTCCAGTATGCTTTCACCATGTTTTCCCACTTCAAAAACAATAACAATCCTAAACTTACTGGAATGAAATGGCAGCATTCATTGCTTGGCTTGGTAAAAATTTTTACTTGTTAAAATTTAGAATAACATAAGCAAAATTAACCACAGGAAAATTTGTATCTGTGGAGGAAAAGGTATCTATACTCTTCTGGCAAGTAAAAGGTGAGAGAATTAACTTCTGTTCTCCTTTGCCTAGATTTACAGTGGGTGTTCTTGTTGAAAAATATCTCTTCAGTGAGAGATGGACATTCTTTTATTCAAGTTCCTCAAAATATTCTCTATCCTCATCTTTCTCAGTCTGTGTTTAGGCATATGGTATTCTTCCAATTCTCTCTGTCAGATGTTAATTTGAGTATTCTCCTATGTTCAACAAAAAGAGTTATAACTTAAATATCTTTCAACTTTATCCTACAGCATCTCGGTGACAGAAATATTCTTGATGTGGGTTGGAGAGAAAAAGAAAAGTGAAGGGACAGAATGAGTGTTGAAGGTCTTTCAAACCTGAGCAACCAAATGGGATCCATCCCAGGGTGATGAGGGAGCTGGCAGATGAGCTTGTGAAGCTGCTGTCCATCATTTAGCAACAGTCCTGGCTCACTGATAAGGTTCCAGATGACTGGAAGCTGGCCAATGTGACACCCATTCACAAAAAGAGTGGGAAGGAGGACCCTGGTAATTATAGGCCAGTTAGCTTGACCTCAGTGCCCAGTAAGGTTATGGAACAGTTTATACTGAGTGTCACCACGCAGCACCTACAGGATGGCCAGGGTCTCAGGCCCAGCCAACAGGGGTTTAGGAGGGGTTGGTAGTGTTCAGCCAGCCTGAACCAGGTCATGTTCCTTTAATGACCAGGTCACCTACCTGGTGGATGTGGGAAAAGCTGTGGATTTGGACTTCAGCAAGGCCTTTGACATTGCCTCCCACAGCACACTCCTGGAAAAGCTGGCAGTTCATGGCTTGGACAGGAGCACTCTTTGCTGGCTTAGGAACTGGCTGCATGGCCAGGCCCAGAGAGTGGTGCTGAATGGTGCTGCATCCAGCTGGGGACAGTCACCAGTGATGTCCCTCCGGGGTCTGTGCTGGGGCCAGTTCTGTTCAATATTTTTACTGATGACATGGATGATGGTATTGAGTCTTTCATTAGTAAATTTGCAGATGACACTAAGCTGGGAGCGTGTGTCGATCTGTTGGAAGGTAGGAGGGTCTGCAGAGAGACCTGGAATGGTTGGATGGATGGGCAGAGTCCAACAGGATGAAGTTTAGTAAGTCCAAGTGCTGAGTCCTGCACTTTGGCCACAATAACCCCCTGCAATATTACAGGTTGGGGATGGTGTGGCTGGACAGTGCCCAGGAGGAAAGGGACCTGGGGGTTCTGGTGAAAGCAGCTGAACATGAGCCAGGGTGTGCCCAGGTGGCCAAGAAGGCCAATGGCATCCTCGCCTGGATCAGGAATGGTATGTGCAGCAGGAGCAGGGAGGTCATTCTTCCCCTTTACTCAGCACTGGTGAGGCCACACCTTGAGTGCTGTGTCCAGTTCTGGGCCCTCAGTTTAGGAAGGACATTGAGACACTTGAGCCTGTCCAGAGGAGGCAACGAGGCTGGTGAGGGGCTTGGAACACAAACCCTGTGAGGAACGGTTGTGGGAGCTGGGGTTGTTTAGTCTGGAGAAAAGGAGACTCAGAGGTGACCTTATCACTCTCTACAACTTCCTGAAAGGTGTCTGTAGCCAGGTGGGGGTTGGTCTCTTTCTCCAGGCAGCAACTGGCAGAATAAGAGGACACAGTCTAAAGCTGCACCAAGGAAAATTTAGGTTGGAATTAGGAAAAAGGTTTTTTAGAGAAAGGGCGATCAGGTACTGGAATGGTCTGCCCAGGGAGGTGGTGGAGTCACCATCCCTGGAGGTGTTTAAAACGAGACTGGATGTGGCACTCAGTGCCATGGTTTAATTGAGGTGTTAGGGCATGGGTTGGACTCGATGATCTTGAAGGTCTCTTCCAACGCAGTGATTCTGTGTGTGATTCTGTGTGTGACTCCTTAATTATGAACTCTACAAAATTTTACGCAATTGTCCAATACCATTTCTTAAGGATCTTTTGAAGCAGAATGAATGTTAAAAAAAGTAGTCATGGAAATCACAGATGACAGGGAAAGCCACTTACTGTCAGCAACATTCTCTAGAAAGAGTCAGTGATTTTCCTATAGTATCGTTTCTAAATGGTTGTGCAAGTGTACTTCAGTCATAATGGGTGTGATAAGCTGGAGGAGATGGTATGTTTCAGAATACTAGCAGCTATAAATACCAAAACCCTCAAAGTTAACACCTAAATTCCCAAACATTTCCAATTCAATTTAGGTTCTTTCTTACAGAAGAGTTTCATAAATTAATTTCAGGCATTTACAGGAGCCACTGGAATTTCTAATATGTCCTTTAATGCATAACTTTCCTGAATATAATCTAAGCACAATACAGCATCACCAGTAGTTACTCTGTGCTTTTATTGCATGCTTGTGTTTAAGACAGACAACTTTAGAGCATTTTCCTGTCAAGAGTGCATAATTCTGGAAATTCCTTGCTGTTACAGTTTATAGCATCAGAAGCTTCTGCCTTGAATTAGAAGGAGTTTCCAGTTGTATTTTTCTTCATCATTTCCCTAGTAGAGCAGTGAATACAAATGACATTTCTGCCTGGGGCTTTTCAGTGTGCAATCCGCTTATGACACAAACCTGCCTCTCATTTGTCACTCTCTGTCCATAGACAGCAGTCAGTCCTTCAAATGTGGAAATGAAAATTTTCTATAAAATCTTAGAATTATAGCATTGCAGAATCACTATAGTAGGTGGAGAAAACAATGAATTTAAACTACAGAATAATTATTTTATTGCTTTAACATAACTGTGAACTATCTGTCTATCACACATAAAGTTATATTTTAAACAAATTTGCTTCTATAGCTTGTCTTTGTCTTGTATTTCTTAGTAAATTCAGATCTATCATTTTGACAGAATGAAAGTGTTAGTGGATTTAGTACATTGAACAAAGATTCTTTCCTGTCTCTGCTCCAATAACCAGAGTTACTTTCAAAATTTTTGTTAATTTATTTACAAGTTAAATAGAGAGAGAGTTAGGAAATATTTGCAACTCAGATCACCCAAGTTTTGCCATATCATGAGTGGAGGGGAATAGATAAACTCTGCTATCTTAAATATAGGTCCATTAAATTTGTCTACAATGATATCAAGGCTAATTAGAATTTTGTCTACTACAAAACTTTTCTATTGCATGGTAGCAGCTCATGTCAACACTTACAATGTAACAGGTGGATTTTTTGGCTGTATGAAGCTGAAGGATAAAATGTTTATTTTTAGAGAAGCCAAGATTACACACTGCATTTTTAGATGTTTGCAGAATAAAGATATCAGGAATATTCATCTGCAGCAAGGGATTTCCCTTACACCAGACTTCCTTTAAAAACATGACATAACTTGAAGTCACAAGCTTACTGTGGTAAAGTTGTGTTGTTGAAGGAATCATTTGTACCAGATTTCATGGTCTGTAAAATGCATTCAGAATTATGTCAACATATTACACAAGTTGGTGTCAGCAGTTTCGAATGAATTTGAAATTTGATGCATATCCTACACACACATACACAAATAGGATTTTTACATTACAATATCCTAGAATGGTCATTCCTTCTCCCCAAAGCAGAAGTAATATGAAATGAAGCAGTAATGACACTGTCAGTTTGAAGTGTTCAACAGTTTAAATGTCACTCCCATTTGCTGGATGACTCCTTCTCTCTGGAGCAGATATAGTGGAACCATGGAGGAAGCACTTTAACAGAGGTCTTAAAAGGGTTAATAGAAACTTACCAATAATTTTCTAATGAAAACCAGGTAGTTTTGCATAGATTTTTCTATTTCAATTTTTCTGCAGAGAATGGGAAATACAGATAATTCTAGGGCTTTTTCTGACAGAAAACATATTTGGCCTTGTTGCTTCTGTGCTGGTAAACTGAGGCAAGGAATGTACCTGAGCTCTGTCACTCTGTCATGTCATCATTCCAGCTCTTAACCAGTAGGATCCATGGCACGAGTCTTCCTCCAACTCACTAAGGTTTCCTCAGACAATGCCTGGATGTGCTGCAAGGTCAGCCCCTGCCAGGACCATGAGAAACAGAAAATTTGGGTTTGAACCCCCTGTTTTGTGGAAAAAGGAAGACCACTGTAAGGACGCAGACTGCATCATGATCACAAATGTGCCCAACCCATTTCATTTGCACAGATGTTGCAAATGAGAAGAGAAGGGAAACCTACTCCTGGAAATGTTTTTGGAGAAGAATAATATTCATTAGGTGAAAATTATACTTCTGTGAGAAGACTTGCAAATATTTCATTAACAGCAATCAGGTTTTGTATAAGACTAAACTGAAAATCACTAGATCAGCTCCTGCTTTTATGCCACATTCCCTCACTGTGGTCTGAAAGAAATGAGGAATATTCAAGCTACTTGCTAGTGGGATCAGAGAAAGACACCATCTTCTGTTTGTGTGTGAAGCCAAAAAAGAAGAATGGTATAGTATGGGTATGGGTGCTGCTACAGGATTGATTTGTCATGTCAAATAGGTAAGAAAAAAGGAAAATCAAGAACAAAAAACATCGTTGTGTTTTAAGTAATTATCTATTTATCTCTTGTGTTTTGTTTTGCTTGCTTGTTTGGTTTTTATTAGTTCTTCCTTGGTACTAATCTTTCAGCTCTAGTAATTTTTTTCTTTTTTTTCTGCTACCTGTTGATTTTGCCTTTATCTTTTGGAGGGAAGTTGTGAAATTGTTGCTTTCTTATTGGCAAGCATGAAAGCTTGGTATTTTATCATCAGTATTCACTGCACCATTCAGATAAGAATTCACTCTGAATATAACCCTGTGTGAAGAGATTTACTGCAAATTACTGCTCTCTGTGCAAGGTTACAAATGCCAATAAGATACTGGAGGCTCAGAGATAGTGCTCAGCCAACACCTAAGGGTCAGCTAGATAAGTAAAAGGCAGATTGCTTTCCATCACATTGATAATTTCTATTTCATTTGGCATTTTTTCCCTGCTCAATTATACACTTTATCTAAACCAAGTAGAATCTGAGAAAATTTTTCATTAATATTTTTGCATTTAAATAAAAAATAATTAAAATAATTTCTATGCAAAAGAGTGGAAATTTTTGAGTTTGTATTGAACAGATCATGCTAATGCAAGCAGCCACATGAAAAGATGTCTCTAGATTATCTTTTCTTTCTCTCAAAGTGCGAGCAGTCACAGTGTCAGCATATTTCACTTGCAGATTCCTCACTCAGATCATAGCGTTTTTCCATACTATTCTTCTCCAAAAAGGATCAACGTGGTGAATAACCATCCATTTCCTGTCTCTAAGCTCTTAGAGCTTGCAGTTGTATTAGATTTGCTTCCACTCACTCTCCTTTTCCTAAGTACATTAGAGCCTGCAAGTGTCAAACATCAACACAAATAACCATCTGGAGAGTAAATATATTTGGATACAATAGCACTTAAATCACAGATATTTTCAGTTTAGTTCATGAGATGACTTCCCCAGGCCGCAGTGGACATGGAGCAGTGGGGGAGAGAAGCCAGTTAGGTTAACATGAGTGCACAACCTCTTTGTTCCATGTGAGAGATGGTACGGTGCTGCTGGGAGCCTTGGCAGGGAGCACAGGCTCCTGCTGGGAGGCTTTCATGGGCTTCTCCCTGCTCCATGAACCCCCCAGATGGAGAGATGATCCCCAATCCTGGAGCATGGCTCGGGGACTTTCCTCCCTAGAGCTATTTTTCAGACACTTTTGGTTATCTCAATACCCCAACACATTGAGTGTCCTTATCTTTAGTACTGGCTAAAGAAAACCTTGCTGATGATCACATTGTTCAGTTTTGATTTGCTGTTGGTTTCTGATTTGCTTCACTATTGCTGGCACTCATGATATGCTTGTTCTGGACACCATGAGTGGGACTTCTTGAAGACCTACAAGTTGTTTTGCCAATTTGGCTGCTTCCTTGGTCACAGCAAAACCATCCTGCTGCCTGAGACAGGGGGATGATCATGTTTTCAATCTCAAATATTAAACTTCAGATTTAGGAAGAATCTGACTGAGATTCAACACATAAATATATTTTATCCTGTTCTGGAAGGAGATCCAGAAATTCAGTCTGGACTGCATTAACTTGTATTCTTTTAGTCTGCACTTGACCTTCAAATTCTAGTGCCTTAAGGAGAGAAATTTGTAACCAAGGAAACATGAATTATTTCCCTTATTATTCAGTAAATTTGACACAAACTACAGAAAGCATCCATCCATTAGCACTCTAAAGCTAGAATGTTGTCCTACTTCCTTTCCTATAATTTCTTTCTGTCTTTGATAAATTACTTATAGCTTCAATGTCAGATATCATGGATATACAGACCATAGTAGAAGAACTAAAAAGAAAAAAGCAATTATGCTCCTTGACATATATGAAGAAAGATTTATGATTTCTCTTTCCTCTGTAGATGAAATGTTTCTTGCAGAAGTATAGTACATTACCCAGCAGTTCCCTCTGAAAAGGGTTGTGATGGGAGGGGGTAGGGTGTGTCAAAGATCCCAGATTGTTATGATTATCTCTGGTTTTAATTAACAGTTTTGACACCTTTCAGACAGAGCCAATTCTGAGAAAGTGGTGATAAGAATAGTGATAATGTTATGATTAATGCACATAATCAGGATTAGAAAGACCAAAGTTAATACTGTAGGTTGGCTACAGGATTCTCTGTTCTGTTTTAAACAATGTTCAACATTTCCTAAGCTTAGTTAGACCCCAGTCAGGCTGAGTATTGGAGAAAATATGAACATGGCTTTTTAGTAAAAGGGAAAAGGTGATTAGAAATAATCAGTTCATGCCAAATGAACTCTTTGGTTTCTACTGCAGAAGTAAAAATAACCCTGCATGGCTTTTAAAGATAATACTGAATTTTTCATTCTTTAGTGTTATATTTTTTGGGTTTCTTCTTTCTCCATTCACAGCCATCCAAAGTGTACCAAATAAACAAACATGCACAAACCATAAGAGTTTCCCATGTTGGCAGGTATATTGCAGGCAGGAGTCATCCAACCAAAAACTTGCAAGGAAACCTTTCTGTGAAATTTCTTAACAATTTGAGTTGCAATTCAAGGTCTCAAACTGTGAAGGTGAAAACAGAAATGAAATTGTTTCAGAGCCTTTTACTGTAAGTACACAATTTATTATTATCTGTCCTAGTACCGAAACAATTGGTGACTGGGGAAAGAGAAGGAAACTTGACTTGGTGCGCATAGAAACTAAGTTTAGTTCAAAACCTTCCAGTGTAACTAAGTC
Organism: Argya squamiceps; assembly: GCA_037834095.1. Taxonomy (NCBI): domain Eukaryota; kingdom Metazoa; phylum Chordata; class Aves; order Passeriformes; family Leiothrichidae; genus Argya; species Argya squamiceps. Next base: position 101,303,743 of record JBBMKD010000145.1, on the reverse strand, counting down.
AGATTGGCAAAATTATATGATTTATGGACTGTTAATTAAATCTCCCTTCTCTCTGTCATTATAAATATCTTTATCCAGACAATCAAGCCATGATTATCTGATGACTGTACATGGCATACTAATGAAAAACTAGACTCAAACAACTCAAAACTTGGCAAATATGACAGTAAAAGACAACCACAAGCAGAATACTTGTCAACTGTTCACAAATAAAACTGAACATACAATCAATAAATAGTCCTTGCATTTTAGCAATTATGTAATGAAAATACTTTATAAATATATTGAGTGCAACCTCAGCCAGTTTGCCAATGGCACTGACACCAGGCTGTGTGATGTGATTGACCCGCCGTGCAAACCTCATGAAGTTGAATCAACAAGGCCAAGTGCAAGGTCCTGCACCTGGCTCAGGCCAATCCCAAGCACAAGTACAGCCTGGGTGGAGAATGGATTGAGAGCAGCCCTGGGGAAAAGGACTTGGGATTGTTTATAGATAGAAACCTGGACATGTGCACCCACATCCTAGAAAGCCAACCACTTCCTGGGCTGTATCAAAAGATTATATGGTTCAGATTAGATAATGGGGAAAAAAAATATCACTGAGAGGGGTTAGGCACTGGAATAAGCTGCCCAGGGAGATGGTGGAGTGACCATCTCTGGAAGTGTTCCAGAGGCATCTGGATGTGACTTCCGGGGATATGGTTTAGGGGTGATTATGTTGGTGCTGAGTTGACAGTGGCACTGCATTATCTTCCAGCCTCAATGAGTCTGTGATCAGCACTGTGACCAAGGCTCTCAGGAGCCCTCACCTGGACTGCTGTGTGCTGCCCTGGAGTTCTCAGCATAGCAAGGACATGGATCTGTTGGAGCAAGTACAGATGAGGTCACAAAGATGCTGAGAAGGGTTGAGCACATCCCCTATGAAGACAGGCTGAGAGAGCTGGGGTTGTTCAGGCTGGAGAGAAAAAGGCTTTTGGAAGACCTTATGGCACCTTTCAGTACCTAAAGGGGCTTCTAAAGAGCAGAAGGAACTTTTCAAAAGGATATGTAGTGATCAGATAATGGGAAATAGCTTCAAACTGAAAGAGGGCAGGTTTCCATCAGATATAAGGAAGAAATTCTTCATTTTGGGGTTGATCAGATATTGGCACAGGTTGCCCAAAGAAGTTGTGAATTTCCCATCCCTGGCAGTGTTCAAGGCCAGGTTGGATGGGGTTTTGGGCAACCTGGTCTAGTGGAGGGTGTCTCTGCCCATGGCAGGGGATGGAACTAGATGGTCTGTACTGCCCCTTTAAAGCAAATGTATTCTACAGTTTTATGATTCTATATTCAAAATATTTTATTAAGGTAAAACCACCTATGGTAGTTGCTATAATAATATGAATTCCTTGATTCGATCTGGCTGATAAAGTTACCAAAGGTAGAGTTTTCATTTGAGAATAACTTAAAAAAAAATAGCTAATTATTTTTATTATATCATGATTGATCTAATGACAATTATATGAGATTTAGCTTTGCCCAGCAAATAAAAGCTGTATCTGTGGCATTCAAGTCTATATACTATAATGTAAGCAATCTCTTCCATAAAAAGAGTTGTGCAAGAATGCATTTCTCATCAATTGATCCATAAAAGGAAAATACTTTCATTAAATAGCTTTGAGCTCTAGCAGCTCCAGATAAAAATTCAGTACTCTTAGAGCTGGGTTTTTTGTATGCAGTCTCATCATCTGGTCCATAACTTCTAGTATACATAACATTACTGGACTCCATTACAAGAAGCATTAAAATGAAGCTGTAGAATATTTTAACAGTTAACATGCAGAAGAATATTATAAAATTATAAAAAGTTAGATTTTTGTGCCTCTGTAAGTGCTCACTAAATCTTGAGTTTCTTATTTGCTTGAGTAAATAAATTTTAATTGTTATGAGAGTTCAGACAGCTGAAATAACTCCTTTTTCCTGCAGTATTCTGTATTTGCATAGACCCTCTCCTCTAAAAGGGTGACTACATGTGACAGGTAAGTCTTGCTTATATTTCTGTCTTTCCTTTACCCTTCAGCCACGTCAGCTTGGCCTCTGTTTCTTGTTGTCTACTGTGTTACACCCTATTCAGCATAATGGAAGCCTAATGCTGATGGCATTGCTATTGTACTATTTATCAACAGACAATAATAGTGAAATGACAAAAGATAATTACTAAACGTCATAAAAGGGGATAGGTGAAAGCATTCTATAGTTTTGATATTACTGACATTACATTTCTGTGAAAAAAATGAAGAAAAAAGTCAAATTATTTTTCTTCACAATATTCACTGATTCCAGTGCTACCACAATTTCTTTTGTAATTAATGACAAGTAAGCACCTTAAAGTAATCAGATAATTAATTCTGGAAAAAGTACATGGGATAGAAGGGAGAGTTTTTGTCTGTGGTACAAAACATTTATCACATCTACGCAACATTTCCATCCATCACACCCATTTCTCTTGATTCTCTGTGCATTTAATTGGATTTAATTTTCCTGACTTCTATTGTTTTCTGTGGTGGTTTGGATGCCCATCAAAGCCATTCTATCACTCCCCTGCTCACATGGGCAGGGGAGAGAAAGTATAACAAAAGGCTCATGGTTGAGATAAGGGCAGGCAGAGATCACTCCCCAGTGACAGTCATGGGCAGAACAGACTCAGCTTGGGAAAATTAGTTTAACTTATTACCAATCAAAAGCAGAACAGGATAATAAGAAGTAAAAAACATCTTAAAACACCTTTCCCTTACCTCTCCCTCCCTCTCTTTACTTGTGAACTTTATTCACAGTTCTTTATTCCTCCCCTCCCAGTGGCTCAGGGAGCTGTGCAAAGGGGATTACAGTCAGTTCATCACGTGTTGTTTCTCCTGTTGCTTCCCCCTCAGGGACAGGAGTCCTTCCTCTGCTCCAGCACGGGGTCCCTCCCACAGGAGACAGGCTTCCAAGAACTGAGGCCTTCCCGTGAGCTGCAGTTCCTATTGCGGGGTCTCGAGCTGCTTTACCGGCTAGCTTGCTCTCCCCCTGGCAAATATGGAAGATCTGATGGGTCTGAATCTCAGGCTGAAGCGTGGTCAATGGTGTGGAAGAAGAAGAGTGGACTCTGCACGTTGGTCTCACTAGGTTTTATTATGTCCTCGGAGCTGGCCATGAGCAAGAGCATCTCTGGGCCTCCATCTTCACCTTAAGTACCCCAGGGGCGTACACCGAGCAGGGGGAACCCAGAACCAATCCAGGAGGGGCAGGTGTGACCCAGTACAGGGATACAATGAAGAAAGGTGGGAACCTGAGGACTCTGCCAAATCACTTAGCACCTTCACTAGTACCTTCCTAGTTTTTGCAAGGTGATTGACAAGGTCCACTACCAGGGAAGGACCACAAGGGGTTTGGGGATGGGGATGTAGGGACAAACCATTACAAACAAACCACAAAAACATACAGAATTATTGGAAATCCCAAAATGCACACTGCCACAAGTGGGTCCCTAGAGTGGACCCCTCTCATGGGCTGCAGTCCCTCAGAAGCAGCCTGCTCCAGTGTGGGTCCCCCATGGGGTCACAAGTGCTGCCAGCAAACCTGTTCCTGTATGGGCTCCTCTCTCCACAGGCCACAGGTCCTGCCAGGAGCCTGTTCCAGGGTAGGCTTCCCACAGGGTCACAGCCTCCTTCAGGCACCACCAGCTCCACTGTGGGGTTCTCCATGGGCTGCAGGTGGATCTCTGCTCCCCCATGGTCCTCCATGGGCTGCAGGGGCACAGCTGCCTCACCATGGGCTGCACCAGAGCTGCAGGGGAATCTCTGCCTGAAGCATCTCCTACTCATCCTTCTGCACTGACCTTGGGATCTGCAGGGCTTGTTGCTCTCACGTGTTCTCATTCCACTCTACTCTTCTCTGTCCACAATTATTTCAGTCCATTAACTTTATTTTTCATTTTAAATATGTTATCGCAAAGCTGTTACCACCACTGCTGATTGGCCTGGCCTTGGCCAGCAGTGGGTCCATCTTGGAGCCAGCTGACCTTGGCTCTGTTGGATGTGAGGAAGCTTCTGGCAGCTTGTCAGAGAAGCCCTCCCTATTGGACCTGCTGCTATGAGAACACTGCCACACAAGTCCAAAACATTGGCTCTCTATCCAAAACAGAGAGACAAAAGACAATTCAGTTGTCTGAATATAAGCATTCCTGTCTATTTGAGTTAGCCTAGAGATGCCTCCAGCTGCTGCTACAGAATGGTGCGAGACTTGCCAAGACAAGTGTTTCATTTGTCAACACCACGCAGGTGTTTGGACAGAGTGGGACATCCCAAAACACGTGCTCAGGGATCTGAATTGAGACCACACATATGTACATTTTCAGAATATAACTTATCCTCTTTGTTTGGACCATGTAGCTCAGAATGAAGAAGTGCATTAGAAGGAGGTAGCTACCCTTTCCCTGCATTTAGCAGAGAGAGTTCAGGGACTTCATTCAGTTGGCTATGCTTGCCACTAAATATATGTTCATCATAACTGACAAAAATAAAAATTTATTCAAACTAACATTTCATAATATCAACTTTAAAAATTGAACCCAAATTAGAAGCACCACCACCACCCAGTCTCCCCAAAAGTGTCAGTAGGACGTTAAGGTTATCCTTCCGTTGTGAAACTTAATCTTCTACTAGGAGAAAGCCATTGGAGATTAATTAGGAGCAATGACCTATGGAAAAACCTTTAAAAAGAGGACTGGAATACTTTTTGTGTTGCCATTGCTATTGTCAGATATGTCAACAGAGAAGATAATGAACTTTTGGGGAAGAAACCTCTATTGGATATTTTTGCAAATACATTAATAAACCACACAAAATGGTAACTTCCATGAAAAACTAAAGCTGGCACTGAAGTCTCAGCAAATAAGTAGTTCAAAAATTAGAAAGTTAGACAGTTTAATTTCTTCCTCCAGTTTAGGCCTTTTTCTTTTTTTAATTTGCAGTAATGTCTTGACCACTAGTATACAATATCCTTCTAATCTTTCCTCACTGATCTGTTCAGGTTTGTACAAATATACCTTTAGACTCTTTGGAACCTGGATTAGAAAGCAGGTATCTGACCTCCCAGGGGCCTATCCGAACCCCCACCCTGCAGAGTTGATCAGGTGCCCCATCGCAGACTGTGGCTGCTTCCACAGAAACTCCAGAGTCAGGCAAAGATCCAGTACAGTGACTGAAGGTAAACCATATCATTATTATTTTAGGTAGTACGAAAAAAGGCAAAAATATTTTTGAAAATTCATCATTATGCTGAATCCAAAGCAATTACTCAAACAGCTAATAATCCATTGCTTATTAGTACAACATGTTTTTTTCAAGCATCTGGATGTGGGTGTTAAATCCCAAACAGCTGTTAGTGATTCCCTGCTGTATTCCTGTATTTTTATTATTATAATCCATGTATCTCTTGAATATTAGAAACATTTTAACACATAGAGTTACTAAGCAACTGCTCAAGATAGCTTTATTATAGGCATATTTCTTGCATGCTTCATGAGGCTGCTCTGTGAACAGAATTATCAAAGCACAAGAATAGGAGCTGGAGAAAGAGATCAGCTAAAGGAGACAGCAATTTTAGAGGACTAATTCTATGAAACTTACTCTATTTAATAAACATCAAGGACTCAAAGAGCATTGAGGCTGTTAACTTTTTACAGCTCCAGGCTTCACACTGACAAGTGAGGCTGGCTGCAAGCTTCTTGCCACAATCAAGATTTTAAAGACTGAAGTCTTTCTATCTTGGCCCTAGAATTATACTTGTGTAGAGCATATTCAACCATTCAACCTTAAGTACAAACCTAATTACCCCAACATAAATGAGCAGCTTAGTATGACAGATTGTATGTGGTAGTAGTGCTTCTACAATGCAGTGTCAATATTCCTCATTTTATTTAGTCTAGTTTTTGCACCCTTTAGTTGCACCTCATCATATTTTTAGGCCTTTTCTCCAATATCAAGAGAGCTCAGACCTTACATCTTTTATAAAAGCCAGATATATCCTGTAATCACATGATTTCTCAAAGCTGCAGTGCTTGGACACAAGCAGCTATATATTTATTTTATATATTGGTCAGCAGACTTTGATTATGGTAAGAGTCTAAGAAACTGTCATGCCATGGTTTTTTAGTAAACTGCAATTTATATACACATTAATGCTTAAAGTAACCAATATACAATTTAATTAGAGATACGAGGAGAAGATGGTAATAATGTTCCCTTCTGGAAAACTAGGTGTTTCTGAGAATGATAATGCCAAACTAGACTAGAACATTAAAAAAAGTGAATATATAATACATGAAATATTGTTCATTGAAAGGATTTGGGCTTTAAGGCTAAGTACTTTATAAGCAAATATGATTTTGTTCAGTCTGAAAAATACAAGCTGTTTTCCTTTCCTTCTGTACTTCTAACTCCAAGTGTGCTATGGCATTGTAGAATGAATTTTCTGTATTTTTTTTTCTAGCAGTAACACCCACAAGAGGATCTGCAGGAGTTAGCACATCTCCTGCAGAGCTTGTGTTCAGGCAAAATTAAGAATTCTTTCTGGAAAGCAGCTGACATGGAATAGAGCTATTTGTCTTTTCCCTGTAACCTTGAGAACTCCAGCTTCCAGAAACACAGCTTACTGCTATGCTAACAGGTCTGTTACTGACAGGCAGTTGTCTTAGGCTTTACTGCTTGCCTTGTGCTGTGGTTTCTCTTTGGGAGCAGCTTACCAGCTCTGCCACCTACCCCAGGCAACAGCACAAGTTCATGGGTCCCTCAGTTCCGCTAGCTGGAAGCGTGGTGAAGCTTTTGGAAATGAGAAGAGCGGACCCCTTCCGTGGGTAGAAAGATGTTTATTGCT
>JBBMKD010000145.1:101281021-101296749 GCA_037834095.1 Argya squamiceps | reverse complement strand
TTGAGCACCTATGCAGGGTGATTGACAAGGGGGTCAGGGGAGGGGTTTGGGAAGGAGCAAGCTGGGCACATACAGGCTTAACCATGCACCGCAACAGCCTTGCAAGCAAAATAAATGCATGTACTGGCTACTATGTTTGGACTCGTATTAAGCAGAACAAGCACCAGTGTCTGATCTACAAGTTGGATAAACTGTTTCTGTATAAATGAGAGTTTTCATGTAGAAATGCAGTATGCTTTCACATAGCTAATCAAATGGGATGCAAATACATTGAAAAGCTGTAGCATCCATATTTCCCATTAAATGGATGCTCACCTTAAAGAAAGTGAAAAGTTCTACAGGATAACTTGAAAAAAATAGTTGCATGTTATTAGCAGGGCAAACGTGATAGTTTTTCCAAAGTATACTTTTGGGTCAAATTGATTTCAGATTACTTGGAATGTGAATCCACATCAAAAGCTGTGGCAATCCTTTCTTGAGCAAGTCTCATACCAGCATTGGCGTAGTGGTTGCCATAAATTGCCACCAGGAAGAGGGAGCACTGAAGAAAGGATGGGATGAGTTTCTATCCCACACCCAAAACCATAGTGGGAACCATAGCAACCACTGAGCATGAGAATACAGCATGTTTCCTATGACATAAAGAACATGATAAACAGGTAGACTCACACTGGGAGCTTTTAATTTTTAAGTGGTTGATCACAACATGTGAACCCTAATTTTATGTTGAAGAAGATTTGCTTTTGGGATGCCTTATTTGGTTCATTAGTAACTGGCCACACAATTTCAGACATTAACATCTGCTTCTCTTCCACCAAGCAGCTCCAAAGTTAAACCTGTAGTTGTGTATCATAAAGCTTTAACCTCTCAACACTATCTGAAAGACTCACCTTTGTTAGTAAATAGATCCACCAATTTTTGAAGATGGACTAGCAAAAGTCAACACTAGTGATATGGAGGATGTTTATGAATATAAAAGTACAGGATTTTAGAAGCAGCTTTTGGTGATTTTGTAAAAGTAAAGAAACAGCTTGTACTGAGAACACACAGAAGATGAGCTATTAAGCTTGGTTGTTAGGTAGTTACTAAGTAGAAGTCGTATAGATAAGATGCATGATGTTGAAACTTAGCAAAGCTAAGTATGAAATCCAGGTATTTGTCAAAAATCGATAAAGCAGAACTTTGTGGCCTGAATCCAGCAAAATCAAGCTCCTAATCTTTGGCAAGGGCAAAGTGACATGAAAAATAGCCAAACCTCCACTGTGCCTACCCAGAAGCAAAGATCAACCTGAGGAAGACATCGGCCTTCCTCCCAAGACCCCAGCTCACGAGCACCACGAGGTATGACAGCTACTTAGAATAGGAAGTGAGAGAAGGTGGGGAATGGGGGGGTGGGGAGGTGTGGGTTTGTGGATCAATGTGGATTTAAACCTGGACCTCGTCCTGACCAGGTACGCATGGTTTGGAGGAGATATCCCCCCGTGTGTCCCAGCTGGAAATAAAACATGCTTGCTTTACAATTTCTAATTGTAATTCTGTTTCAGGCATCTTCTCTGGAAATACACTCACCAGCCTTTCCCCACTCACCTGAGGAATTATCTAGGATAATAAAGATCATTTCTTCAGACTGCTCTATTTTCGCTGTAGAAGGAACATGGCACTGTTGATAGAATATGCTTCTACTAAACTGCTTTTTTTGTGTAATATCTGGAAAAATAAACCAGCTTTGTATTTCCTTTTGCATAATACATTAACACCCTGTCACCTATAAATATTCAGACTCAACCTCCTGTCAGATTCCATTTGTATTTCTATCTAGTATTTTCTTCCCTTCCTTTCAGCACACTCTTTGATGCTCTTCACCCTTTTACTGGCTCTTAGGAGCTTGTCTGTGCATTAAATTAATTTAGCAGCTGCTTTTGAATATTCCTGTCTTTAAATCATACTTTTAGGTTGATTTAATTTCTGAAGTAATCTAACTAGGTGATAAAATACCCCAATGAAGATTTCTAAATACATTGGTATTCACAAAAAAAACCTGCAGATTACAATCATTCTCTCCCTTAATCCAAAATAACATTTTATTTCTGGTCTTAAAATAAAGTCATTGCTACTGAGACTCTTCCTAGTGAAGTGAGACTATGATTGATGCTGAAAATATAATTAAATGAATAATATAATATAATGTAATTTGTAATTGTAACATAGTTCTACCATAGCAGTCTTTTTAAATTCTATTTTAACCATATTTGATATAGTTTTTGGAAGCTATGAATGATTCTGGGAATAGAAGAATTCTCATCTGATAGACTTCCTACTTCCTGCATGACCATTGGCAATACAGAAGGGTCCAAAGATCTTCTACAGTGAATACTTTTAATTTGATTAATATGGTCAGTTTAACTGATTTTTTTCATCTATTTGTTGTACCTCTTATCACTTTGAGCCACTTACATGGGGATCCCCACATAATTCCATTGGCTATGGATGGAATCTGGAGGGTTCAAATAAGGAAAATTTGTCTCTCAATTTCTGACTCTTTTTTTTTCAAGCAAGCTGCTTCATCTGGACATGTCACCAGCTCTGGTGGATTGACCTCATTGTTTGGATATTGCATCCACAACCGCCTCCTCTTCACTCTTGTCCTTCTCTTTGTCCTCCATGATGTCTTTATATATCTGCACTACAGAATGAAAAATGTCCCGGGGCGACACTCAGCACTGAGACCCCTTTCCTACACTCAGCACTGTTATGTTCCCTGCCTGTTTCTGGAAATTTCCATCAATATGTCTCCAAGACAAATCCCAGGGCAATCCTGGGGTGCAGTCTTCCTGCTAGGAGGCAATATCATTAAATCTACCCGTTTCCCAATGCAATCATCCCTAACTCTCACTCATGCTGAGACAGCAGGCAGGTCGCACCACATCTGCAGAAAAACTACAAAAATGTTGCTTCTGGGCCATAAAATCACCAAATGTGGGCATGTAGGTTAGTGTTGTGCTATACGGTCACATGCAGTCTGTCACAGAGGGAGCTAGATCAGAACTGAGGGTTGTTTTAAATAATGAGTTTAAATTATTAATTATTCTTACTTCTTTGCCATCACCTCCCCCCCAAAACAAAGAAAAATTTTATTATTATCCACTTCTACCAGTGAAACCCTTAGAATTGGCCTTAAAGAGACAGATAATTACCTTAATGCAATTATATAAATCGTTGATGCCAGTCCTGGAAATCTTAACATTTTGAAAAGTACATATGTGCTTGTATATATATATTGCAACTGAGAAAAGCTACTGCTTGGCAAATAAAAGCATATTGTCAATGGAAAATTTGTCAAAATCCCAATTTTCTACAGGCTCTTACATTGGTACATTTTTCTAGCAGCTTTTTTATGTCACCAATGCACTTGCTGAGAGTAGACAGATTCTGGGGGTTTACACAGGTTAAATTACCTTATGGCATTGTACGATTGCTTTGGAACACAGCAATATATCTACTGTATCCAGTGCTTGGGTTCTAGGCACTAGCAACATTATTTAAAGCAAGGAGCTGTCATGAAGATTCCGCACTGACTCTTTGCCCCAATACAGGTCAAGAGGAGAATACAGCTGCTTCATGCTTCCAAAGATTTTAGCAAAAGAAATGACAATTTTTTTGTTCCACACTTTTTATTCTGCTTCTGCTATTTATATAGTTAGGATATAGATGGAAATAAAGATTTCTTGCATTTAAAATGTAGTGAGATCTGATCTCCCACTGAAGAGAGAGGGTTCAGGGTCTGTAGTTTTATTATCAGTAACTTTGGGCATCTGCCCCTGGTCTTTCCCTGGGACTGGGATTATAACAGTTATTCTCTTCATTGATGGAGGAGGAAAATAAAAAGAGGAACAAATGTCAACACAGTGATGTGTTTAAAAGGTCAGAATTATACATGAAGTTAGATCTGCCATGGGACAGGACAGCAGTGCACTAAAAAGGGAATGACCAGCCCTGAGGAAGTGTCCTGGCAGTTCTGCACCAGGGAAACAGCCAGGAGTTTTCTCTGTGTTTGCCAGCAAGGACACAGCTCCCTCCACAGTGGCATCAGGGACAGTAAAAAGCCAGACTCTGTCTTCTACATGGACTCCACAACTCTGCCCAGCTGCCTCTGCTCTGCCCCTTAGGCATGGAGATGTCACAGCTCCAGCCTCCTGAAAATCTGCTAGGCAGTTTCCAAGTCATTGTCAGATCCCATTGACAACAGACCTCAAGGCTCTTCTTTCTTGTACAAAAACAAAACAAATATCTGATATATCCCTCATTTTACTTTATAATATCTGACTGGAAACACATCACTTGTAAATATAGAAAATATTTGACTTAATTTTTATTTCAATCAATATCTCAACGCACATTCCCAAGGATTTTTGTTAATACTGACTTTAAGCAATTAACAGATGTGATTCTTCTTCCAAATGTTAATTAAGGTAGTATAGTGAACAATCTGTACTAGGACTAGATGTCTAAAGGATGTGCAGAAATTCTCCTTAAAAATCTGGTGCTTTTCCACAGCAGTTAACAACCCTTTCCACTCATGTTATGATAAAGCCTATAGGAATTTTTAGGAATTTCAAAGCAGTCTGGACCCCAGAAGATGCCAGTAAGGAGCTTGCAGAAGACCTGTTGAGAACCAGTCAATGCTCCCTCTCACCCATGCACCACCTAAAACTAATTATGAATAAACATCTGTGAAATTATAATATTTGCTACAGGATGATAAATCACAAAAGAAACAAACAAATATAAAACCAAAAAAAAAAAAAAACAACAAAAAAAAACCCCCAAAAAAACCCAAAAAAAAAAAAAACAAAAAAAAAAAAAAAAAAAAAAAAAAAAAAAAACCCCAAAACTCAAAGCAAACAAAAAAAGGGTCCAAACCAAACAAATTTAAAAAAACAGAGAAAAAAACCCACAACAACTCAAAAAAAACCCATAAAACCCACCAAAGTAGCTGCTAGTCACAGGGAAATATAAACAACAACCTTTCCCTGCCTTTTTTTTTTTAATATATTTCATTTTGTTTGTTCTGAGCACCATCTGCTGGATGTTTCCAGCTTGCAGTAATATCCCTCTGGAATGAGAACAGGTTATTCACACACAAGCTGAGTGAGGCAGATCCTGCTCCCACATACAAAGATACCACATTTTGTGTAAATATCCTCCCAATCCTCATAAAACATGGGCAACTGACATATGTTTTATCATTTATTTTTAAATAAATAATAACCTACGAGAGCACTCAGTAGGTTGTGGACTGCATCAGTGTTGGAAGTGTTAAAATAAATCAGTGGTCAGTGGTACAGCTGAGTGCTCCTGTATCAGGCACTAATCTGCTCTTACCTCCAGACAAGCAGAGGGTGCCTGGAGAAAGACAAGCTCTAATCCTAATTATCAGACTCATGTTTACTTGGTGTTAGAAGGTGTAAAAAGAGGGGTTTAACCTTCTGCTTTTGTTTTAGGCTTATTACTCTGCCTTGTGACCATAATCTGATGTGTTTGCTGCTTAGAAAATCCCAACTGAACTTCTCCAAAATGTCTGGTCTCACTGACTGTAGTACCTCCCCATTAGAGCCTATTAGACTTGTTTAAGGAAAAAACAATCTTATCTCATCTTGAAATCTTCAAGACACCTACTTCAGAAGCCATTCAAACTATGTGCATGTAAGCTGTGACATTAAAGTGTCCACACTGGTCTTTATTAGCTGTTGTTTAATTTTTTTAACATTAATTTTGCAAATGTTAGGGGATTTTGGCAGGTATTCATGAAAATCTTGGGGAAAAAAATAGCAATATTATGATTCTTTATCTGTGCTGAGTCACTAACATATAATTACTATCTGTGTGGACCTGATACAGTTATGAAGAGAACTATACCAAACACTTTTGAGCAGAAAAGCAGCCTTGTCTGAGCTATACCTTGAAGGGAATGATATTAAGGAACTCTTCCAGAATTGTCTTTTTTTTTTTTTTTTAATTTTAATTTTTATTTTTATTTTTATTTTATTTTATTTATCACAAACCCCTTGATTTCTCCCTGAAAACTGGGGCCAAATGGAGATGTTGCTAAGGGCAAAGGCAAAACTAACTAGTGCAGAGAGAAGGAGCAAAATAGAACGTCTAGAATCACATTTGAGAGGGATTCTAGATATGTGCCTTATAAGGCAAGCCATTTACTCTGCAAAGAACACATGTCAAACAGAAACCACTTCAGGACAATTTCCACTTGTTATTTTTCCTTTGGTAGCACAGGATATATAGGCCAAATTGAATATACCATCTACAGTGTCTACAATAAATAAATTCCTTCTACTTTGGATTTTATCATGATTATATGAAGAGTATGGGAGTCTAGATAATAGCATGTGTCTGCAAAGGGTAGATCAAGAACCATCACTGTGAATGTTAAAACACCCTCATAATTTCCTTAGAGACTTTCTTTTCTGAAATGAAAAAGATTATGAAAAGGTTTGGGTTTTTTTTTCCTTCCTTAGACCCAGTGTGATTGCTCTAGCATTCCAAAAGATAGTATTCAGGAGTTTATAAGCAAAGAAATAACAAATTTTGGGGGGACAAAATAAAAAAGTAAGAACTAATTTTACATTAATTTTGCAAATGTTAGGGGATTTTGACTGGTATTCATGAAAATCAAAAGATGAAATTGATAGCACTATTGTTAGTAATTTACTCCAGATGGCATAGCACTATTGCCACTGTGATCCAATTGGAGTAGAAACAAAAATATTTAAGATTTATGGAAAGATGGAGGAAGCTGATGTTCACTGCCTGAGAATGTTCTTGCAATGTCTGATAACATTGAAACACATTTACTGAGGTAAAATCAGGGAGTTGTGCCAAAATATAGGTTGAAATGGATCATGTATCCAATTTCGCACTCAATGTAGAGATGGTTGCAAAGCTGAATCCACCTTTGAAGCCATAATGTGGTCAGGGCTTTGTCAAGCCAAACTTTGTATCTGAGGACCAAGATACCACAGTCTCTCTGGGCAACCCATTCCAGCGATTTATCACCCTCATTATAGTAATTGGCTTTGTCTTCTTAATTGGGATTTCAACTGTCTGCAGCTTGTGCCCATTTCTGCCAGCACTGGAGGCTGTGCACCTCTAAGAACAATCTGGCTCCATTGTCACTGTAAATACTTACTAAACTGCTGGAGAAAAAGCAGTTTGTTTGCTCTTCTGTGGGAAGGACAAACCCATCTCTCTACAACTGTATCCATGTCACATGTGCCAGTCCTCGAATCATCTTGATGGCCTCTGCCATACTCAGCTCAATTAATCAGTGTCTTATTTGTGCTGATGTAGTGATGCACTCCACACACCCAGCAAGTGTTTTCCATACAGGGAAAACTTGGACTCACCCCTTAAGGTAAAGAACCCAGAAACTTCAATGCCCTCCTGACAAGGATTGGCTCAGTGCCAAGAGATAAGCATCTATTGGACCTTGTCACCGTTCTTCAAACCCTGTATCTCTCTCTGTTGGCTGCAAGCCAGGTTGTCCCTCCTTGAACATTCAGAATTTAGGAAAGAGCATAAAGGAAGTAAGAGGCTCTCTGGAGTGCTTTTTAGCAAGGTGTCAGAGGTTTCTCAGATACCTGTGTGGGGCTTATCATTTGTTTTCTGTAACATTTGTTATTTTGATATTTTTCATTTATTAAACCTTTTGCTTTACAAAACACCTCTGAAGAGCAGTCTCACTAATTAATTTTAGCCACTTTTCTGCAAAGGCCGAACCCTTGGAGACTGATACATTAGAACGTGGTTAATAAGACTCTGGCCACGTGTTTACCTGCATCATGCTGAGAAGCACAAAACTGGACATAGTACTTTCAAGGCGGTCTTAGGACTGCTACACTGGATAGACAGCAGCAATCACATCCCTCTTCCTGTGCCTGTCATCTTACTAGTACAGTCCTTGATGTTCTTAGGCTTCACTGCAATACATACAAACCAGTTGCATAAAAACCAAACACTGCTGGGTATTGTGTTGCTCTAATATAATTGTAATATTGTTGTGCTGGACTGTAACTGAATTTCCAGAGAAAATATGTCATTAACTGCAGTTGTTATTTAATTAATAAACATATAATGTAAGCCATGCTATCTGTTTTAAAGATAATATCTTAACAAAGTTCTGTAAGCTGGAGAATCCCTCCTATGAGGTATACAACAAAATACCATGTGGGAAGATACAGCAAATGCAACTGCAGTAGAAGCACACACCCCTTTCGAGTGCTGCTGTCAGTTTTATCCAACACTAATGAAGCTTTGTAGAACTCCTACAGAGCAGATAATTATTACATTATGCAGAGGGGAGGAACTGAAGCATAAATAAGCAACTGAACTAATTTTTAAGTCCGCAGTTATGGCCTAAATGACCTCTTACTGAGTGGGAGTTTTAGGAATGATTTAATTAGAGGAGAACTGGGTCAAGGCTAAATGCTTTTGAAAATCCCAATCTACCTTTTCAAACTCAAGGTCGAGCAGAGAACAGAAGTCAAAAGAAGGCTCCTCTCCTAATCCTGTAATTTATTTACGCATATCATACGCATAAACAGGGAATCAGATTCCTTCTACCCAGGCTCTAACATTCCCATTGGTTAGTTCCACAGTTCTGGGGAATAAAAATAGTCAGCTAGGTAGTAGATGGATATAATACTATATAGATTTTTTTAAAACATTTTTTATTTCAGATATTTAGTGTTAATCTACAATACTTTGGTATCCAGAACACTTTTCACACATTGCAAATAAATTATATCCCATGAACACCATTTTTATCAGGGCAACCTGTCAAGCTACCTTCTCAACAACATATTTTCACAACATGTTAAGACAGTTTGCTTACCTTCAAATCCTGAAATGTCTTTTAGAAGACATAAGGATTTTTTTCTTTCTATTTAATGATATGAAATTTTTTTTGAAGTGAAATAGAAGATCTCAAAAATGTTCTTCGGTGAGCAGGGAGATTTTCTTTTATTGTTTTCTTAGACAACATTTCAAGGATAATCTTAAAGACCTTAAAATCAGGGGTCTTTATTGTATCACAACAAAAATTAACACTCTTGAAAATGTCAACTTTATAAAGTAATAGAACAGAAAAATCAGGAAATAACCATACAAGTGATGAGTGCCACAAGATGGCACTGCTTCATGCCATCGGCTCGATTCTAAGTGTCCTAAAATTATTAACAAATTTAGTAACAGAGATGATAAAATAAAACCAGTAAAAGGTACATATATAGGCTTATAAATATAAAATTAATATTAATCAATTTTAAAAAATTAAAAGTTTGCTAAATAGCAGATTGTACAGAAATAGGGTAGAACTCATTCAGCAATGACATACTTGCCTCAATGTTATACAGAGATGGAGAGGGCCTGGAAGTAAAGAACTCATTAAGATTGTCTAGTATTAAAGCCTTCATTTTAAGACTTAAGATTCAGGAAATATTTGTCCCCACAGTATTCCTCAACCTTCTTCTTTCCTTTGAAAGATAAAATTCATCTACACTGGTTTCTCTGGTCAAAAGAAGTATTTTGCAGAAGAAAGGAGTTCTGTATTATGGGCACTTACACATTTGTGCAGAGTGTGTGTATTAACATTATTGACAGGCCTAAGAAGAATTGTGCCCAAGCTTCCCACAACAGCAGAGTGACACAGAGCACCGTGTTTCGATCCTGGAGAACAGGAATTTGTTTCAAGTTGGGAGAAAGGTGGATCAAAAGAAATCCTTGGACACACCCAATACATTCAGTTTGGTATTGTTGGTTGAAACTCAAGACAGTTGATGCTTATTCAGACCTAAAAAGTTGTGTCTCTTCTATTAGTGGTTGGTTCCATAAAGCTCAGGTAGCTTTATTACCCACATTCTTTCATGAATGTCAACATCAATTTTACCTGGAAGGTCTTGTCCTGGACCTTCTTTGCATTTCTCAGGAACATTGTGCTCCCAAAGGCCTATGGAAGAAGGCATTCATTCCCACTGACTTCACTGGGAAAATGTAGGCCATTAAATCTTTGCCTGGTTAGCAGTATTAAGTTCTGTGTACAAGTCCTGCTGGGGAGCATGTCACCCAATTAATGTACAGCCTGTCTTTATGTCAATACAGGGGAGGGCAACTTTCTCTCTTGTGGGAACATGTCAATTTACAATATTTTTCAGGTGCGTCTTAGAAAAACATGCGTGGGACATTTGACTGAGTTTTGAGTGGCAACTCATCACATGTAGAGCTGTGTCTTCAAAGAAAGACAAAAATAAAAGGAAAATCTATGCTGAATTTAAAGGGATGTCTGAAATTCTTTCCTTTTTGGATTATTTAAATATTACCCATATTTTTTCTACCTCTGTATTTGGAACATGCAGGAAAAGAAAGTATTTAGCTACGAAATGTGCATGTCTGTGTACAACAATACTACCTTAAGTATGAAACATCAAATTTGATAAGCACTGCTAGAAGCCTTTCTAAAAAGTATTCATTTGCTATTCTAAAATATTTGCCTGCCTTTTCTTAATAGTAGAATCATTTAGATTGGAAAAGACTTTAAGATTGCGTTCAACCATCAATCCAGAACTGCCAAGTCCAGCACTAAACCATGTCCCTAACACCACATCTACATGCCTGCAGGAACGGTGACTCACTTTCCCCAGTCCCACCATTTGACAACTCTTCTGGTGATTAGATTTTTCCTAATATCCAATCTAAACCTACCCTGGTGCAACCTGAGGCCATTTCCTGTCATCCTGTTGCCTGTTACTTGGGAAAAGAGATTGACACCCACACCATGGCCCAGCATGGTGAAGTGCACTGGCAGAGTCTGTCTATGACTTCATTGATCAAAGGTCCATTCACCTCTACTATTGGGAAAAAGGTTTTCAGGCATTATTTTAGCAGCCTTTATGGAGAAGGATGGCAGAAAAAAAAAAGGGTGAGTAACATCAGGGATTTGGGATACTTTAATCTATTCAAGACAGGAAACGAATAATAAGTGTGAATCTTGGCAAAAGGTTTCTCAGCTCAGATCTTTATGTGTTTGCTGGGAAAGGAGGAGAGACAGGGGGGGAAAAACAGACACAGTGTTTGGAAGATTGGCTCAGGACCCTGAAATATGTGTTTGTAGAGAGCTCCTATTCTGCAGATAGTCCAGCCTTGTCATGTCTCTAAGCAACAAGATCTATAAAATGCACTTGCAGTAACAGAGAGTAAATTGCCTCAAATGTGCATAAATTTCAAGCCAGATCTGAATCTTTATTTAGTGATTGATTTCTTGTCACAGTAAGAAGGGGAATAAATATTGTTATGGCTTTAAGAGTTTCATAAAGCTTATTATTTTTCAATATTCATATAATGCCCAGAAATTAATTATTTTCAGAGTTCTGAGTAATGCTCAAAATTTTGGGCAATGCCCTTTACCTGAAAAATTCACCTCTTGATATTTTTCAGAGGGTAGGGCTGAGAGAATGTAGAAATCTCTGGATTATGGAATATTCATTTGTGCTATACCTTTATGTAAAATACACTTTTTTTCCAGTGTTTGTGATCTAAATGACATGAAACATTTATGTAAATAGTAATAAATGCATACTCTAAATCTAGAAGTAAATTGAGTTAAATTATGAAAAAAAATTTTAATAATCCTGTTAGAAGTGCACTTCTAAATTGCCACATGCAAATATGAAGTATGTTACCTCTATTCCATGTACATTTCTCTATTTACATAATTATATTTAGTTTTTTATAAAAAATGTTACAAATTAATTTAAATATTTCTGATAATTCACAACATTCATTAAAAACTGTAGAAGAAATGAAATAATATTTTAAAATGGAAAACCAATGTTTTGAAGATTAGGAATAAACTAGTATTTATGGGACCTGAAAACTGGACCTTTTTTCTTTTTTATACCTGCATTAAGGTAGCATTTCAAAGTGACCAAATAACTGATTGAATTTTATAGCACAGAAACAGCATTCTATAGCACAGAATAAAGAGAAGATAGTAACAGCTCAAATGAGGTATTAAGAGGTGTGAATTTGGCCATCATAATAAAGTTGGTGCTATTGAAGATATGGGAGTTTTATTTATCCATTAGATATGCCAAGGTAGGTGTATAGCAGCAGCATTCTGACTGGGAACATTGGAGGTCAATGTGTAATCAATACAATTTGTGATATGTAGAACAATACAAATTGGTTGGACAGGAACCTGGAGAGGGTTTACTGTCTGTCCCTCACTTGATAAAGTCTCTTTCATTGATAACATCGTCCGGACTGGATAATCTTGTCGAATAATAATAAACACCAAGCACATGTACAGAGTCCTACAGATAGAAACATAAGCATAGGTGCCTCCATCTTGAGCTGAGTTCCATCCTAGATGTATTTCTAGAAGACCATTGGAGAGCTGATGTGATTGTCCACACCTTGACTTCTAGGATTATTAGATATGTGTTAGTGTTGACTTGGTCCCTACCTGCCACTGTAGAATGGCCTGGATCACCCTTGTATTTGACACATTTCTTTAAGGCTTCCAAATATGCAAGGCATCCCAAAAAGCAGTGGATATTTATGTGTGAGCAAGTGAACAGAGGATATTTTTAGTTTCAGTATCCCTTTACAGCACAAAAATGGCTCAGCAAGCACCAAACATCTATAGTTTTCCTGGCACCGAGTAGCTTTAGTACCCTTTTTTTCTCCCCTTTTATTTGTGGAATGTCTTACATAGCCTGGTCTCTGGTTTCAGATAGTTTAAATGGCATTAATCTGCCCTATTTTACACATTTTTATATGATCTGACCTCTTAGAATAATTTTCTAGTCAAGGAGGCTAGGACACATTTTTAGACTGCAATTAAATGTGTCCTAAAGTACGTGGTTAAAATAGGTCAGATGAATCACATGCCCATTTCTCCTGATTGTTTATACAGTATAGCTAACTCAGGTGTATGCATCTAAAGTCAGGTCAGATGAATCATGCAATGTGGTATCCCTTAAGGACAGATTTGAAGGGAGGAGCTGCATTCCTTCCAAAGTGACTTGTTACCACAATGTTGTCAGAAGTCAGAAAGATTAATTCTACTTGCATATTTGTATGAAGTATGATCATCATTTTGCATGTTATTGTTTGTAAGTCTCAACAAGTGAAAAGTTTCACCGTGGGAAAATAGGTATATCATCATCACTATTCAACTGAGCATTTTAAAATTATTTGGTTTAAAAAGAAGCAGATAATCTCACTTTCACAATATTAGTCTTAAACATATGGCACAAAATTCGTTGGCTTGATGTCTTTCTGCCACTCTGAACACAGGAGAACAGCAAGCATGTTATGCAGCACAAGGGGGACCAGATAGACAATGACTCACTATGAATAAAACCTAGCAGGGCAAGGCCCATGCCTCACATAAATTAATCACTAAAAGAGACTTGAATTTACACAGCTGGTTTATACCAGAATAATTATTATTATCATGTGATTATTTTGTTCTGGTGCTAGAAGTCCTAGACCTAAATTTACTCTGTCCTCTAAACAAAGACTGACAGTTGAATAAGGCCTTGCTGGGATGAATATTTTAGCAAATGCTTTGTTCAGCATAGACTAATCCTCTTCACTTTTGATCCAATTTATCAAATCTTCCTTTATGCAAGCACAATTCCTAGTGAAACTGGATTGTACACAGATCAGTGAAATTATGGAAGTTAGAAATAACTGGCAGCATCTAAAAGTTCAGCAAACATGAGCAGAACAAAGAGTAGAAAGCAGGGATGAAGGGGATGAGGGAGCTTCTCTGTCAAACTGGCTTTGGTATCAAGAAAATGTCAAATGTTTACTGCTAGGCAATAAATTACTGCATATGGCCATGATATATGCATATGCAAGTTGCTAAAGCTGAAGTGGCTGAACAACCATGAAAAGACAAGAAAGTTGAAAATACCTTCCTGATGGAATTGAGGACAAAGAAATCCTTAAAGAAAAAAAAGACATGGAAGACTAAACCTGAATATCCTTCAAAGGCAGTTCTGAAGAACTGCATGAGTTCAGATTTGTGCCAGTTCTTGTGCAGCCTGAAGATTTAATACTGAAGGAGGTACACACCTATCCTTGGCCAGAGGTTTGTGAAGCATCTGTAAAGTTAGTCAGACGAAGGATGAGAGAAACCTTTAAAATCTAAATATTACATAAATGTTACATAAATGTTACTAATCTTTACATGAAAATTGTGTTTTCTAAGCCTTTATGGCAGTATTGTTACCTTTGCTAATACTCCCAGTTGGATGACCGGATTCCGCATCCCCAAAGGCTGGAACTTGCGAGAGTTGGACACCACAGTAATGGATTAAGGTTAAGTTATGTTTAACACCTTGCTATTTCATGTGAATGGAAAACTGAGAGAGCCAGGAAAAAAGGCTTTATAGACAGGAAAAAGAGATAGCAAAAATAACCTGTGGTTTGCAGTAGTCAAGGAGATGTGAGTCTTCATTAAAAGGGATGTTATGTGCCTTAGGAATTCTTTTTGGCTCTACTTTTAAAGCACAGTAATGAATATTGTAACATGGCATTTTTTGTTGCACCTCCATGCATTCTATATTATCTATAATTATTGTGTCTCTGGGAAAGTTATGGATATTGAAGTTATTTTACTATCTTGAATTTTGCATCCTAGCTTTTTCACAAAAAAAAAAAAAAGGGGAACGAAGGGAAGAAAGGCTTTAAACATATATTCAAATGAAAGATAGTATCTATAAAAAAGATCATCTTGAAATAAGCCAGTAGACCTCCCAGGAATGTTCTATTCCAAATATTGTAGCAGTTGGAATGAATACCTCCTGCAGCCTAAGCCTGCTACCATAACTGGTCTGACTCTGTTACAAGGCATCCCAACAGGAAAAAAAAGAAAAAAAAGCATAATTTTAAGGACGTGCAATGACTCTTAAGTGCTGTCCTCATTGACTATGACACAAACATCTAATGTTCTTAGTGTCACTTTCTACAATCAGCACTTTAGTATGTGCAGTAATTTTTTTTTTTAAAGGATATCCTATTTCACTAGACCTTTTGTAAGGGCTTTTTAGAACTGGTTGCACAGAAGCTGCCAAGACCCATATTTGCCAGTTCTTTGAACAGTTAAGCCTTCTCTCAAGTGACCTCTCTGGTTGCAGTTGGGCCACCAGCCCTACACTTTGTCCCTTTTCTTTTAGCGTGCTTATAAACAACAGTAACTGCAAGTGTGTATCTATAAAGAAGAAAAACCATACAAGGTTTGATCAAGAACCAACCTGTACCTTTACAACTGCCTACAAACATTTGACTTGTGACAGACCTCACATTATATTCAAATATCTGTAGTGTGACATATGGATGCCTGAGGCAAAAAGTGATGAAATGCTCCTGCAGGCATTTGCAGGTCTGACAGAAATACTGGCCTCTGATGAAGATTCCAAACAGATACATACAAAAAAGAGCCACTGGATTTTTAAGTAACTGTAAAGAAAAATGATTACTACTTTCTGATATAATCAGTAGGAAGACAGAAATTAGGAGCATTGCTTTTCTCAGAAAACTTTTTGCTTGAGCCTAAGTCTAGCAACCTCAGGGGCACCGAGGAACGAGGCAGACGCAGCAGGTCAAGGGAAGGCTGTGATTCTTTATTCTCCTCTAATTATCTG
>JBBMKD010000145.1:101267599-101280921 GCA_037834095.1 Argya squamiceps | reverse complement strand
AAATACATATTGTTTTTGTGAAGCTTCGTGAGAATCTCCAGTTCGAGAGTATAAACAACAAAAGACTTCTGCATCAGGGCAACACCTAAGATACACTAAATTCCATTAAAATTCAATTTTCTTACAGGAATCTACTGGTAAATAATTGTAACAGGACTGGATTTTGCTGGCCTGGGCCACATGGCAGGGGCCATGACTGACCCCATTCCCATCTTGGGCTCTGGCACTGGGGAGCAGGGCTGGTGAAGGGAGGACACCCTCGGTGCTCCCCAAATCAGCCCCTGTCCTGCACCCTGCTGCTCATTTGAACACTTCATTTGAAACACGGATGTCCCAAGGTGCCCTCAGCAGAAAATGAATGGAGGAAGCTCAGTATGCCATGTCCTTTGAAGGGGGCCTCCAAGGGCAGCTTTGATCCCAAGGAGAGGCTGGGTGGCAGGCAGAGCTCTGCTCCCACCTCAGTGGCACCAAGAAGGTTTGACAGTTTGTGCTCATCACCAGGCTGAAGCAGAGGGCCTATTTCTGATTCCTAGAATGGACTTGATTTGTGAAAAGAGGGTGTAGATGTTTGGTCTAAAATTATAGTAAATTTAAGGAAAGGCTTAAACAAAGGCCGTAGGAAGCACAGCTGATGAAATATTGAGGTATCTGTGAAATAAAGTAGGGATTTTGAGAACTGCTTTCCAGATTAAGATGCCTAATTTCAGCCTCAGCCACAAACACCACAACTTGCACTCATCACTACGGCATCACCTATGTTTTGGGCGGCTACAGAAAAAAAAAGATTTCTATAATCAGAACACAATTTTGTGAAATACACTGTGAAATTTCTTCCTTTTCTTTCATTCCTAGCACATGTCACTGCTATAGCTATGTCAATAATCCCAGCCCTTTATTGCTGTTCCTGTCAACATATCCACACGGCCACAACAGCCATTATGACTTGCTGAGATGCACATAGCACAGCACAGTATTAATGCTCCAGCTGTGAATGGGAAATCAGAGATGGAGTCACATTTTTCCTTACTGCATGCAGGTAGTAATTAAAGCTACCAGAGATTTTCTTCATTGGATTCTCCCTGGCTCCCTGAAGTTCCATTCCCAAACTTTATTAAAAAACAATCTGTGCAATGTTTTTCTGTGCAAGGTATAAAGTGCCCTTGAGAACAATTGTTTGTGAAGTGATGGGCTTTTGCTGTGCTTTAAAATAGTTCTAATATTTCTGTATATACAGGAACACACGTCACTGTACACATGCAAGTACTTTGTTTGCAGTTTGGGTTTTATCAGCCTACGTTAACATAAACATGCCCTTGACAGGTATGGGGCTATGTAGATACAGTATCATAACATTTTAAGACTTCAAAGACGAATTCTCACTATTAGAGGGTTTATGAGTTCTATTATATGCACAATAAATGGTTACAACCAGAAGGAAAGAGAATCAGAATGCTTGGGTTTATTTAAGAAAATATAATTAATATTGCTGCTCATTTTTCAGCTCTTACTTTACAACTTCATGCTTCATGTTTTCTACATAAAATCTCCTCTTAGTATATTCGTGACTTTTCTAAACACTGCAGACTAAAAGTTCAGTGCCAGCTAACTCTGCCTTCTATCAATTTTTTCAATGACAAGAACGTGTGCACATGTGTTTCCTGCTCGAGGTGAGATTCATATTTACAGGATATGGAAAGTTAGCAGGACAAAAGTAATGACTGTGTAGAAGGAAACTCACTTTCATTAGCAGGCATCCTATTTACTCTACTGTCACCTCCCATGATATGCCACATACCATTTCAGACACCAAAGCTCTTTTAGTGAAAACTTCCTGCACAGAAAATGGAAACTTTGACAAAAAAAAAAAAAAAAAAAAAAAAAAAAAAAAAAAAAAAAAAAAAAAAGGCGGCTTAGTTTACCCTGGGAAAAAACTTAAAAAAAACTTATCAGTCAGATCTTTCTTCAGATATACCCACCCAGCATCTACTGAGCCCAATGATCACATATGAACTTGATCACAGAAGATTATGAAGAATTATTTGGTGTAATTAAATTAAAAGAAAACCACTTTTTTTTTTTTTTTAAACTCACTGCATTCTACTCACTGAAGGACTGGCTGCCCTCAAAATACTTTTTCCAAAACCTTTTAATGATGACTGATGCTAAATTTTTCCGGCAGTGGCTGAGGAAGAATTCCTGGACAGAGGAATAATATCCAGTGGGATTGGACAATGACCCTCAGCAGCGATCTATAGGATTACTGTGGGATAAAGAAGAACAGCAGTAAGTTTGCATCCATAAATTCTCATAAAATGGGCCCAGAGATCCAATCACTGTGCTGGAGGCACCACATTCAAGCCAGTGGCTGGATTCACAACAGTGGGGGAGCTGCAGGGCACATGGTTACTTTATCTACATATGGGCACCACAAGAACTGGAAATTTAAGGGAAATAATTTTCCGTGCACATAATTCTCCTACAAGTCCTCTCTGCACTTGAAAACTGGGCTCCATGTGATTGTGACTCAAAGTACTGAAATTAATATAAAACCAGGAGAAATTCCCATGAATTGGTCCAAAGACTACTTTTGCCTAATTTTTTTAGGGTTTCTAAAAAAGTACAAGAAAATAACTATTATTTGAATGTTGCAAGAAATGGCAAGCTTTGCATCTTTGTTTAAAAAATGAAAGTTTTAGATGCTAATTTCACCCCAGAAACACCTGCAACCATTCTTTTGCAAAGGCTGTAACACTAAAATTTAAAAGGCTGTCATTTACCCACATGGTAAATTATATTCTGTGAAGCAAGATTTGACCATAAGTCAGCTCATATGAATGACTGAATTTAGAATCATGGGATAATATTCTTCTCTGCTCAGTGATGCATGAATTTAATTTTGTGCAGTGATACGGATCACTGAAAATAACCATTTCCAGAGTTATGGAAGATCTTGCCACTGATTAGAAACCACTGAGTGTGCCTGAATATAGGAACAAAAAGGCTGAGAATCAGTATAAAGATCTGAAGTTCTAGCTTCTGAGAAAAAAAAAATGTGTGAATGGTTCACTAGTTACTAAAATAGATCGAGTGTTACAACAGCAAGAGCTTGTAGATGTTACTTGTGTAATAAAAATATGGGTGGTAGCAAATTATATTGCTGTGAAGAGCAGATGAGGAGAGACGCCTACTGAAACCTGATGCTGCCTTTGAACTTTAAAATTTTGACTTAATAAGCTTTGCAGTGGCGCTGCTTAGCGAAGAGCTGTCACGAAGGGCAGACTTGTTTCAGAGCAGAGTTGCTTTATTAAAAATCCTCAGCATTTCCATAAAGTCCTGATTCAGAAACAGAAGGAGGAGTTACACTGAACTTGACTGCTGACCTGACAGTGAGAATGGCGCTATTGTGCCCAGGACTGAATATGCATATCTGTGCTTCTCTGCCGAGCTTCACAGGGCAGCTTCCCTCCAAGGGAGAGGAACCCTTTAGAGATCTGAAAGCTGCTACTGCCTGATACTGAAACCCTGAAACAGACCCTAAACTCTGTAGGTTTCACAGCCATTAAGAGGTTAAAATACAACTTTTAACCTTCTCCCTTTTTTTCCCTCTGTTTGCTGTAGGGAAATCAATGGACTGCAAGCCATGTGCAGCAGTGTGGCCCATGGCGTCATCTTTGTGCTATTCAGCAAACTGCAAGCTAGATGTGCTCAATTAATAGTGAAGATTGTCAGGGAAGCAGAGCTGGAAATGCTTATTTGGTACTGCATGAATTGAACCTGCTTGTTTGAATAAAATACTAATTACCTCACTGATTCTTTTGCATTAAGCCTTCTCTTTATGCTGCGCTTTAGTTGGTGGGAAGGAGTTAGTACAATTCAGCACAAAATGCGATACAAACTAATGCTTGGGAAGGAAAAACTCTAATGGCACATTAAGTGTTGTCAATTGCATGCCTTTCTCTATTATTGCTGAGCTTTCAGGATAAAGAAAATACCATCTGTAATCACTGGCTGCACAAATAAAACACACAGAAAGGAAATTCATTCCCTCATCTTGAACCTCAGAAAAAGGCAGGGCTCTTTTCTGCTCTGCATGTGTTACTAGGAAGACTAGCATGCAACTAAATCACATTTTTCCCCAGATTTTAACTGAATTTCAAACTCTGTGATGCAGATAGATCTGCTTGTGATTTCATCTAGTAATGATGACAAGAAAAGCTATTTTAGTTGACTTCTTCTGTGCCATCCTTGAGACATAGAAGCTGTCTTCTCTAGGAAAACTTTTAATCCTTTTTCAGTCTTTATCTGTGGTTTTCTTGTGTCTTCATCCTGATGGGAGCTCTGGTGCAGTTAAACATTTTCTTGTTAAGACTGCACTGAGACAGAGGTCTCGGTTCTAACAACTCCTTCTAAAATGACACCAACAGCAGTAACCACTTATTTTAAGCAAAGACATTCAGAAAATACACTGAAAGACTGAGAGGATATGCTTCATTCCAGTTTTACGTTTCATTTGTTTTATGCAAAATTAATTGTTTTATAAATATAAGAGTTTCTCCTGTAACAACTGAATGAACACAATTTTTGTCATAGGAGAAACAGTTTTCTATTGCCACCTTTTAATGAGCTAGAAAGGACTGCCTGCATAACCTGTTGTTTGAAAAACACTTTGTTTTGCAATACAGTGACAAACTGAATCACTCTACAAGGTAGAACTGCAGGATGTCTAACTAGGATCATTGCAAGAAGCAATGCCAATGCAACAACATCCTCCGAGTTCTTGTCACCAGTGGTGAGAAGCTCCTCTCCGTAGAATGAAAGCTCAAGGCAACATCATGATGGAAGATGACTTTGTGGGCTTTGGGATGAATGGATCTCAGAAGATAAAACAGGGAGGGGGATGAGATTGGGAAAGGTGACATTATTGGGTAAACAGAAGGAAGTGAGATGGAATAAGATATTCATTTCTTAATCATAGCATTTGATGGGAAAAATGACGCAAAGATTTACTCTCTGTTGCTTCTCTCTACTAGGTGGAAACCAATAGCAGCTTTCTAAGGTCCTTGAGAAGGTTGTCAAGAAGACCCAGCCCTTCTGCGTCCCTGGAAGTTTTCAGGGCCAGGTTGTATACAGCCCTGAGAAATGCAGCCTTGTAGAATGAGATGATTTTTAAGATCCCTTCCAACACGAACCACTCTGTGATTCCAAGAGAGAGACAGGCTCTCCCGAGTGGTGCATGGCAGGTGGAGGGGTTTCGACAATGCATGTATGTTCAAAAGAGACGTTCAGACTGGTTGCAAGGCAGTGTCCTCAACACGGGGACAGTCATGAGCAGAACAGCTTTCACACAGAGCCTGTGCAGTTTACTTTCTTGAGGGCTTTCATGATCCAGCTGGATAAACACCTGAGCAACATGGTCTGATCTCAAAGCTGACTCTACTTGGAACAAGATGTTGGACTAGACACTCCCTGAGGTCTCTTCCAATAGGAATTACTTAATGATCCTGTGACCCTATGATTTTTCAATTTTTTGCGGACACAGGTCTTTTTCCACGCATATAAATGAACCTTCTATTTATTCTTATAATTGACTCAGAATTAACTATTATTATCTGTTATTATCTGTTTGACTGCTGACTGTTGACTTTCCATAATTACCACTGTATTTATCTCTCAGTTTAGTGATATTTTATTTCATTTACATATAGACTCAATGCTTGTAAGAAGAGATGTAAGGTTATTTAGAGAACTCAGAAGAACATATACAGCTTTTCTAGTTCAAATGCCAGAAAAGGCAAAAATAGTTTACTAAGAATAAGGATATTTACTTTTTTAAAAGTAGTTTTAACATAATCTAGCCAAAAGATAATATATGAGCTATAATTATTCTAATTCTAATAAGACAGAAAAAAACAATAATGCACTTTTGGGAAGTGAGGAAAGCACTATCTCAATGTTCCTAACACTTCTGTTGCTGTGCTGTTTGTATTACATGCTAGACAAATGATAGTCTAGGCTTGGAATGTCTGAATTGTGGAGGGCTTAGATTCCATTTGAGATGGTGCCAACATGAAAACAATTTAACAGTACTGATACACTTGTATTTTCTTTTAAATTTTGCACTCCTTTTTAAAGAGGTAGCATTCTTGATTTTTCAGATTTTAGGTGAAAAAAAATAATTATAGGAATGTGAGGATTTTTTGTCAAATGACATGTAAGACAGTGTCAAACTTATCTTCCTTGATCTCAAATACATAAAATAAATTAAAAAAAAAAAAAAGAGGCCGGTCTCCTACTGGCTTGCTTGTAGTATAGATGTTCTACATTTTGTGAAACACGGACAAAGAGAACAAAGAGTCCTGCAGAAAAAACTCACTAGGTTTACACCAAGTGATTTTTATACATCCTGATACATCAAAGAACAGACAAATCCAAGTGACTTTAACAAAAGCTATAGCATGCTCTTTAAGTTGTCTGCTATAGCAGAAGAGCCAAATAATTGTAGGAGAACTCATTTGTTTAAATGCCTTGAGTTTGCTGGGCACTAAGCAGATGCCCACTCCAGGAAAAATCAGCCCACCTCTCTCCACACTGTGCTGGAGTCTGTCACATCTACTCATATCTTCTTCTAGAGTTGACAGGTTGAGCACATCTTAATATGGTTCAGTCAAAATGAAGTGACCCAAGAGAGAATTACTACTTAAACTGTTTAATCTAACCTGTCTCATTTTGACTACAATAAACTGCAAAAGTCTTCGGGGACAATAAACAGAGGCAAGCTATGAGTGGTGATGGGGTGGTATCAATACAATGGAACTGAGAAGATGACATCCATTCACACCTTAATGCTCTTGCAGGGGAGGGTCTGGACCCTGCAAATCCTTTCCAAATAGTTTATGCAAGACAGGGTATTAGATCATATAATGCGATGTAGTCTTTAAACAACAGTGCTGCATACTAAAGCATTTGCTAAAACCAGTATTTAAAGCTGCAAAATTAAGATTTTAGGAATTAGGAAATATCAGAATCAAAATTTTCATGTACATTTCCCATAGTCCAGTTGGGCACCTACTTTTCTTTCTGGCTGAAAGGCAGAGGCTTGGAGAATTGGTCTATAAACAATAGGCATTCATGTATATGGATTTTGCAAAAGTAGGATCCACACTGATATAATATGGGAAATTCAAAGCCTGGCCTTTCCTATTACAAAAGACAGGAATCTAATTTAGCAAGCCAACTGTTACTTCAAAACACTTGTGTAATTTCCTATAACAACTGCTCATCACTTCATACATCTTCAAATTGGAGTCCTGGCCTTTTAAATTACCTACAAAGATTTCAGCTTGATTGAAGTTTGGTGACTGCCATGTAACAATGGGGCAAAATTAGATGGCTGAAATTTCCATTTCCATCAGCTCTGTCCTCCTCACCTTTGAAAGAGCCTGTCGTACTCAAGGAAAGCTCTACTGCTTATTTCCTGAAGTATATTCTGAATATTGTGTTGGTCAGCAGCTATATGAATGTAAATTGAAAGAAGAGTCCTAGGCCACCTGAAAACTTCAGTGGCCCAGGAGTTGCTCCAGAAACAGTTCTCTTGCTAAATGTAACTCTCTTGCTACATTTAACTCTGACACAAGCACAGGAGAAGTGGCTGAGGACCATTTCAATTCTCTAACTTGAATTTATTCTGGGTGTAACTGAGTCCTACTGGTCAGCAGAGGAAAATAATTTTAGGAGTAGAACAACAATAGCCACTATGTTCACTGAGGAGTAGCTGTAGGGTTGTGGTTCAGCCATGCTGCTAGAGAAAGCTTCATTTATTGTTGTTGTTTTGAAAGAAACTTACATAGGCATGGCTGCTCAGAGTATTCAGACTCCATGATTTTGATCCAGGCTGAGAGCTCTTGAGGAACACAAATGAAGAAACCAGGAAAGAACAATCAACTTTTATAAATGTTCTGCATTTATAGGGTATTATACATGGTACATCTCTAGAAACAGGCTTTGTCCCTGATGAACGCCATAGTTCATAGAAACTTACCAAAAATTAAATATATATATATATTTTGGTATATAGAATATGCCAAATATACACAGGTTTCTGTAAACCGCCTTCTACAGCAAATGTAAAAAAAATAGCTGACACATAAACACCAAAACCAGAAGACAGCTCTCTGAAAAATATCCTTTCAATGACATTCACACATGATATGATAATACATATATATAGCACTTCAACTTGTGTTGCTGTAGATGCTGTGTTAGCTTCTCGAGCTCTCAAGTCAGCATTCCTATGTGTGGGAATGTTGGGAGCCTGTGCTCCTCTGCTTTCTCCATAAGTTCTATATGAGTTTGGTGAAAAATACAGGATTTTCAACACAGAAAATAACACAGAAGTAGCAGGGCTGTGGTTTGGGATAATCATGACTTCATGGAACACAGGTTGGATTGCTGCTTGCTTTCCATGTTTGAGTAAAAAAGTATGTGAATCATGCCAGATACACATTTAAGCTGGATAAATACACTGAAGAAAATGTCTAGCAGATAATTTTTTAAAAAAATCTAACTCACATAAATTCCTAATCATCTATCTATAGCTCTGAAACGATGGAAGTTATCCATCTTGTATTCTTGTGATTCCTGCAGTATTGGTTACCTCATTTGCATAAAATGAATAGAATAAATTGTTACGAATCCAAAAATATACGGTTGCCAGGATACATCTTGCTCGATGCAAATGAAAATGGGTTTGTGCCGACCAGCTTAAAGTAATTTGGAACTTAGACAGTTTCTTATTAATAGTGATAAATGAAACATTACATATACAGTGAGCTATTGAAATTATTAATATTTGTTTGGCAAAGGGAATGTTTCTTCAAGCAAATCTGAACTAATGGTTGTACAATGTAATTCTAATAAAATACCCTGAGGTTTTGCTGTAGAAGCATCATTCAGAGAGAATATTCCATGCCTGCTTCTTTATAAACTTTTGAATGTAAATGATAAGTTTCTTGTTAATTGTTTTTTATTATTTTTAGGGCTACAGCCTTAACAACAAGCATCTATCAGTGTATAGAAACACTGTTATTATGTTTTGTCCATGCATAATATGTGAGTAAAGTAGTTATAGTTGACAACCATATACAAAAAGTTTTAGGATCTAGCCACTTTTCTATACAATGACACAAACTCCTATTTAATGTATACTATTCTGACTTACTAAAAATGACAAAAATATCATTTGTTCTGATTTTAAGCATTATATTTTATAAATCTCAATTTTTAAAGATCTACACATGCATATCAATATTTTTAAAGCCTCTGCCAGAATTTAAGCTATATCACTTTTTGAGTAAATTTGTTTAATTTGCATTGAATGGCTAATGGAGACAATTCATGCATAAATAATTACATTTTTATTGTTTGCCATTCAAGTTGTATACAAGTCCTTAAAAGTGGATTATATATCCTATACATTGATTTCCAAACAGGTAGACAAACAGGGATCAGATTTCCAGCAGTATTCAGATGAGACTCCAGTGTTTTTGGTGAGTGGTGCAGCTGCCCTAATCTGCCATGGCTGGTCCTGTCAGCAAAGGGCTGGCTGCCCATGCCTCTGCCAATGTCATGTGCCAGTCGATACAAGAGACAAACTGGGGGTTACTACTGTCAAGGCTCAGTGTGCTCTGAGAAAAAAAAAAAATCCTCTTTTATGCTGAAGATACCTGAGACAATTGAGATGAGGAAGTTTTCTCTACCCCCTTATTAATGGCTGGTTCTTTGATAGGAGACAAAAATACTGACAAAGCCACAGCAGCACTGTTCTTTCATAGGAAACAATTTCAGACACAATACAGAGTTGTAAAATTATAGATTAACTCCCTTCTCTCCTCTTCTGGCTTGTTGTGTCTTGAAAGCTACTGGTTTCACTCCTAATTTTCAGTCACATAACTGAAAAAGATTATGTCCCTAAATTATAAAATAGCACTGAGGTTCCTCTTCACAAGTTGCCATTACAAACAATATCAGTGGTACCATGAATTATACAAGTGATGACAAGATCGTACTGAATATTCATATATTTTACTTCATAGACTATATAATTATCCTTTTTTTCTGTGTTAACCACAAAAAAAAAAAAAAAAAAAAAAAAAAAAATTTAAAAAAAAACATAGAGTGCTTCCAGACTGGGGAAATGTTTAAGTGGCTGATGGAATGGGAACTGAAATTAAAGACCCTCTGCTTTGAATATGGCGATTTCTGAACAGAGCTCTAAACCTTTCTTTTCCTGAAAATGTTCTTTGTACTAACCTGTTTCCTTTCAGTCTGCACAGAGCTAAAATGAGCATCAAGGAAGATTTCCTTTTATTCTACAAATAAACTCCCACATGTAATACCAGAGAAAAGTGCTAGATAAATACATTAGTTCTGCTTAGCAAGTTAAATATCAAAAGCTGAAAACTCATGTGCCCATCTGTTCTGAGACTGCTGGTTGCATCCAGGTGATTTTGGATGCAATTTTGCATAAAGCCATGAGTTTCAAGACCGCAAGGCACCATACTCTACAAAAGACTAAACAACACTGTTCCAGGTAGATAAAAATACAAGTATTTGCCAGTATTGCAGATGACTTTGTGAATAATTCCTGTTTAAAAAAAGAATCTATGTCACCATTCAAATTTCAGCAGATGTTATAAGGCCAGCACCTAAAAAAATCCAGAGATTGCTGCTGTGCTATGTCCCAGTTTAGCCATGGCAACTGGTTGTGTATGCATTGTCATAACCATGAAATAAAATGTGTTAAAATCCCCACAGATTTGAGATTGCAAATCAGTTTGGATGGGATTCAGTGTGAGATTCAGACTCCTAAGTTTTAGATGTCTGTCAGCAGGTGTGTTTAGCTACGTGACTTAAATTTCTACTGCAGTGATGACAGATTCACTTGGGTAGCAATGGGCATTCTCACCTACATCTACAGGTCACGGGACCTAGAGGTGCTTCTGGAACAGCAGTAGAAAATAAGGCAAGACACCCAAGGGTAATTTAAAAATCTCTGGATGTTTGTGCTCATCCCACCCATGGATCAGGACTGGGGTAGCTTTAAGATGTGATAACCAGGCTGTTACTTGGCTGGCCCACTGCATTGCCCACCAGAGAACTGATTTTAGGTGCCCACTTGCTTCTTGAGATATGTGAGACAACTTCATGAAAGCACCAGACCTGCACTTTAGTACTGCCTGTAATGGGAGATTAGACACCTAAATAATGTCTGAGAAATGAAGGTGTCTGTATACCCAAATTTAGAGGCACAATTCACCTCTGTAAATGCAAGCACATCCTTCCACCTGAGAAAGTTTAGGGTGCTTGAGGTATTGGGATGGGGCTGGTAGAGATGAGACAAAAATTTATGGGTATCCTGCATCTCTTCACAGAAAAAACTGGGTGATATGTGAGATCACTTACAGAGCCTGAGTGATAAGAAATTATTTTACTGAGGAATCTGATCCCAACCCAATGAGCTGCAAACTGAATTTGCCTCACACAAGCACTAAGATAACAGTTTCACACAGACAGTTATGGCTTGGCTAATATGCCAATAGGCAGTTAAATAATTGTTTCCTGGTCTCTAACGTCATCATGCAAAGCTGAGAATCTGAAATCTATCACTCGCCTGCCATTTCCCCTACAGGCTGATCCACTTCAGTCTCATGGTTGTATGTGACACTACAGTTCATTTCATCAATATCTAGCAGTCCCTTTATTTTGGCAGGATTTAAAAGCTGGATTTTTTTAACTCCTAAATATTACCTATATGCAGAATAAAAATATTCTTCTGGCTAAGTCCTTGATGCATTCAGTGCAGACAACTTGAGACCATACATAGCATGCAGTCATAGTCAGGATATTTCCAAAAGATGGGTGACAGCTGCCTCTTCTTTTGTAAAAGCATCTAGTTCAAGACACGACCATTATAAAGCAGTCAGAATGCATGCCCCAGAAAAATAATTAAAAGGGGACATTACGTTGCTAGCTGGGAATCTGAGGTTCAGTTCTTTCTCCTGGTTCAAGTTTTCCATGTGACTGTTCTTCCTGCTTGAAAGTGGAGCAATGCTATTTACTTCTTTTAAAAGGTACTTTGAGACTTGTGGGTAAAAAATGCAAGCCAGCAGCTCAGTGTTCTACTAAGCTGGGTGCTGTAAGAGTAGCTACACTAAATGTGCTACAGCTAAGAAACACAGCCTTTTAATAGACTAAGTATGTCACTTAAATTATTTTCTAACTAGACAATTTGGAATTTTCAGACCAAAAAAAGAACAATTCAAGGACATCTGGATCCAGCCTGGGTAAAGGGAAGAAGTTAAATCATGAAAGTTATGCTGCTCTGGAGCGCTTGCTCGGAGGGAGTGACAAGGCCAGAGGGTCAAGGCGGCAGCAGCAGGCCCTACGTGCTCACAGCTCCACCAAACCACTCCACTTCGCAGCGCTCCAAAATCTGCCTTATTCATGAGAATCACACCTCTCAGAGCACACAGCTCTCCTCAGCACATTTGCCCGAGGCAGGACGCAGCTGTGAACTCTCAGGTTCATGGGCATAGAGCTATGATGGCTTTGTGGTCAACATCACGGCTTCTCACATTTAAAGAGCTCAGCAAGCAAAGCCCTTTGAACAAATCAGCAGGTATTTCTGTACTGTACTTCTAATTTGGTCACTTGTAGGCTTTTTGTTTTGTTTTGTTTCGTTTCGTTTCGTTTTTCTTTTCTTGCTTTCTCGCTGTAAATGACGCACAGACGGGCTTTTGGGGAAGGGGGAAACCAAGTGCTGCACAGCCATTCTGGGGACTTTAACCTCATTTAACCCTCAGCACAGCAAGAGGAAGTACAAAGTATTTTCACGAGCTGTGAATGGGCTCAGATCTGTTTTTGACGTCTTGAGGAAGCGCTGCCTCCTGCAAAGCCAGAAATACAAAAAAATGTATGTGAAGTCCCGAACTCCAGGATTTACACACAGACACCGCCCCGTCCCATTTGCCCCACACCAAAACAGAGGCCACCAGAGAGAGGGGGATGGGATCCATGCGAAACGGGGAGGCTTTGGGTCAGCGTTCATGTCCCCGGGCGGGGCGCAGCGCGGGTGACAGGCACACGCACCCCTGCCCTGATTCCTGAGCGGGCAGCCCAGCGCCCTGACCCGCTGGCTGGGGAGCCAGGGGGTCCCCGCGTACGGTCTGCACGGGGAGGAGGACGCATCCCCATCCCAAACCCCATTCCCATCCCCATCGGAGGGCGCCTGGCCCCGCGGCGCGGGAGGCGGGTCCGAGGGAGCC
>JBBMKD010000145.1:101256311-101267321 GCA_037834095.1 Argya squamiceps | reverse complement strand
CGGGGACGGCGCGCTGCAGCCTCGGAGTTTTCCCCGCTCCCCTCGCCCTCTGAGCCTCGGCAGCCGCCTTTGTGCCCCCTCCCCGGCCCCGGGTCATCGCGGGGGCTGCGGGCGGTGGCGGGGGGGACCCGGAGGGACACAGCCAACTGTTGCCTGGGAAGCGCCGGCCGCGGAGCGCTGCCAGCGGCCCCGGGGCGGTGAGCGCCGGGAGCTGGGTTCGCCCTCAGCCCCGCTCGGGGAGACATCGGGTGCGGTGCGAGCCCGAGCGGAGGCTCCCGATTTTCCTCGCCCAGCCGGGGAGACGCTTCCCCGGCCGCTGGGCTCTCCCGGGTGGAAGTCTCCGGGTTTTCGCTGCCGGCCGGTGGATGCCGGAGCCGCCGCGGCCGCAGGGACGAGCAGCGCCGGTGCGGGTGCCGGCTGTGCCCGCGGCAGGGCCCGGGGGAGCCCGGCGGAGCTCCGAGCTGGCCCGGGGTGTCGGTCAGGCAGCACGTCGCTGTGCCCGGCTGGACTGAGTGTAGTGGGGGAGGGCAAAGAGCTTGATTAAGCTTCAAACTTTGATTATGCCGAAAACTTTCTGTTCTATCTGCTGGTGATTGCTGGATGCGGGGTGCCACAAGCGTGGAGTTTCCAGAGGGATGTACCTAGACAGGAGATGAAAGACTCTGTAACGCAGCATTCATCTCGTTTAAATCGCTGTCCATGCTGGGAGGTGTTACAGCGAGCAGATAACGCTCTTGCATCTATTCTTTCTATTATTATTTTTCTCCTAATTTGATTCCAGGACCGTTTAGTTGTATTTATTTTTATCTGGGGTTTGTTTTGCTACGGTCTCAGTAATACATTGTGCCACTCTGTAAAATCGAATGCTCCGTAATTCACTGGCAGCACAGCGAGGCTCTTAACTGCACAGGCTTTCAGTGATGCTGCTAATAACTTACCGAGGGTGGTGATGTGAGTTGATTCCCAGCCTGTACCTGGTCTCTAATTGCCGTACAGACCATCTTTACACTCTCTGTTTTTGTTACCAATTCTAAAGTCACTTTATATGTATTTGGGGAGAGGGTAGGTTAAGGGGGCAGAGATGTCTTTGCTTTACTTTTTCTGTTTTGACCATCTGCAAGGCCGTAAAAAAATTAAAATTACTTTGGCAGTGAACTCTTATCCAAACTCTTTTTCCAAGTCCCCCCCAGTTTGGAATGAAATGCTGTCATGACATGAGGTTGCCTTGTGGGCAAAGATTTTCACATGCTCAGCACAGCTCTACAAAAATACCCCAACTCCTATTACACAGGGAAGAACTGAGCTGCTACTTCCTTTTTCTCTGCTATGGTAACTTTGGTATTTCTATAACGTGTAAGGAAGACTATTACATCAGCATTATACTTTTTTTTAAGTAAAAAAAATAAACCTTGTCATTTCCCCCACTCCCCATTCTCGCCAGGCCCAAATTAAAAACTAATGATAAAGTCCTACTATTTCCTATGGTAGACTTTAAAAAAAGTATTTTCATGAAACTAAATTACAGATTATGGGAATATCATCAAAGGTTTGACTTAAGTTTATAAAAAGCATAAAGAATCAACTAAGAATAAAATTCTAAAAATTTTATTCTTCAACTTAAACTGCTGTAGTATAGTTTAACCGCTGGTCTTTAAAGTTTCACTTGATGTAAACTATGGCAAGTATAAGCAAGGCTTTCTGAGTTACTTATATGGTTTCCCAAAGACTGTGCAATGTTGTACTGTATTCTGCTCTTTCAGTACCCTCCTGTGCTGCTTTTGCAGTGATGCTTTGTTTTTTCCCCCATGAACTTCTGCTCTTTATTAAAAACTGAAAATAAACAAACCACAAGTAATTGAAAAGATAGTGTATACCAGTAATTAGAATAAAGCTCCCTTGATTAAGTCAGAAAGGAAAAATGGTGATCATCTTGGATACTATTGCATGGTTACTGTCGTCAGATGTCGTTTTGCCATGACAGTGAGTCTGCTGGTGAATTTTACAGTGCTGAGAAGATAATTCATTGTTAGTGTGCTTAGCTCGTCCTCATGACATCATTTTTGACGCTGTTTTGTCAGGCTGAAATATCTTGTCCTCAGCACTATGGCAGCCTTACAAAGACATTGAGGATTTGCATGTGCAGTATGTTGCAGATTTCCACATTGTGTGATACACAAAACGAGCTTAAATACTACATGTTATTTAGATGAATAATAATTCTTGTACTTTGATAGAAATGATACTTTGTAGGTGTACAGACTATAAGTAAGACCTCTATCATATTTTTATCTACTTCCAATTGCCGTTCTAATTAGAGTGTTTGGAGAAACTGTAAAATCTTTTTTGTAGAATTACTGGCATTCTTTAGCACTAAATGTATATTACATGCAGTAGCACATGAACTTAGTCATTCAGTTCACATTTATACAAACCAGGAAAATGCTATTCTGTATCCAAAGCCTGTATATGATCCAGACATCATTAAGTCTCCTGTTAAAATCCCTGGAGACAAACAGGGTATTTTACTGGGATCTATAATGTCAGTGGACAGGGATGTATGGATACTAACAATATATGTTAATTTGAAGCAGCCAAACCTCTTAGTGTTTCCTCTGTTCTGAATTCAGTATCTATTTGGATCCATTTCAATATTATCAATCATTCTTTTAGCAGTGCTTTCTACTCACGTTATCTAGGAATGCAAAATAGTAACACTAAATCAGAGAAAACAGTTTGAGAGGCATGAATTAAAATATTTAATATATGGGGTAGTTTGAGAGCTGCAAAAATGCAGTCATAAATTTGAATTTTGTTGTTTAAATTAAAATTGTAATAGAAGCTGCTCTGCACTCGTGTGAATGATGATGAGAGCAAACTGAATGATTTGAGTTGTACAGCTCCTAATCTTTATGAAGTACCAGGAATTTACCATTCTTCTACTTAGACAAAATTCCAATTCCTGCTTCCTATTCAAATGAAAAACCTGTCTTATTGTCTATCTTTACATACTGCTAAATACAAATCCTTGATTTAAACTGATAGCAGTAGTTGGTTCTACAGAAAAGATAACAGTAATTGGTATAGGACAAGAGCCTTTCAGGACTGATGGGACCCAGTGCAGCACTGACACACAAGTGCTTGAAAGATTTTTATTTAGTATTGTGGGTTTAAAATGTTTAGAAATGATGCCAACGTGAAGATACCAACCATGAGATTTAGTTAAACATCACTCAGCCTTACCTTAACTCAGGAGCAGTTACTTTGGCATGCTAACAGCTGAGATACTCTTGTCTAATTTATGAACTTGTCAATAGACCAGAAAACCAGTCTTTGAGGGACTTCTTTGTGCATACTACTGTTTTGGTTTTTTTTTTCTTCTGTCCATGACAGTACTTCTGTAGTGCTTTTTGTCATGGACAGGTTGACAAATTTTAACAGTATGGTTTGGATGACTGGCAGTGCAAAAGGTGAAGCTAATGCACGAGTCCTAGTCTTATCTTTGAGTAGATCTGTGTAAGGAATTTGTGATGTTTATAATGTATGAAACTTTAATTTTGAAGGTTCCAATAGCAGTGCAGCTTGTGGTGTTGTGTGCACCTATCATAAATGCTAGTCTGGTTTGTTTCAACTTTTGGGTTAATAAATGTGATTGGTGAACATGTGTTCCTCAGGCCTGGTGAAGAGCATCCATAACATGCATTCAGCATGGGAGTTGTCGTGTCTAGAAAATGGCATGGAGCATACTGAAACCTTGAGTTTGATCCCATTTGTCTGTGATGAGCTCGGGATGACAGAAAGCAAGTTCACACAATATAAAAACACTGTGGATGTGGTTAGGTGTTTTTAAGGGAATGTGTAGACTTAAACTGACATTTGAGATAAAAGTCATTCTCTACTGTCCTGTATCTCTCTGATACATGTAGGTTTAACTTAAAATTTAAATAGTTGTTAGAAGCTTTCTTATATATAATTTATGGGATTCGGGAGGGGAGGGGGATTTTTCTCTCTGCTGTATTACTGCCTGAATTCATAAATTATTTGAGTGGCCTATTTTACAATTAGATACCTCAAAGCTGAGGTTGATGGTCCTAAAACCCATGTCTGAAAGCACATTTTTCTACATTTTTTACTGTGAAGAAAATGAGATGCACAGATCTTCTGTTCTGCATCCATCCATAGCTGTTACCACTGAGACTGTTCTGGAGAGTGGAATTTCCCTCCTGCCTCACTGCCTTTGTCATCCAGAGATGGGAATGTTCCCTCAGGATTAGGAAAGCTTGTTTTGCTAAGAAATAAGTGTAAGCTATTTACTCAAACTTGAGTAGAAGCATTTGCAATGATGTTAATCTCTCTTCTCTTCATGTTTTATGGTGCATTAGTTGCATCCCATATTCATTAAGTGTGACAGTTTATTCTCTGTCCTTTTTAGCTTTAAGTACCTTGAACTCACATCACGCTCTTCCCAAGAGAGTGAAACAAGCAGAGTGTCATAAGCTGTCCTTTATTTCACCTGCAACCTTTGGAAAAAAACCAGAAAAGAACCCCAGTAATTAGGCCAGAGGCCTAGACTCCTGCCCTCTGATTAAGACATTCAGGTCATTCAGGTGAGGGAAATCTGGTTTCTTTATGTGTTTCATTCTTTCATCCAGTAAATATTTTTCCATTTCATAACTTCTGCAGGGATAGTCTTAGGACAGACAATAGCCTGTGGTTTAGGGCACTACCCTGGTGTGCAGAGATGTGGTTGGGAGGCAGTCTCTCAACCTGAAAAGAGCCTACCACCCACTCCTACTTCCTCTGTGGTTGCTTTCCTGATGGTTTTAAATAGCTCCGTGGTGCTTGAGGGCATGCTCCTGCCCTCTCATCCGAAACTTCAAAATTGCATGACGCCTTTCCTCAGGAGCTTGTGAAAGGAGTGACTTTGTATCTTGCTTCTAGAGAGGCCTGAGGGTTTTGCAACCCTTTTTAATAACATAGGGACCTCATGAGCTTCCAGGAATAGGAGATATCAGTTTAAGGTACAGCCTTCACAACTTTCTTACCTTTTAGTTTAGGTGCTTGCTATCCCAGTTATCTTACTTTCCCTTATATACCCAAATTTGTTGCAGCCATGCTCAGAATTCTCCTGTGAGTCCAGTTTGGGTTTTCAGACTTACATGGATTAGTAAATCTAAGAAGAGCATAGATTTTGAAGGGATGAGGCCAGGCTTTGGCCAGACTGAGGACTTCTGGAGGGTCTTTCTTTTGGGTTTAGGGTGCAGTTTGGGTCTGGTTTGATTCAATTGTCCAGTGTCAATGTTTTGTCTTGGATGAGATGCTTTGCAACAACTATTGCATCTATACTTGGTTAACAGGCACAGCGAAGCCAGAAGAGCCATGACCTGCATAGACCCATGTCCTGGAGTGCCTACTGGGGTGTTTCAAAACAGCTCAGTATTATTTGCCTCTGCAACTGAATTGAGCCCAGTAGTGTCCTAAGAGTCTTGTTGCCTAAGCTGTATGTGGTTATTCTGAGAAGTGGGAGGAAAGGGTTGTTTTTATGTTTTTCAAAGATGTTTCAAAGCAAACCTACTTTCTGTTTTATTTTCTTTATTGTGAGTGTATTTAATACCTAGCCTGATCATTATAATTTTCATTTTGCAGCTGCCCCAGATAAAATCTGGAAGGTTAGCTTGAGTTAATGGCTTTCTGGGAAGAGGGGAGAAAGTTCATCTTCTGGTTTCTCTTGTGCGTGTTAATAATGGTGTGCAGCTGTGGGGCAAAAATTAATTTCTGTTTTTAGCTGGTATTGAAATGCTGAGTGATGGTGCCACTTACAGAGCAGAATTGGTTTTGGAGTTGAAGGAAAAGTCTCTCTGATAACTGATCCTTATGGTTCTATCTCTAGTAAATTGATTCCAGAATTGTGTTTAAATAGCCTCCATGGGAGACATACAGTAGTATTCGTTTGGTATGGGTGATCTGTTGGTCCTTATTTTTCAGAGAGGATTGCTATAATACTGTGGAGTCTGGGGAGGGAAGCAGTGGCAAGGGGAAAATTCTATAACATTTCTCAGAGTTGTTGAGATCTGTTTAGATTTAAGAAGGCTAGATTGTTAAATTTGTTATGTTTTATTTCCAGGAACAGTCTAATTTTGTCTCAGTTGTACTTTGTCCTACCCACATACACACGGTCTGACTCTCTGTACTGTCTTGCTCTGTAGTTGCAGTATTTTGCTTCAAGGATCATCTGTAGGCAGTTGGCGGCTTCTTAAAATTCAGATTTTGTGATGGACGTTGGCATCTTTAGAAGCTTCTGGAAATAAGTCTGTAATCCTCTTCCTAATAATTGATGGTAGCAGAGGAAGTGGGTTCTGATATTTTGTAACTGTTTTCCCTATTTATTATGAAAGGGTCAAAGCCCTGTAGGACTGACTGGAATGCTTCCCTCACACTCTCCCAAGGCTGTGCTGCAGCAGGGCTCTGTAATACCAATTACTGCGGGGATGGTTTTGCTGTTCCAGATGAGATCATGATGGGGGTGCTGGAAAACGAGTCTCGCTCAAAATGTGTTTTATGCTCTGAATACATTAGAGATTGTGTTATTGTAGTGCAATACTTAAGTCTTTGGTTTATGTTTTTAGTTAGTGAAGGTGATAAAAAATCCGATAGAATTTTTTTATCATTGTCTCTTGTATTCAACAGGAAAACAGAAAATATTTCCTGATCTTGAAGTATTTTGGGGCCATGTTGCCTGTAGAACTGATTTGCATTTCTGTAACTAGATAATCTTACTGTTTTTATTTATTTTTTTTTCCTCAAAAGACAGGGACAGAGCACACATATTACTGGTCCTAGATGTATAGGTAATATGTTTGTCTGGTTTTATACTGTG
Source organism: Argya squamiceps (assembly GCA_037834095.1). Taxonomy (NCBI): domain Eukaryota; kingdom Metazoa; phylum Chordata; class Aves; order Passeriformes; family Leiothrichidae; genus Argya; species Argya squamiceps. The sequence continues at coordinate 101,260,447 of JBBMKD010000145.1, read as the reverse complement.
AGACATAAAATGATTGGGGTCTGACTGCTTACGCCTTTGTTTTACAGAGCCTTTGATTCATTAAGGCACAGACAGTATCATGTTGTCCTTTACTGAACTAGAAGTAAAACTGCCAAAAAAAATCCCCTTTTGTTCTGCTGCTGAGGAACACTGTGGGCTGCCAAATCCTGACAGTCTGAGTCACCACATTGTAATAAAGTGTTTGTACTTTGGCGGTTGCTGTTATTCAGTGTCTTCTAATTTATTCATAAGGCAAAGGGACACCTACAGATTTAAAATACTACTTTTTAAAGAAATAATCCATGTTTATAAAGAAATAACATCTGTCAATAGAGAATTAAATACACTGTGGTAACACTTCAAAGCTTTTAAGGAGTACATAGTTAATCTTTAACAATAAGAAATCCACTTATATACATATATATTTAACAAATTCTTATATACATATATATTTAACAAATTCTATGTTTTGTGCAAGAGCAATGCTAGACTCCAAAAAATGATGGGATTATTTTAAACTCCTTACTGTGGTGTTTTGGCCATCTGATCTGATTATGATCTGATAACCAGAGAGACTGCTTCCTTCCTAAAAAAAATCTCCAAGAAAACAACAGAAAAAAAAGTTTTAAGGACAAGGCCTCTGACCCTGGCAATGCTTATCTACATTTTAGCTTTGAAGTGTCGACTATGACCCAGCAAGCATAGTTCATGTAATTGAATTCAGTTGCTTTCAGCATCACTTCCAAACAAAGTAGTCAAGTTCTAGTAGTCAAATTAAGTTGTAATAGTCCAACAAAACTCAGAATGAATGTGTATAAGGAGCTGGCGGGAGGCAGGGTGGCTCTGGCTCAGTGGTGGTACCTGTGAGGCTGACAGGTGTGTTCCCAGACTCCCAGAAGGTGTTCTGCCCCTGGCCATGTGCACATTGTGTTTCTCTGGCTGATAGACCCTGCTGCTCGTGTTTGGGTGGGGGACGGGAGTACTTGCAAGTTTTTGATCCCATCACCTGTGCATGGAGGGGAGGTGGGTTTCTTTATAATTTCTCCATACTGTAGCTGTTTATGGATGTGAGTCCTCATATTGTCTAGTATCAGTTATTGAGGCAGAAACAATGATTCTTTTCTTTCTGTTGATAAAATAACAATGAGGCTTTTATTCTTGATACGTAGGGAATTTTGTGTGCCATTTACCTTTCCCTAACATCGAGCTAATGAAATTTACACAGTTCTCTCTCTCAAAAAAACCACCAAATTTGCTAAACTGGCTTATGAATAACTTTCCCTGATTTCATCTTGTAGAGCTGCTGATGAAAAGGACCGAGTTGGGTGTGGGTGGAAGGCACTGGGGCAGTGTGGAACTCATGGAAATTCTTGCAGCCGAAAGTACTATAATTTCAATTGCTGCTCAGTGTCATACTACCACTACAGCTGTTTTCCAAAGAAGAGGTTTGCCTGCTATTGACAGGACGTTCACACAATGGAAGGAGATGATAGATAAGCAAATGCAAATATATTACATGCCTTCTATCCTTTGGTTTTTAATACATGCTGTGGTGACGAGTTCAGCGTGAAACACTCGGTGACATGTAATTATATGTGCATTAAGTGGAAGTTGATTCATAGTGTCCCTCTCTGAGAGTACCTATCCATAATGCACTGAGGTGGGGATGTGAGAGGAGCAGCACAGCTCTGAGCTGCTTAATTCATGTGGCACTGCAGTCCCGCTCGGCTGCTGACTTCCTTTCTCCTTTTTTTTTTGCCCATAAAAGGAGAAAAGTGCTGCCATATGACTCCCTTTAGAGAGAATCACAAGATGAGGTTGGGGCCGGAGGGAGGGGGCCGCGGGGGGGAAATTATTCAGGTAGCTTTGCTTTTTATACATGATACAAAACATTCTGCTTTCTGTGTTTAATGTGGTGTTACCAGCAAAGTATGTGGTAGTATTTCCTTCAACTGACATTGCAATCAAACATTTAATTCTTATAACTAATTTTTTTTTTTTTTCTTTCTGCATGGATGAGAGATTCTGAAGGGAAGGGATATAAATGAGTTTGGAAGGAGATAACTTCAGTTCTTAGGGATTAGGCTGCCCTCCAAACCTGCAGACACTTTCATGCTGGTTGTTAAGGAATAACTGTATGTGGTATTCTCCCATCTAGTGCCAGTGACTGTAGGCAGGCACACCTGAGTTCATTGCCTAATTTCGCACTGTTAAAAAGCTTCATCTCCAGTTTTTTCCAGAAAGCAGACTAATTGGGTGATTCTCTGAAGATTTGCTCAGAGATCAAATCTGTACAACTCTCTGCCTTTTCACAAAGTCCGTGAGCTCTCTTACTCTGCAGTCCCACAGTGACTCTCTTTTACCATAAAGCAAGAGTTGCCTGACTTCCTTTGACATATTCTGACAAAAAGCACAGCTCTCCCACTCATGAGGGTCACAGTTTCTGCACAGAGAGAAGGCAATTAGCAGCTCTAATTGAGTTCCACCCAGTTTCTGGCATGGGTTACTAGATGGTGTTTGATGGGCTCCTGATTCTGTATCAGAGTGCACAGCAAGCACCAGGATGGTCAGCTCTGACCATGCTGCCAGATAAAGTCCTGTGTGTGTGTTCAAAGCCATCTCTGAGCTGATAATTCACAATATTGATCAGCTTCGGTTTAGTCAGCCTTGTGTGTTCCCTTTATTTACTGATGCTGTGAAGTGATTTGACATGGGGGCATACAAATCAGCTGTCTCTCTTCTTGCCCAGTCTGACACAAGATGTTTTAGAAATCACAGAAAAATGGATGTATCTGTGCAAACCAGACTTTTTTCTTTAACAATGATGAAAAATGGAGATCTTTGACCCAAACATTTACTTGCATATGAAATGAAACATTTTAGCAAGTAGTCCAAAGAGAGCTGGAGAAAATTAAGATCTTAGTAATGAACAGTCATCTCCTATATTTCCTAGCATCACCTTTTTCTAGTGTCACTGTAGGTATCCTGGAAACAGAGCAAAAGGACCACACTAATTATGAATCTAAAGTATTTTTTTCCCTCTAGCTGTTGGGTTTTGGTCTTTTTTTACATCAGAACTAGGATGTAGGCCAAGATCTGTGAAAAACAGATGTCTGTCTCATGCCTGCAGTGTTATCATCACTGGGATTTAATAAATTTGTTACTTCACATATGTGGACGGGTTTTTATTGTGTTGTAGACTTTTGGTTGTTTTTCTTGAAAGATCTGACACTTTAACAGTTTATTGGATGGTCTTTAGTTGAGTGTTGATGTCATTGTTGAGATATATTTGTCATCTTTTCATCTCTTTGGAAGACTAAAATTGTACCTGTAGTTCAAAGCGCTACAATTAAAGTATTCATGGGTAAATCAGAGTGTGGGAGTTCATCTGAGACTACTAGGTTGGAGCAGATGGTTATTAGGTAGATTATTAGGTGGACTCACTGGACCAGATTGGCAGCTGGTATTGCAACAGTTACAAATGGGTGCTCAAGGTTTTACAGAGCAATAAGCAGTTTTGTCAATACTGATGTGGGTTGACCCTGGCAGGTGCCCCCCAAAGCTGCTCTGTCACTGTCCTTCTCAGCTGGCAGGGAATAGAAAACAATGAAAAGCTTGTGGGTTGAGATAAAGGCAGAGAGAGATCCCTCACCAGTGACTGTCGTGGGCAAACAGACTCCACTTGGGGAAATTAGTTTAACTTACAGTGTGGGATAATGAGAAATAAACCCAAATCTTAAAACAACTCCCCACCCCACACTTCTTCCTGTGCTCAGCTTCACTGTCAAATTCTCTTACTTCTTTCCCTCAAACAACACAGGGGGACAGAGAATGGAGGTTGCAGTCAGTTCAGCCCACCTCTGCCACTCCCTCCTTACATTCTTTCCTCTTCTCCAGTATGGTCCCTCCCACAGGGGACAGTTCTTCATAAACTTTTCTAATCTGAGTCCTTCCCATGGCCTGCAGTTTTTCATTAAGTGTTCCAATGTGATCCCTCCTGTGTGCTGCAGTCCCTGAGGAGCAGCCTGCTCCAGTGTGGGTCCCCCATGGGGTCACAAGTGCTGCCAGCAAACCTGTTCCTGCATGGGCTCCTCTCTCCACAGGCCACAGGTCCTGCCAGGAGCCTGTTCCAGGGT
>JBBMKD010000145.1:101242701-101256166 GCA_037834095.1 Argya squamiceps | reverse complement strand
GGCTGCAGGGGAATCCCTGCTCCAGCACCTGGAGCACCTCCTGCCCCTCCTTCTGCACTGACCCTGGGTCTGCAGGGCTGTTGTGCTCATGCCCTCACTTTGTCCTTGCCTGTTCTTCTGCAGCAGTTCTTTTCCCCATTCTTAACTCAGTTATCCCAGAGCGCTGCCACCATCACTGATGGGATCAGCCTTGGCCAGTGGCAAGTTGTATCATCCCATCCTGTTCCCCTTCACTGCCCTCCCCATTACCAAAACCTTGCCACACAAACCCAGTACACAGTACCATTGCACTTAAAAACTCCAAGGCAGGGGCTTGGCACTGAAGATGATGGTCTGTAGGTCAGCAGTTGTGAAAGGGTTGTTTTTTTTTGTATTGTCAGGATGACTTCTCAGTCGCCTATGACACTGCACAATCACATCTATACAAAGCTTTACACACAGTAATTCTTGCCAACTACAATATTTACATCCATATTTGCACCACGGTAGTTGTGTTTTCCTTTGGAAGTTTTTATGTGCCTCTCTTGTCTTTACAAGAACTTCATGCTTGTGTTCCTTTTTGTGCAAAATGAGAGTAAATGTTTTCAATTCAGGCTTGCATGAATTTTTTAAAAGTAATTAGTTTGGGATTTATGACTTAGACGAAAGAAACAAATTTGTGAAGGCATATATAACTTTGTGAATTATTGAAAAATCCCCACAGATTTGTTCCTAAAATGCTGATCTTGTAAGACTCATTTCTTCCTTGTCCATCACCCTGATGTGGGTGAAGTTTGGAGAAGCAGAATCTCAGCTGTGCATTGGAATGCAGTTGATAATGCAGTCGATATGCCCATTTTATACCAGCTGACAATCAGGGTTAATGTTCTACTGGCAGCAGTCCAGATTTGATGAAATTAAGAAATCAGATGCTCAAGTTCAATCCATCTGAGCACATTAAAAAGTTCCAAAACCTAGAGAGTGCAAATTTTCATGTGTGCTGCATATGATACTTGGGGAAACAGAAATGCTCAGATGTTACATGATTATGTGGTTTTGTTCCCCTGATTTGAAAGCAGCAATGACCTAGGCAAGGGTGATGTGTTAATTCTGAAATGCATTTGGGTGGTTATGGAATTAACTTCTAAAAATGATGTTCTCCAGAAGCAACTGGGTACTGTATTTCTGATGCATGTTCATAGTAGGAACTAAATAAGGAGTGGGTATGGCATGCAACTCTACTGTTACATTTTTAGTCCTGCTCATGACACAGTTTTGTTCTATGCCAACTAACACTCTCCCAGATAATGCCCAAGCATAGTTCTGGGGTTAGGAGAGACGATGGACTGTTTCCAAAAGGCTGTTTGGATCTGGCTGGCCTGTATGGAGGAGTAGGATTTTAGTTGTCCAGATACAAGCTGTAACATGTTTGCTGGTTTCAAGCCCAGAACGTGGCTATTTGCCCTGTTTTATTTTCTGACATACGTGTGGCCACAGATCCTGCTTTCCAGGAAGCTGAGATTCAGCAGCTTCTTTGGGAAGGCAGTGGCAGCATTGTCATTGTGTTCTTAGGAAGGTAGAAGAAAAATGCTTTCAAGCCTGGAAGTGAGAAGCTGGCTGGAAAGCAGGCAAAATGAACCAGAGCAACTTAAAATCATGGGATAATTGAGTTTCATATTTCTTTTATAAGACAAGCCCCAAAGAAGACTCAAGTATAATCAGCCATTTTGAAAGCACTTGTTAAAAAATAATAATTTATTTGAAGAATTATGACCTGGCATTTTAAATCAAAATTAATAAACTGAGTGTTAAGCAGATGGCACGTACAAAGTCCTCAACTGGAGAATGTATATCCTGGCAGTAGAGTAAAATTTATCCCTGACCTAAGCTTTGCTTTCTGTTAGCTAAAGGAGCAGTGCTGGTGCAAACCTGAGTTGGCATGATCCTTAGCTTTACCCTGGGGAATTCTTGTCTTAAGCAGATGTCTCGGCCCTCTTCTAATTGTTTGCCTCCTGTCTAGGAGGTGCAAGTCTAACCTTATATTTAGCAAAAACTGTAGGGTGTGAAGTTTTGTGTGTGGGTGGTTTTTTTCTTTAAGCAGTGTTAAAGCTATTAACATCCTAATGACTTAACAGTGTCTGGTCCAACAGACAACTCAGGGGTTGTCTCTAGTCCGTGGAGCACAGCCATCTGTCTCACCACCTCACTTCTACAGGACATGAGGAATGGCTGTTGGGGTGGCACAGGCTTCTTGGTAACCTTGTCATGTGTTCCTCCCCGTGGAAGGGCTGCAGTGATCAGAAACTGAGCTCCCAGTCCCCACACGGACTGTGCCGTTCCTGGGCTGGGAATTCCTGGTGCAGTTTGTGCTTTGAGGGTTGCGCGGGGAGAGAATCAAAGCTCAGGTCAGGATGCTCCAAGGATGAACTGCCCTGAGTTACCTGTATTACCACTGACATCTCTCACATTTTTCTGCATAAGATTTAAATAGTACCAGCTTGGAAGTAGAGGTTTTAATGAGTCTGTGCTTTTTCAGTTTATACATTGATAAGTGTGTTCAGCTGCTGCCCCTTTTTTGTTTTTGTATTTTAAATCAGAATAAAATTCATGGCTTCATTTTAGAACTTGCGCTTTCTACTTCTTGAGTAAAGGACTTCTAAATCATGAAATAATGTTGTGGTTGCATAGTGAGGATAGAGAGTTTGGCCTCTGACTCACACTTCATCTCATTTAACTCTTCTCTTTTGCCTTTGAACCTTATGTAGTCCATTTTGTAATGCAGCTTCACTTAACTCCTCATTTCCAAATAGAATTAATTTAGCATCTCTGCTATTTATGCTTTGTTGAATACTGATTGTGCAGCCTTAATTATTTCTTACACAGCAGGAAACTTTCAAAATAGCAGCTGTGTTTTTCCTTAAGTCAAATTGGTTGTGAACTACGACTGCTCAAATCCCTGGGTGGATAATAAGCTTTACTCCCAGCAGGTCCCCCAGACTACTATGCTAAGGGAACCAAACTGACTCCTGTGTTTCATTGTATAAATGCATTTTAACTAGAGATAGATTGACATGCTGGAGCTTCCCAAAATAGCAGAAGAGAATTTTCTCTTCTGCATTAATATGTGATGGTTTGCCTCCTTGTTAATATCCTTCCCTTAGAGCAGCATTAAAGTTTTTTCTAAAGTTTCCAGAGTGCTTTATTTATTTCAGCCCATTTTTTATCATGCTGGTGTTTAAGAAATGATCACATTTCTTTATTTCTGACTTGCAGATTCTCCCAAGAACAAGAGCAGTTGCCCATAAATAGGTTTCTTCACCCTGTGGTTAAGTCACAGTGTTGTAAGAAGTATCTTGATACTTAGTGTTGTTCCTCTTCATTTCCCTCAGCTTTCCTATGGAAAACTCTGATACCAATCTCAGGATGTTTATCTCCACTTTTAAAGGAATATTTTTAAGATACTGGAAACTCTAAACTTTTCAGAGTAGTTTATCCTCCTTCCTGCCCGTGCCATTGATGCCATCTCTCTCAATCCAAATATGGTACCTCAGTGAACTTGCCTTGCAGTCCATTCCATGCTCACAGGCAATAAATGCTTTCTGGCATCTGTTGGTAGTCTTTTTTTAATGCCCATTTCATACCTGCTAATCACATTAACCCTGCAAATTACACTGACATTGTTTTTACAATGATTTACATTTGATTTTGTGTTTCATTTTTATACTGAACAAAATTTTTATACTGAACAAAATTTAGGTATCTGAGATAATTTTTTTAAAAAATTGAAAAGCAGACTTTCAGAATGTTGTGTGCGTTTGATTAAAAATCTAATTCAATCCTAGTTACTACCGAAGTTGTGCTGAGGGATAGCTGTTCTGTATAAGTTGCAAAGATTTTGTAATTTTATAATTCAGCTGAACAGGAGGTTCTGCTTAATAGGTGCTTCTGCAACAGTTGTTCACTACCCTGGTGTGTGCTAGAGGTTAATTGACCTTTGGCTCTGGGAGTAATCCACAGTAGAAGACACCTTGCAGAGCACTCTTTGCTTTTGAAAAAAAGGAAAGTTATTCTCTATTATAGAAGGCATTTAAGTAACTTTTCTGATTTTTACTCATTAATTAGAACAGTTTCATTAATAACGATCTTTTAAAATAAATTTTAAAATCCACAGATTGCAACCTTTGTCTAAGTATTGGGAAGGCTCTGGATCGTCTTCAACAAGGTAAGAGTCAACTCTGGTACTTTCAGACTTGCCCAGAACAGCTGTGGAGCAGATTTGAACATCATCAATGATAAATGAACATTCAGCCCCCACTGAATACCATCCTTTATGCAGGTTTACTGTTGCACCTCGCTGGTGCTTTCAGAATGCTGTCTGGGCATAATATTCTCGCCTTGAGGTTTTTATTTGTTTGCTTTTCTTATTATAGAACAACAATTGAGAATTCTTCTTCCCATGTACTTTATTCATTTACTCCACTGTTTGTTTTGAATCGTTTCACTGTTATTGTTCTGGCCTGTCTAAACCCTTGGGACAGAATTGGCTTAGGCAGAGAGCAGGATTTGTTCACATCCCTTTTGAAGTCCTAGTTCTGTGATTTTTATGGGTTGTCTACTGCCATTTTTTTCCCCAAATCTTGACTGAGTTCCCATCAAACTGTCTGAAATATAAGTTGCAAATACCACGCATTGCTACAGAACTGGAGAGAATTTGCAGCCAGCAGCAAAATAAAGCAATGCTAAAAAAAAAAAAGAAAAGTTTTTCCCCTGGAGAAAGGGAGTTCCCTGACTTGACCAGCTACTAATTGGTACAAAGATTTGTTTGCGCAGAGGAGCTATGCCTAATTAGTTCCCTGTGTGGGTGTTCTACTTGGGAAATTAGTTGTTACATTTTGATATAATTTAATCTGCTTTTATGATGAATTGTTACAATTTGCAGCAAGGAACCTATTTTTAGGGGAAAAAAAACTGTCTGACCTGCACCACGGGAGTTTCAAGAAATAATTCCTCTTTAGGGCAGCAATCAAGGTTACCATTTTGAAGTTAAATGAATGGAAGTCCATAATTAGATTAAACCCAGTTTTTAGTCACATATTTAGAAATATGGCTGCAGAAACACAATAGTGTGTTTTTCAAAGCCAAAACTTAATTAAGCTGAATTATGAACTGGATGGCGTGACCTCTGATAATGAAACTGAATATTTGGGAAAAGTGTTTGTGCAGTTATATTAGTATTATTGAGGTTATGGCTGAAATTGAAGTTCATTTCCAAGCTTCTCTGTAGTGGCTTTCTTTTCCTTGTTACTTTCACCTTTTTTCTGGGAGCAAACTTGCATCTCTCTTAAGTTATTTTATTTAGAGACTTGAAAAAGTAACATTAAAATATGTATCTGTATAGAACCTTATGAAGGACCTGGTCCCCTTGTTTTTCTGGTGCCCTCCCCTGCCCCAACACTTGGAAAATGAAATGATCACTATTGGGCATTTAAATTACATTCTTTATTTCAATAGTTTCAAAAGATTGGAAAATTAATTTCTGAACTTAGAACTGCTTTAATTGGACTTCTTGCAATATAAATATTGTTTTAAATAAATATAGCCTTTATACTAAGTTGCTAAATGTTTTGGAAATGTATTTCCATTTCCATGATTTCATTATTATATCTTTTAATTCTTAATATAATGCATGCCATTACCAGTGCATATTATTTTCTTTTGGCTGTACCAGTCTTGGCAACAGCTCATTATGAAATCCATCTAAAATTGAATCTATGCAGCAGAATTATATGGGATAAAATTTAGTTTGAATACCTGATCATTTCAACCCAGCTGCATTTTTTAATAGCATTACTACAAAAATGTTTGGATGTTACAAATTTCACTTTGAATAGAATAACTTCCATTTCTCATGGAAATTTCTTTTTTAAAGTAGAAAGTTTCATTGCAAAATTGAGATAGGGAAGAGCAAAGCCAACCCCAAGTGTAATCTTGAATGTTTTTCATGACAGACAGACGTTGAATGTTTAGCATCACCTCTTTGGATTTTTGAATGTGAATTGGAACCACTTTATTTCTAGGTAAGACATAACCGTGTGTTTGTTAAGTACCCTCTTCCTTTTATATGTGAATTGTGAGAAAGCTAAAGAATGCAAATGCTGGACTTTGCTTTGTGCAGTGTTTATGTATTTGTTGAATGAGTCCAATGTTATGAGATTTTAAGTGCTAATAGTTCATTTGTGCTAAATGTCTATGTTCCCTGAGAGAAACCTCACCAGCCACTCCCTATGTACAGGACTTAATTTTGTGATCAGGTGTGTAGTTGTTCTGTTAGCTCATTGCTATCTAGAGGGGTAGATGAGTGCTGTCTGCCCCTTCTCTTGCATCAACACCTTCACTCAGCAGGATGTGATGGTTTAGGGAATTTACTGCTGAAAATCTGTGGGATTGCAAAGGCTTCCCACAGGATTACTCTTCTGTCAGATCAGACCTCTGCATCAGCTCACTGCAGATTCACACAAGTACTGGTATCACACAAGGGAATCAGTGCCAGTACCTGCAGCAACAAATTGTTTTATTTGCTTTAAACTTCTTATTTCTCTCTGCTCCAAGAAAAGGTTTGATACGTGAGAAGCACTATGAAGGGGTTGTAAGCAGCTGCAGACTTCAATAGCTGAGGGGGAAGCAGAGGGTGGTAGAGATGAACTAGAAGGTTTTGATCTGTAGATGTAATTAAAAGAAAATTTGTCACTGAAAACAAACTACTTCTTAGTGAAATACTAGAGGTTGTGCCAGTCTGGCTTCTTGTGTTTTCTACAAAGATTGTAGGGTTCAGAAAGGATGTCTCTGTCACACTTCACATGCAGCTGAGTTGTGGTCAGCACTGTGCTGGGGCTGCAGGGCTGAGAGGCATGGACATCAGTTCTGGTTGTGACCCAAACATGCTGTTTGCCAGCCCTTCCTGGATTCCTGGGAAGCAGGCAGGACATTTGACCTGGAGTGCTTGCAGCATGTTAACACCTGAAATCTGAAAGGCAGTGGTATCTTACCTGTCTTGTGGGTAGTAAGGCTGTGCGAGGTGGTAGCTTTGATGCAGTGGTTTCTCAGAGAGATGGAAGCCATTGAGTATGGAAAGGATTCTTTAAGTTAACTCTGCATTAGTAACAGTGAATGCTGTCATTAATTCAGCTTGCTGTGAGAGGCACAAATGGTGCTGTGGGCAAAAGACCACAAAAACCTTCCATTTGTTGCAGGTGAAAACAAGCCCAACCCGGCAGCAGCCTGGCTGGGTTTCTGTCAAAGCCGGTTCGCAGTACCCAGGTGAAATCAGGGCAGTCTGTCAAAATAAAGGTGTTTGCTGATCATGAGGAGGTTTATTCAAAAGAAATAAAGCACCTGCAGAGGTGGAAGGGGTAGGGATTTGTCACTTTAAGGTCACAAAGGATGTGGAATCAGTGTAGCTGAAAGACAGCAATATTCCTGTTTCATTTCATTGGATGGGTGAACAAACTCAGGTCTAGGGGAAGAGGTGGATGGGAGGGGTGGCAAAAGAGACTTAAGATGAAAGGCTGCAGTCAGAGCTTTGACAATTTCTGCAGGGTAGAAAATTATTCTCTGTGTTTTAAACTACTGGTGTGGACTTGTAAGGACTGTATGCACAACTAGCAAAACTATTTTGCTTTTTTTTTGGGGGGGGGGGGGGGTTCCCTTTCTCGTTTAAAAAAGCTTCCAGCCTTCTATTTTGTTACAGTCATATGGAAGTTGAAATAGGAATTATGTACATGACATAATGATACTTCAACTAAAATTAATGGTCCAGAACGATCCTTCTGAACCAGAGAGGAGAGAATCTCAAAAAATGGGTGTTCAGTATGGACTTATACACTCCAGTGGTTGGGGCTGAGATGAGTTGAAGGGAGATTTTAGAGACAGGACAAGTAGAATGAAAAGGAAAAATAAAAGGAAAAATGGTAGGAGTGGAAATGAATCTTGACATGACAGAAGAAACAGGAAATGGGGAGAAAAAAAGGGAGTGAAATGAGGAAATAAAGAATTGTTAAATTATGGACTTTTTCATATTTATTCCATAAAAAGTTAATACTACTACAGCATGGTTCACTGTTTTTATTAGGTTCATTGGTAGAAAATAATAAACTGGTAGGAATTACACTGGGTAAGAAAATTAGTTAGTATTTTTTTTACCTGATACATTTTTGAAGTCCTAACTGTTGGCTGTTAGAGACCTTTTACAGTTAAGACTTTTTTTCAAAATGAAACCCTTAAATACAAATTTACTGATCTTAAAAATTGATTTTTTCAAACTGACCAAATACAAGCTGCAGAAGCATATGAAGATGATTTTTTTATGTATGTGTAAAACAAAAGGTTCTGAAAGCCAAATCTTAATATAAAAGTGACAAGGCAGTAATAAATTCTAAATGCTAATGCAGCAGAAACAATTTTTTGTGCTCTTAAGTGTGAGCTGTGCTGGGAACTTTACATAATAAGGTTTTCATTTCTGTCAGTGCAGAGGAATATATTGAATCTTGTACAATGTTTTTAAAATGGCCAGTATCCCTTACAACTTTTGAAAAGTGTGGCATGAATTATTGCTGTAGTTCTCCAGAGTTTGAATGTCCTTATCAGATGAAATAATAGTATAACTGTTTTCAGAAGTGTTTTGTGTATACATGTGTATGGTGATCTCTTACTGTTGGTTTTTTAAATGACCTTGGGAGCAGGAGAATTTGGGGTGGGAAGAGAGTAAACTAGTTTTCATTTTCAATTTCCTGTTTTCTAAGAATACATTGGAACCTTTCTTAATTAATGTCATAATAGACAGTTGGAAGATGAACTATGATGGTTATATTCAGGTCTTCACATGGTAAGTATGTTCTTAAAATAGTAACAGCTTGACAAGAATTTTTCACCAAAAGTAGTGTGAACTGTTAAAGATGAAGTTGGCAACGCAGGGAGAGCAAGATCAAACATTTAACCTAATCCAGACAATTAAGTTGGATGTCTGAAGTAGGCTTCACTGACTGCTTAGGGATTGATGTTGAGTGCCAGATTTAATATCTAGAGCTGAATCTCTGGAGTGAATTTGTACTTCACACACAAATGTGTCCTTAGTTTACCTTAGGCCATGATGACTTACTAACATCTCAGGTATCTTAATAAAATGAGGAGTGCTGTGGTTGTAGAATTTCAGAATGCATTTCAGACATTTTTTTAGAAATTAAAAGTTTATAAACAAGCTGATAACATTTCACACCTGTTGCTGTGCAGTTTTTGAGACTGTTTTTATCTCACAGAGTATCTTGTATGGGCATGTTCTGTACAGTTAGGAGGAGTAGCACATAATGAAATTTTTAACACAGACCTCTAGTTAATTCATTGCCATGTATTTTACAGATATAATCCATAAATGTGTCTCAGGGAGAACTGTGAAGAAAAGTACTGTGGTAATTGTAGGGGTTGCCTTGTATTGTTGGCCAGATGTGTTTTCCCAAGAACTGGGCACACTCTCAATCTGGAATTCAGCTTTATGCCAAATTTTGGTCTGTAGCGCTAGACTGTGACTCAGAGCCTAAAATTAAAAGGCTTTTCCTGAGTTTTACATCCTAAAAGAAGGATGGTTTTCCAGCAGATGTTAATGATGAGAAGTCTGCTAATTTACAGACACCTCATTGAAACTTCATTAAGTTTTCGAAATTAAGGGTATAATTTTTCAAAAGTAGCAAAAGACACAAACTCAGTGACTTCTTCTGAAACAAAGACTCTAATTTTTCACCTACAGGAAAAAAAAAGGCCTTGGATTACCTATTTTTTTAATAAAAAAGCCTTTCAAATATATTTTTCTTTCATTAAAAAAATAGCAAGCCCTTTTTTTGCAATGTTCAACCTTCATTAACACAACTTGCTGACTTCCTTCCTCAGCTGCAGTTCTTCCTACACTCCGAGGTCAGAAAAGAGCAAGATCAACAAGCCACACATCTGGCTGTCTCTCTTTCCAACTGGAACAAAAAACAATTTTTTAATGGCTTTTTGAGTTAATTGTAAACAATTTGGTTTTGGAGTCGCTGGCTTGCAGCAAATGTTTGTCGTAGGCGGATGTAGGGAAAAAGGATTGTGTCCTAATGCAATTCCTCTGTGGCCAGTGAGGAGAAAAAATCACTTAAAAAAAAAAAAGAAAAGGAATGTGTTACTCCTTGTAGCATTAAAGTATGCTGAGAATTTTGAGTGCATATATAGGATATTTCACAAGCTTAAAATATATGCTTTGATGAGGCAGAGAGACAGAAGTACTTGTTCATTTAATTTTTCTGTAATCTTGTATACAGTAATACTAATTTTTCCACTCCCTTTATTTTCATGAGCTGTTTATGTATGAATAAAATGACAGTGATAAAAGACTAGGGACAAACAATAGGAATAGGGGAAAACTTATTTTAAAGTGAGAGTTTTGTTCTAATACTTTTCTCTGATATTTATATTGTTCCTAAAGGCATTTTTCCAGTAAATAGTTGTCAGAACCCTATATTTACAGTCATTAACCCTTAATTAATATTTTGAAAACAAATCCTTCAATAGTAAGTGAAGTGTAGTAGTTTTCTTACTTTCCCAGTTGTCGTAATCTTTTATACTTTCTAGAATCACGTAGCATCAGTATATCTAAATTATTAGAATTATTTTTTTTTAAGTGTTTTATGCAAAGTAAATGTTTGGTGTGGCTTTTATACTTTTACACTTCACAACAGGCTTGTTGATTTATAGCATTTCTGAAACCCCAAGTACTTTTAAAATACCTTGCTGTAGTTTTACATGTCCTAATTTGGACTCACATTGCTCCCGTATTTTTGTCACTTTGTTTATTAGATTTGTCATGACGGTTTTATTTCTCATCTGACCATCCTGCTAAACGTTTGCAAATGTCTCGATCTGAAAAGTAAATTGATAATTCTGCTTGGAATTATGCCAAAGGGTATGACAAAATTGAATAAAATTAATCATTCAAAGGAAATGTTTTCTATCGATTTGTTTGTAGGAGGTAAAGTGTTCTATATTATGATTATTTTTTGTCCAAATTAGGTGTTTGGGTTGCTAATGCCACTTAGTGGATATCTGCCTTAACTGCAGCCTGTTCCAAAGCCAAATCAGGTGCCACACAGCTCTTTATTTGTATATTGGAGTTTTTCTCCTACCTGGAATATGTTGACTATAGCATGTTTTCAAGAAACTTAATTATCAGGTGCATTTTAAGAAATTTATTATAGATAGTTCAGTTTTTAAATTAAATTTATTAAAATGTAGTAATTCTTTATTATAGAATTTTGAACTTAGAGGAAAACAAGGATCTTATTTGCATATTTAATTTGTTTTGAAACATTAAACAACAGTTTTGATCACTTTGCCCTGATTCTTTAGGTTAATGGAATATTAGTTGATAGTAAGGTGATAATTTTGGTGGTTTAGGCAATGCTTTGCTTTAGCCCTTTTGGTTGATGACTGGGCAAACACTGACCTGGAACAAGCTGGTAGTTCAACTGAATTGAAGAAAAGTAGTGAGTGCCTTTTGTTTGATATATCCCAAATTGGAGTGAGATAGGCCCTGCTGTATTTGGGCTTTTTCAGACTTCAAATAACTGGTGGGAGCAGGGTGCTGATAATGCCAAAGTTGGGGGTTTGATCCCCCCATGGGCCATTCACTTCAGAGTTGGACTCGATGGTCCTCATAGGTCCCTTCCAACTCCGAATATTCCATGATTCTGTAGATCAGAAGATCAGAAAGGTGAGATAGACACCAAATGTCTGTTCTACCACCATCATTGAAAGTTATAATTTCCTGAATATATATTTTTAATAAAGGTTCTTTTTTGCTAAGTAGTTGGGATGGTAGTATTAATAACTTGGTGTATTTGATACAAAATGTAAATGTATTAAAAAATCTATCTTTTATCTGATACCAATACATATATATAATACACTATATTCTATAAAGTATATTTTTATAAACCTATATAAATACTATAATCTATATAGTATAATTTTTTCCTAATATTAGTGTTTAAAAATCTAGTTTATACAAAAAGAATACCATCCTTTTTGCAATTTAAAGGCTTTTTTTAATGGAAAAGATTTTTCACACTTTTGAAATGTGAATTGATTTAGGTCTTTCAATTTCTTTTTAGTCTGCAAACTCTGTTCTTTGAACTTTTTTGACTTCAGTAAATTTCAACAAAGTTTTAAAATATTTTTACATTTCCTATTTAAATAGCTGTTTATAATTTGAATTTTTCTCAGAAACTAATGAATAATACCTTTTCAAGGATGTATTTATGTATTTATTGTATGTATTTATTTATGTATTTATATTTATGGATGTATTTATTTTGATGTATTTGACTTCTGTCACCTCTAAGTGTGATGGCACATTAATTACAAGTGACAATGAAACAAGGTTGTGCAGAAGTAAAATTTTAAATTTTGCTTTAAACCTAAATATAGTGTATTTTGTATAGTTCCTAGTTCTAGAAGGCATGAATTGCCTTTGGAATGGGATTCAGCAAAAGCAGTAAGAAAGTCTTGGATGTGACTGCTTCCTTCCATTTTTGGTAGCAGGTAACTGCCATTTTAAATTTAAAGATCTCATCCTGTGTACCTCTTCTAGTCAGACTACAAAACCATTTCTTCATTCTCAACTCTAGACTGCTTCTTGGATTCAAAAGAAATAATGTTAATCCGTACTTCTTGAAAAAGTGTAGATAAAACCAGTGTTTCTGTACAATTGGACTGGTGCCAGAGCTGATGTGGTATCATGGCAGATGCCAGGCAGGGGTGCCCTGCTGCGAACCCTCCCCCAGCCTCGGGATCTCACTGTGCCAAGCCTGAGCAGCCCCCATGTGCTCTTCAACCTTTGAGTGGAAACGACACTTCTGGTGATTTCAAATGCAGTTACTTTTTAGCTAAAATCTGAGTTTCAGCAGGAAGAAAGGCGAAGCAATATAATTTGGTTTCTAATATTGGTATTAGTTCTGAAATGTGGTTATTATAATATTGTCTGGATTGGTTTGGGTTTTGTTTGAGCTGCAGGAGTAGAGGAGAAGGTCATGCACTGAAGCCCATGCAGAAATGCTGGCTGATCGTGCAGAGGGAGGTTGTTACTGTTGGCCTGATTTCAGCTGGTGTGAGGACTCCATGGCCTTTATTGAGGGGGGAAGCTGGGCTGTGGAGATGGTCAGGGAACTAATGCACCTCATCTCTAAGAAAAGGCTGAGGGAGCTGCGGCTGTTTAGCGTGGAGAGGAGAAAAGTGAGAGTAGACCCCACCAATGTGTGTAAAAGGGAGGTTGTCGAGAGGCAATGGGCAGAAGAAACTGATGCACAAGGAAGTTCTGCCTGAACGAGAGGAAGAACTTCCCTGTGCGGGAGCACATTGCCCGGAGGGGCTGTGGATTTCCCGGGGCGGGGGGGGGGGGGGGGTTGGGACT
>JBBMKD010000145.1:101183345-101242691 GCA_037834095.1 Argya squamiceps | reverse complement strand
GATCGCCCGGCGGGGCTATGGATCGCCCAGGGGGGCTGTGGATCGCCCAGGGGGGCTGTGGATCGCCCAGGGGGGCTGTGGCTTGCCTGGCGGGGCTGTGGCTTGCCCGGCGGGGCTGTGGCTTGCCCGGAGGGACTGTGGATCGCCCACGGGGACTGTGGATTGCTCTCCCTCGCTGGAGCTGTTCCAAAGCCTGGGGCGGTGCGGTGGCGGCCGTGCGGCAGCAGGGGGCGCTCCCACGCCGTCCCGTCCGCACTCCGCTTTCCATGCATAATGGAAAATGGATAATCGATAATCGATAATGGACAGTGAGGCACTGCAGACCTGTGCGCCGCCCGGGGTGGGGAACCAACTGGCATAAATGGGTCTGGGACCGGCCACCATCCGCACTGGTCAGTCAGCAATACATATGTACAGGGAAGTGGGAGTAGGGTGTAAAGTCACTACCATGCATCAGTTTTATTGTCTTAATAAAAAGTTACTGTGCAAATTTCATTACTAATCTAGGAATGGCTTCCAGGAGTGATTGGAATTAATTACTGCAGAGCCTGCCAGGGTCAGTACATGCTTTCAATTCTCATTTACACTTACAAGAAATCTAATTTTTAATTAAAAGGATGGTTTTAATTCTGCACCGTCCATAGTAGTCTTTCCCTGTTTGTCATTTTAGGCAAATGACAGAATTGTTAATATACCAAAAAAAGTTGCAGTGGTTTTAGCAGCTCATGGTGAGGCACAAGGCTTGTTTGCCAATCAGTGTAAGTAAAACACATTATTTGAAAATAGATTTACCAGGGAATGTGCTTCTTAAAGTATTAGGCACAACGCAAAATTAAGAATCTCTTTGTGTTTGCATCATTAAGAGGGCTAATGTGCTTGTCTATTAACACAATTTTCAAAGCAGGCTCTTTTGCAGAAAAATGCCACACACCCATTCTGCCCTGTGTGTCTTAATGATTTGAGTCTTTAATTTGAAAGTGTGTGCACTTTCAAAACAAAATAATATCAAAAGGATTAAAAAAATTACACAGAATTAATTAAGAAAAAAGGAGGAGTTTGATTGAAATTTATAGTTTTCAGTAACTCCTGCATACTTACAGGTTAGACTAGTGTTTTGGAGAACACCTTTTATTGTTCAATATGCAGTCTCCTCATCCTTTAACTTGACTGTGAGAGCAGGCATTGAAAAATTCCAGAGTTTTCTAACCTGGCTTATGTTTAATTTATAGTCCAGTATAATGATTAAATATTTTTTCCTCAGTCTTTCTGCTTACCAGTCTATCTACATTTGTGAGATTGATTTGGTTTTATCATTGAGTGGAATAATTTACATTTGTATTAATGGAATGTCTTCTGGATAGTATCTCCAGTTTTTTAAAGTATTTTGAATTATGATCCTGTTTTCCAGAATATTTTAATTCCCTTCTTGCTTAGTACATATTTTAAAAGGGTATTTTCTTTTTCTCTGCCTGTCGCTAATTAAAAGTATTGAGCAAAACTAGATCTATACAAGAGATACTGTTTAAAAATACCGTAGTCTTTTTTTTCTTTTTGCCAGTTAACTGCTGACAGCTACTTTTTCAGATTGTCAGTGTTCTAGCAAAATTATGGTAGTAAATAACGTTTTCTCTCTCCTCATCTCTAGTGCTTTGTCAAAGTTCCCTCTATATATTTCTTATACAGGTGTATTGATTTCTGAGCTTCTGTTTTGTCTCTCTTGTCCATCAGAATAACCTGTTGTGCATTTTCTTTTCTGCTAAGTTTCCTGCACTCCCCTATGCCTTAAATCAACTTTCCAAGAGACCTGTCCTTCCAGGTACCTGAGATTACTGAAACTGCTTTTGTGAAATCAGTTTGATTTGCTGTTTTCTCCATGTTTAGTAACCTCCTTTTTTTTTAATTTCTCCTGTTTCCATCCTTATATTCAGTTAATTCTCCTCATAACTACGATAGAACTCAATAATAGCCTCTAGAAAGGACATTTATTATTCTAGAAACCAGTAGAGATACATGGTTAATTAATCCTCCTGAAGCTTCTTGCCCCATTCTGTTACTCATATGCCTCCATGCTTCAGCAGAACCTTCTTACACACTTCCCTGGGTTATGTGGTCTCTCAGGTTGCTGTTTTGGGATGTTACCTATTGTTTCTTTTTTTTTCCCCTCACCCAGATACACATAGAAGTTTTTCTTTTATCTTTTTCTGAAATTGTAAATACATTTAAAAAGTATACATTGTCCTCCAGTTTATTTACAGTGGGTTTTGATTTTTTTTTCTAGTGGAAGTCTTGCTGTTTCTATCAGCAATTTGTAAGAGCCTTGTAATAAGTCAGCAAGTTTTCTTATTTTTGTAATGAGATATTAAATAAGATCACTATGACAGATTTTTAAACTAAAAGCAGCAAATCCCTAGAAAGATCCACATTTCATCTTTAATTCCTCAAATCTTGAGCTATTGGTAAGTATTTCCAGCCATAGCTGTCTTAATTCCACTAAAGTCAATATCTTTGATTGAATTAATTGACTGTTTAGAATTTTAAGTTGTCCTTGAATTTCTCTCTCCTTTCTTAGGAAACCATACCTGTAAAGACTGCTTCTGATCTGTATCTTATAGATTATTACCCTCCAAATCATAAATACAAAATGGCAAAATGCAATATACCCTACATACTGACACATTCAGAGCAGATCACTAGGAAATTATGCTCTAAGAAATCCAGTCCCTGTAGGATTTATGTTTGACTTACTGAAATTAGATGTCCTGTTTTGGCATTTATGTATTAAAATGAGAAGTAAAATAGAAAGAGAAGAAAGCTAGCATGCAAAGACTTAGTCCTGTTATCAACTGACACAAATAATAACTGGAAAATAAAATCACTCTGAGGAAAGTTTTTGCCATAGTTGCCCAGAGAACTAGAACATGATGGTTTTCATCTTGTTTTTCAGACACTTGCATTGGATTTTCTTTGTGTATTATAAAAATACTCCAAGTGTCATAGTCAGAAGACTGAATGATCTTCAGTCATGTACAGGCAGAAAGGACCAGGAACTTTTTTTTTCTGTTTCTGATTTTTCACCCAAAACTCCTGTTTCTGATTCTAATTCTTATCCGATCTAGCATAGATTTTTCACTCATTATATCCACAAATATTGAAACCAGATACCTTGTCAAATGTTCAAAAAATTACATTTCCAAAGCTGAGTGTGTTTTAAGATGGCTTATTTCTTTTCTCACTATGAATTTGATGAGAGATGATGAGGACAAGAAAACTTTTAAGAGGAAGATGATGGTGTAGCTCTCTTATGTGATCCTGGAGGAACTAAGTCAAACTCCACTTGGAACAAAATACCATGGTTTTATTTGGAAGGAGGAAACATTCAAACTAGCCAAATCTGTCCTGTATCTTTTAAAGGTGTATCCTTTTTGCCAGTAAACTGCTGGCAAAAATTGATAGAGGCTCCATTTCTTGTGTACAGAGGAATTATGTCCCTGGATTGTGTAAATATCTGTGCAGGCAATGCTATATTCAGGCTGGGTTACTCTATGTTCAGGCAGAGGGATCAAAGTGCAGCAGTGCTTTCTTAAATTCAAATATAATTTTACTCTAATTACTTAATTGGATTCCAGTCTACATTTTTCTTGGTGTTTTTTTGTTTGTCTGGTTTGTATTTTGTTTTGGGTTTTGTTATGACCAGATATCAAAATCCAGATATTTTGGTTGCATGGTTTTCTTTCTTTCATGATGGCTGCTCTTACACTATATACTTCAAAAATATACAGCAGTTCTGTTCAAAGTAAATTCAGGTGTGAGGGTTGGCATATAGAAAACCCCCCCTGTTGGATTAGTTTTAGGTTCATCTAAGGTAATTTTTTCCTTTTTTGCCTTTTAATTTTAGAGAAACCACAGGCCAAGCTCTGTAATCCTTGGGGCTAGAGATACTAATGTTGGCCAGCTCTTTAAACATTTTGTGATTACTGAAAAACATATTTGTCATTACAACCCATTTATTAATTCCCTTTGACTTGCATCACTTTATTTTGTAGGTTTTAATTGTGTCCTGCAATCTGCATATCAGTTAACAGCAAAAGCTCTTGGCTAGAAGAACTAGGAATTTTAATAAAATGGTTGTTCAAAGAGGGAATGATTCTTTTATCTTGAGTTACTTTGACCTTGAGCAACTTTCTTCTCTCATTCCACTTTTCACTTCTTTATAGCTGTTTTCTGACTTTGAGTTTTATTGGGGTTTCTTTTGTCTGTTTATGCTTCACCAGCCAAAGGAATGTGCACTGATTTTTCTTTGCTTGTGTAAAGGTTGCCACTTGGTGCATTTTATGTATGTTACTTCTATTTTGAAAATCTTATAAACGCAGTGTTTAGAGGCCAGCATTGGGAATAATTTCTTTTTTCTGGAAAATGAATATAACTTGCTTTCTGAAAAGGATTTGGTTATGTTTTTGTCTTATCTGTGCCTTTGTAGAGAGTACTGTACATATTTTAATATCTTTGGGGGCTTGTGGAATTATCACCACAACACAAATGTATGACTATTTTTACTTTTTCCTTAGTATTACAATACATTTTTTAACTTATTTCTAAAATAAAGTCCATAGAGAAATAATACCATTTTTAAAAACTAACTGAATTTGCACAACTGAGGCTATTAACTGTCAGTTGTTATATTTTTTCTTCATCAATGCAATTGCAGTTTATATGGTTTAAACACTTAGCAGTAAAACAGCTGAAGACAGTAATATTACCATATCCATCCTAATATTCTCAACTACAAGAAAATAGAAGTGATTATTAAAAAGAAACCTACTGTGGCATTGACAGGAAGAAGGAATAGAGACATAGGTTCCATTTAGGTTGGAAAAGATCTCCAAATTCATTGAGTTCAGCTGTTGACCTGATCCTGCCAAATGCACCATGTCACTAAACACAACATCCACAAATCTTTTAAGTGCCTCCAGAGATGGTGAGTCACCCACTTCCCTGGGCAGCTTGTGCCAGTGCTTGACAGCCCTCTCAGAGAAGAAATTTTTCCTAATATCCAATCTAAACCTCCCTGGTGCAACTTGCGGCCATTTCCTCTTGTCTTACTTCTCATTACCACTTCCCTGTGGTCCTGCTGGCCACTCTGTTGCTGACACAGACCAGGTTCCATTGGCCTTCTTGGCCACCTGGGCACTCCTGCTTCACCTTCAGCTGCAGCTGACCAGCACCTCCAGATCTGTTTGCTCTTGGCCTCTTTCCAGCCACTCTTCCCCAGCCTGTAGCTCTGCAGGGGTTGTTGTGACCCAGGGGCAGGGCCTGGCACTTGGCCTTGTTGAACCCCATACAATTGGCCTCAGCATCAGTCCAGCCTGTCCTGATCCCTCTGCAGAGCCTTCCTGCCCTCCAGCAGATCAACACTCTCTGTCAGTTTGGTGTTGTGTGTGAACTGAATGAGAGTTCAATCACAGAATCATTTGGGTTGGACAAGAGCTCCAAGATTGTTAAGTCCAACCTTCGACTGAACACCATCATGGCAACTAGAGCATGGCACTAAGTGCCATGTCCATTTCTTTCTTGAACACTTGTGGAGTGGCGACTCCACCACCTCCCTGGCCAGTCTGTTCCTGTGTTTGATCACTCTTACCATTAAGAAGTCCTTCCTGGTGTCCAACCTGAGCCTCCACTGGTGCAGCTTAAGGCCATGTCTTCTCATCCTATTCCCAGCTGCCTGGGAAAAGAGACCAACCCCCACCTGGCTACAGCCTCCTTTCAGATGGTTGTAGAGAGTGATGAGGTCTCTCCTGAGCCTCCTTTTCTCCAGGCCAAACACCCCCAGCTCCCTCAGCTGCTCCTCTTCAGACTTGTGCCCCAGACCCTTCCCCAGCTCCATTGCCCTTCCCTGGACATGCTCTAGCACCTCAATGCCCTTCTTGTAGTGAGGGGCTCAGAACTGGACACAGCACTTGAAGTGTGGCCTCATGACTACAGATCCCCTTGTCCAGATCACTGGTAAATATATTAACTGGGACTGGCCCCAGTACTGAGCCCTGGGGAACACCACTGGTGTCCAGCCACTGTTTGGATTTAACTCCATTCACCACTACAGTTTTTTACCTTGTGCACCTGTCCAATGCATGAGCAGCCAATTTCCCAAGATCATTTTTTGCATCTTGCACTTCTGCTGTTTCTTTACAAGCACTTCAGCAAAATGTATGAGTGAATATCACAGTGATTGGAATCATGCTTTTGATCTGAGAGATCTTGAGTTTGTTCAGATGCTGGTATATTTTTGAAACCACAATTAATTATTCATGCAGTAAGGTCAGTTACAGTGCTTCAGTGATGCTGATGTGCTTAGTACATTTCTCTCAGACTGTGGACTGGATGCCTCATGTCTCAGCACACTTAGGTGTGCCACTAGAAATTATCATTCTGAATCATCCATTGCCACTCCTGATGTTGGGAGCCTCTGTTTCTGCTGAAACTGCCAGTGGAGCTGCTCATGTAAACACGCACAGCCCTGCTTTCGTTAGGATGATCTAAATGAGGTTAAGCAGTAGGTATTTGCTGATCTAGCTCATTTTGACAAAGGCCTTTCAGACCATGTTTATGTGAGTAGACAGATTTAGGAAATATTATCTGGCAAAGGAGCACTGATGAGTTGCAAAGGCATGAGCTGGTGAATGTGTTCTTTTTCACTTACACAAGGTTTTAAAGTTTTGTCTCTCTGTTACATCTTTGGTGTACTGCAGTGCTGCTGATGGTGTTGAATCAGTAGTGATTAAATTAGTCCTGTATGAGAAGAAATCAATCAGTACTTCTCTAGCAACTTGTATAGTACTGTAGCTGTTACTTGAAAGTGGTGCTAAACTCCACCCTTGAAAATTGTGTAGTTGCTTAAAGCAATGTGTAAACCAAGATTTTAAAGAAGCATTGAATAACATGATATTCAGTGTTCAGTTAGTAATACCCAGTTTGGGAACACTTACTAAATTTTCAAAAGTGGATTTAAGTATATAATAAATATATTTCAGTATACTTTCAGTATATGTATGTAAAAATCCATGGCAGATTTAAAGGGTGGAATTCTGATTTGTTTTGGAGGATAGTATTTTATATATCACAATTCAAAAATAAACAGATTGCTTTTAGTGGGGTAGAAGGAATTTGTTTTCCCATACAAGGTAATATCTCTGGAATGTTGAAATTAAATCAGTGGAATTTTAGGAACACAGTTACTTGTTGGAAAACCGGCCTGTGATATTTTGTACAAAGCTCAAGTTTTAAAACGTGCTACTGGATAATGGTAAATAAAATCAAAAATGCTAAATGTACCTTCCTGTTCATTGCTTTATGATTTATTTATGTCTGTACTACTAATTAAATGTTGAGCATCAAAAATTAGGCAATGAGCTTTAAAATCTCAACAATTGCTTAAAAACTATTTTTATATGCTTATGTAATATCTGAGGGTAAGCTTTAATGGTTTGGAAAACAATAGGGAAAAATAAAATGCAAACATCGTTGTCAACGTCATAATTTTTAAAGCATAGTTAAAAGTTGGAATTTTAAGGGCTTTAGACACTAAAGAGAAGCTGCTAGCATTTAGTGTTGCAGCACCAACAATATTTTTATATATACATTGAGTCTTAGTTCAACATTTAAACTGATTTTACAGTAAGTAAAATAAAATGCTTTCCGGTTTAATGAAATAGAATTTTATGCTCCTACTTAAACCTTTATGATTTGCTTCTGTACATCAGCTGTTATTTGCAGTTCTCTTGCAACCACAGTGTATATATATATATGTATATATATATATATATATATATGTTGATCTGCTCAGAGTATGTGCCATTAGTTACTTTGAAATCTCATTAAAATTATCCTGGAGGTGACTTTCAGTTGCTGAGGTTTGGAATATGTTATTAGAGTTTTTTGAGGAAAGACAGTTTGAAAGAGTCAAGTACTGGGAAGCAGCAGGGTATGCAGAATAAACTAAACCAGTTGGAGGCAAAGACTTGTGTTTATTAGCACTTCCTTTAAGGTGAAGTTTGGCCTTTCAATTTAAAATTAAAACTTAGTATTGAATTACGAGGTACACTTGAAAGTTTCTTGGAACCAGATGTTGCTTTTAGTTTTGATTTTTAGGATACCATAAAGAAATTATATAAAAAATAATTAAAGCATGTTTAGCAGCTGTCTGAACCGTATTTTCTGGATGCTGATGTTGAATGTGACTATTTTTGGGGTTGATGTGCTTTGGCAATGGATGGTGTCAAACCAGAGCCTTCAGGATCACTGGAAAATGCCTCCTGCATGAACACGTGTGTATATGAGTTTGTGGTAGGCTTCTGTTCCATACTTGTGACCTGAATAGCTGGATCAGTTTCTACACAGGGATTGAAGGAGAGGGAATAAAGTGAAAAACAAGCTCGGAAATGTAACAAAAGTTCCGGAAAAATACTCTGAAATCTCCCAAGCCGAGATGTGCTGTACTTGTTTAAGAAGGATCAGAGGCAGAGCTTGGGCACATGACCTCAAGCTACTCAATGCAAATGAGGGAGCGTATCCTCAGGTTTTTGGCACAAAGGGTTTCTCTCTGTTCGAAGCATGCTATCAGCTAAAGCAGTTCTGGATGCAGTGCAAGCTTTGGCAGCAGAAGAAATGCTTGGGCACTCTCTGAAGATTGAAGGCGATGAGGTAAGATATGGTTTAAAAAGAGTTGAAAGTGAAGAATCCAAGATGAGTCAATCATTTTGATTGTGATAGTATTACATAATATAATTGTTTTTTTTCAAGGTTATGAAAAGCAAAATAAGTGTGTGTACTTCATCATGTTTCTCCTAGCTGATGCTGATAAAATGTATTATACCTGTGTGATGAAAATATTAAATTATTGAAGATATAAGTTTTAAGACTGTATTAAATCTATTTTGCTCTGTTTGCATGTTTTTCGTCTTTCTAGGCTAATCAGAAAGTCAAACTGAGTTTATAAGGTGCTGATCTTGCTCTGAAAGTAAAAGTGTAAATAATTATTCCTGCATGTAATGAATGTAACTTTATGAATAATGGAAAATAATTTCTTTGTGTTTCAATTTTGTATATGCAAGATGTTGCTAATTATGAAGGGCTTGACAGTCTGCTCACTGGATTTGTTCTGGAGAGAAAATTTTGAAGTGTTTAATGCAAAACAAAGCCGTTTATTTAACAAAAGCTTTGCTTACATGAAACTGCATGTTCTGAACAGATTATTGATTAAATTTATATCATTTTATGGTATGACTGTGGCTGCTTTGAAATCTCGAAGCCTCACATTGCTTTCCTAGGTTTTCCTGATGTAGAAATACCTTCTTTATATGCACATAGAAATTAGGGCTGATGATACTTTTCCTACTCTAATGCTTGTGGGAAAACTTGAAAAAAGCTTTGTCTCCTCATGTGGAGTATCAGCCATGTGCATGCTTAGAATAATTTTTTGTGGTCTGATTTCTTAAGTGGGAAAAGAGCTAAACTGAATCACAGATGAACATCAGATGTGAGCCCCAAGAGCCATGGTTTAGAGTAATGAGAATATTTCTCTTTGAGGCAAAAATCAGTTTTCAATCTGTGTTTTAAATCTAAAATTACATTTTTCTACATCCCTCCAGGCAGATCTCTTTATCCTGATATGTGCTTTTCATGGTTTAATTTTTCTGTCTTCTGAGAAAAAGTTTGACCAAGAAAGCTCTACTTTTACACAGTTTTGGAATAACTTATCTTCCTGAAGACTCTACTGGCAAAAAAACTGTCTTCAAATCTCTTTCCTTTTTATCTTCCATAGAGACTTGGGTTTTTTTGAAAACTGGTCACTTTTCCTTTTGGGAGTTGTTCGTAAGTTGAAATGCAAAGAATTTCAAGATGATAAAAGATAGGAATAACAGATAAAAGTATAGAGTTCAAACTTCCCCTTTTTAATCTCTTTTTTTTTTTTTAAATACATGCATACACTTTTAAAAGCTAAAAAGCTTTTTAGCTTTTTCATATGATTTTATAGTAATATATTATAAAATCTTACTGACTAGAAACAAATAGGGTTTTTTTTCCCTTACAGTGAGTTATTTTCTTAAAATGACATGGATTTTTGCTGAAGATCTAAGACAAGTGTTAAGATGTCCATTTTTACTTTGAAATGGTATTCAGTAATCTGGAGTCCAACAATTTAAAGAATTAACAAATAGAGATATAGCTCTGAGTTTATTTCTCTTGCTAAGTAAATAAACTCATAAATATCTGTTTGTACACTGGGAAGTTATCTTGATGTTTAAATTCCAATTAATTGAAGAGAATGATTTCTTTATTTATCTGAGGTCTTCCTCTTTCTGCGTATGTATCACAAAATTGACCATCAAAATGTTTCTCATTGTCCAGAACTTGCCAAAATGTTGAATATATGATGCAGACTCTGTCAAGCTCTTAGCTGTAGTATTCTGAGTTTACATGTATAACTGTTTATGATTTTGTTGCATTTACTAGGTTTGCTGGGATGGGTAATCTTCTTAAGGTCCTTACCAGGGAAATTGAAAACTATCCACATTTTTTCCTGGATTTTGAAAGTAAGTTCAAACAATTTCAAGAAAATGAGAGAATCTTTTCCCTGACTTAGCAGCAAACTGAGGGAAAACTTTTAAAATCTGATTGCTTACAGTGTGTATTTTCCACCACAACCAATCTGTCCAAGTCCTTGTCTCTAAAATCCTTTGTTCACTCAGGACTCCTTTTCTCTTCCTTTTCTATTTTTCAGGAACCAAATGGGAAATCTTTTAAAAGTTCTCACTTGCACAGAGCTTGATCAGGGGCCAAATTTTTTCCTTGACTTTGAAAGTGAGCAAAGCTTCTTGCCTGGCTTGCCTTCTTTGCTTATTATTTCCTAATAAACTGCATGTGCTTATGCATCATAAAGCAATTCAAAAGGGATTTGCAAACAAATCAAATTACACTTCTACTACAGTAGAATATTGTTTCTGATATTTATGAAACCATACAAAATTACTTC
Organism: Argya squamiceps; assembly: GCA_037834095.1. Lineage (NCBI taxonomy): Eukaryota > Metazoa > Chordata > Aves > Passeriformes > Leiothrichidae > Argya > Argya squamiceps. The sequence goes on along the minus strand of JBBMKD010000145.1, from coordinate 101,231,662 downwards.
ATTCTGAACAGAGAAAGGGGCAGAGAGGCAGATATGCAAGTAAATCTTTATCTTGAATTAAATTCAAAGCATTTATGAACCATTGTTAAACTTACATGTGAATTAACTCAACCTCAACTTTCTTTAACAAATCAGGGTTAACAAAAATTATGATTCTTCCTTGAATGGAAATACATGTTGGAAATAAAAAATGGGGAAAAAAAGCAGCGGAGGTGGAACTATTTTTGCTTCGTTTGGTGATGATTTAGCTGGGTTTATAATTTCTAAAGAGTAATGAAATGGTCAAAGTGTATGTGCTTGATTGCATCTCTCTTAATTGCATGGTTTTCAGTTCCAGAACAGTGTTTCCCATTCCAATTGTCTTGTCACATCTATATTTAATTCAAAGCTGTTTTCACTTTTGCTGACTACAGTTTCCCAGCATGTACTTCTAGGCGCTGTCACCAAATCCTTTAATATGGGTTTAATCTGTCTTCACTACATATGTGAAATGCATTCTTTTGAAACATTGACAGTGTGTGACGTTTTCTCCCTTAATACCTCTATTCTAAAATAAAAAAAAAAAAAAAAAAGCCAACCAAAAAGTTTTGAGAAAATCCAGTGTTTTTAAAATACTTTCATTTTGTAGCATGGTTTAAAAGAGCATTTCAGGTGATTAGACACATTTTGTCATCTTGAAATAGTTTTGTTCTTTAATGATTTATTCCTGAATAATTTTCTGAAAGAAGTAATTGACATGATATGAACGTGTATGTCTATGTACACTGGGAAGGACTGCTTCAAAAAGTCATTTAAATACGTATTTACATCTGATGAAATTGTTCAAACATGCTTTCTTAGATGAGAAAGAAAGTAGCTTTGCCAAGCTACTGTGAAAGCTTTCAGCTGCTCTGAGCTTACAGGTTTAATCAGCCCCATTGTGTCCCTGTTGGCAAGAAAATGTTCCTGACCCAGGCTGCAGGCTTGGCAGGAAACAGGTGCTCTGGCAGTGAGGAGCCTTGGTAGAGGTGGTGGTGAGAGAAGGAAATTCTGCATTTGTTGCCTTGGCAGTGAAGGTTGTTTTTCTTTCCAAAAGCACGTGGCCAAGAAGTGAATGAAGTCCCCTCTCCCATGGGAGGTGCCAGTGGTTAGGGCACACTAGTCAGGCACACCTACCCGGAGAGGAACAAAACTGTCAGCTCCAAATTTCAGGGACTTTCATGCTTGTAAGTGAAAGTTTAAAAGTTTTTCTCACCACATACAGTCCCAGAGGTTTTTAGTGGCACAAAATCTGAATTAGCTCAAAGAGATGTGACTAAAAAAAGGGCTGTGATGTTGTGCTTTGGAGTCCTGTAACTGGCCATCATACAGTGGAAAAGGACACTCTGAGTGAGTGGACGTGGGTCAGAATCTGCTGTGGGCTTGCTGGATGTGTGGCTTTCTGTGCTTTGAGCTGTCAGTTCAAGCTCATGGGTGAACATGGTCACTACAGTTGGCCATTCAAAGGATGATGGGTGTGCTGAGCTGATGTCATTAATGTATTCATTATATGCATCAGCATCTTGCTTCTTAGTTTCTGTGGGCTTCTTCGTTAGCTGACTACATAAAAAAGAAGAAAAAATAGTTTGATGTCATCTCTTTTCCCCTACTTTCGTGCCGGTGTCCACACTGTCAGTTGCAATTCTTTTTGACACCTAGCATTATTCTTCAATCCAAACTGGAAACCAAGTTTTCTGATTCCATGGTCATACTTGAGAAAAACTTGAATCCAGCGTTAATTTCAGTTAATGCTGCATAGCAAAAGCAGTTCTGTCTGCTCCCCACCACTCATTTTAGAGTTGGGCAGTTACTCTGGGTCTCTGTGGAGAATAACATTCTCCATGCAGGTGGAAAGATCTTTTCTTTGAGGGGTATTGCAGACCTAATGCATTCAGCCAAATTATTCTTTTTTAAGGTCCACTGAAAGGTTTAAATAAAGAAAAATCATTTCATCCTTCTTAGAAAGTGCACCATATCGCTGTTTTACACTTGGATCTCGATGGGAGTATCTTTAATCAAGCTGCTACCTCTTGGGTTTGATTATATACCACTTACTTTACCTTAATTCCTTCTTACTGCTCAGCTTGAAAATAATGTTAGGAAAAGTGAGTGTCTGGCAAGTCTTGAGAGTGGCAAGTCTTGAGCATCTGTGGATTTCAGGATTTCACAGCAAATTCTCTTGAAATGGATTTTGTCAGTTCAGGAAATATTTTGTACTTTAAATGTTGACCTTATTTAAATTAGTTGCAGATAAATGATTTCTGGGTATTTGAGCTCTTTCTGTACCGTCTTGCTCTTTTTTTGCAGAAAATCTATGGTAAAATCGCTGCCTTTTTCAGGCAAAGTAAACAAATAATTCCACATGAATTCTTGGAAATAACTTGAAAGTTAATGCAGCAATTTATTTTGCATCTAAAAGACTTGAATCTAAATGCATATAGATTATCTGGAGATGTCCTTAAGTGACACCTACAGTCCCATCCTCTCCTCAAATACTTTTTTAAAGACGTTTCTAGCCTCAGAACCTGTAAGCAGGTTCTTTCTTTTTTTTTCAGTGTTAGCTAGGTGGATTTCACATGATCCTAGTTAAATCCCTCTCATCCCTCCAAGAGTCTTATTTTCTAGGATTCCCCCACATCCCCAGAAAGGTTCATGAAATTTTCAGTTACTATTCATGTACGATTAAAAGGGTTTATTATTAGAACACGTCTGGCAGCAGAGCAACTGCCTACTTTTCACATAATAGGCTATTAATTAATACCCTTGTTGCACAGGCAGCAAGGCTGGGGATATAATCTGGGTCCAGCCTGCGGGAATTGCACTCAATTCCTGAGCTGTGGAGTGCCCTGAGCCAGAAACTGCTGCTCTGTCAGAGAGGTGCTGTGTGTCCATCTCCCACCCACCACAGACCTGAGGCTGGGCACTGATCTCCCTGGCACAGCACCGTGCCTGGAGCCACTATTAACAATTTAGGGAGCTTCACTTTATTCTAGCTAGTTTAGAAAGAATGAAATTTAAAAATCCTGTGTAGCCTGGATAGGGTACTGTTTCTGTCCAGTACTGGGGGTTCTTTAGTGTATGGAGTGTGAGAGGTTCTGGTACCCTCTAAAGTGCTACTCACGGTAGTTATAATGCCTTTGCTCATTTCTGAGTTTTTCTTTTCATTTTGTCCCAGATTGGCATGAAAAAAAAATCGTTGTCATGGTGACAAATCTGAAATAGGACTTCTGCATTATGCAGTTAATACATGCACTGCTCTCTAACTTGCTGGCTGATAGAATTATTTGCACATTCAGCAGTGGGCATGACAAAAAAATCTGAAAGCAGAGCCCATGAAAGCTCTTGTTTAACTCACTTTCTTTTGCTATGCTGTCGAGGTCAGAAGGGCATGGTATTTTTATGACAAATATGATTTTACATTCACTGAAATGGAAGAACTAACCAGCCTCAGTGAAAATCTTCTTAACCATCTAAGGATGGAATAAAGTTCTCAACTTTTGGTCTGCATTTCAGATTCAGAAAGGCTGTGTGAGTTGGAAGTCCTTCTTCTAATACTGTTCTTAGTACTGTTCTTTCTTCATTAAAATTAATTACTGAGATATTGTAACACTTCATTTGATAGTGCTAAAGGCATCACATCCTTTCTATATTAAGTCTTGTCCTATGGCAAGGATATGTTTTACAAGGTATGTTTTACCTGCCTAGAAGTTTCTGTGGTTTTTTTAAGTCACATTTGGTGAAGGATGAGGTAGATACCTTACATGTTAGGAAGGTTTTCTAAAACAAATGACAGGTATTTTGTTAAGAAAATAATGATGGCCCCACTTTGATGCCCCACCATTCACCTGAAATGCTTAATGTCCACAAATGGACTGTAGTGGGTCCAGGTTTCCTCTTGTTCTTTGTTGAAGTCTGAAGTTCCATCCAAAGCATGGCATAGACCATGTGTAACTGTGAAAGAGAGCATGTGTTCATGGAATGGATGAATTACCATGTTCTGGCTATTTCTGATGGAGCCAGTGGAAGTGTATTTCTCTCCAGAGCTAAAATTTTCAAATTTTGGTGGTAGAATCTGTATATGGGAGATTCAAGCCTCATCTGGCCCTTGCATTAATTTGATACAGGATTCATGTAGTTGTTTGGTTTAGGGTTTGCATTAGAAACATTTGTCCAAAGGGAGGTGAAAGGGTTCTCTATTTTGTCTTATTAAAGATAGAAGGCTCTGATTGCTTATCATGAGTATTCTAAAAACTCAGCCTTGAAATGCAGTGAGTCTGGCTATTATGGTAACTTGTTACTGAGAGGGCTTGCATTCAGCATGGGTTAGTCAGTGGAAGTGGTTTCATTTATAAATGGGCTCAGGTTCCTGAAGCATGTGCTGCTTCCCTGGTGGTGTGGGGATAGGAGGTGAGCATGGCCAGCCAGTGATTCCACACTGTGATTCAGGACTGGCATTTTTTAATTCAGAGCAGAGGAACAAGCTTTGGTTCCATTGGAATAGAAAGCCAGTTTTAGGAGTCAAAATCTGTCATGAAGTCTTGATTCCTTTTAGTTGTTGCTATTATTATTATTATTGTTAACAGTAAGATGAAATTGTTTTCAAAGTGATCCTTTATGGTTATTTCAGCTGACCATTTTTGGCAGGATCTTCTTGTAAAATCCCTTTTGAAACATGGCCATGGTGTTATCAGAACATCTGTTTGCATAACTTCTATTTCATAAATAAATGCATGGGGTTAAAAAAAAAAAAAAGCCTGAATCATCCTCCCTACCTTTCTTTTTAAGCTAAACACTTCCAACATAAATATAAACCGCTTCTGCAAATGCAAGCTAAGCCTGTTGCTCTGGAGCCTTTGCTGCCCTCTTCCTCTCCCTTCCCTTTCTTTCCCTCTTTCACACACTTACCTGCCTCTTGCTCCTACTTCCCCTAATGCTGGGATACTACAGAAAGCTCATTGAGTTTCAAATATTCCTCCTTCCACTAACTTCCAGAAGATGAATTGGGAAATTTTAAAAAAGACTTATAATAAAGGGTGTTACTAAAGGCCTTTTTGAAGTCCCAGAGTGTTGTGCAGCCTATAGCATTTGCATCCCCCTTAAGCAGTAGTACTTTAAAAGCAAATAAATTGTAAAAATTAACATAGAAGTACCTTGTAGCCAACAAGGTTAAACAAGATGCTTCAGATGACCCGCACATGCAGATTTTACATTCATGAACTGCACTAACAAGTTATTTATTCTCTTTTATGTTGAAATGTTATTTTCATTAACTTATTTAGCTGTTAAAATGCCAATACTGATTTTTATGTGATTCCTACCTTCCCTTCCTCTGTTGTTGTATGGTATGTAACTGTTTCTCAGGATCACTGCTTTCCCTGTTAAAGTCAGAAGGGTTTTCTGTTTTGCTTCTTTATCACAAGATGGCAAACCTCTTATGGTGTGTACCTGAGAATTCTTGCAGCTTGAGGAAAGAACCAGACTGGAACACTGTAAATTTAATGTGACTGATGGGTCACTTCAACAGCCATGTCCCATGGGATTTTCCTGTAGTGCTCCATTCCCTAACTTTTTGAAGGATAGTGAAATTTTTTAGTTATGTGAAATATTTTGTCTATAAAACCCAGCTAAGTAAGCTTAGTTTATGTTTATTTTCACCTTTTAAATAAGAGAAAGGAAAAATTCCAGAATAAAAGGGAAGTCCAGTCAGTATTATGTGTGCAGTCTCATGGGACTCATGATGCCATAGGAATATGGGAAGGGTTTTAAGTACAAGTTACTTTGAAGCTACAGACATGTAGATCTCAGCCATTTGTGTCCTGTTCATGACAAGTCCATAGATGACTTGAAACATTTAAACAAAGTATCTGAACCTGAGATATTGTGGAGTGAATGCCAATGCCTGTTTTCCACACACTCCAGTGTGAACCAATTCATTTGTTTCCCATGGGGACTGGGTAAATGAATCCCCATACTGATGCATGGGTAGAAAATTCTGTCAGTTTTCTTAAGGACAGTGAGATGACTAAATAGAAAAAGTATTTTTAATATTTCTTGTCTATTAATGTAGAGATCAATACAGTAGCTTATCCTAATTGATGAGTTTTGAACTGACTTTACATCATTGCTCTTAATTCAGACTAGTCTTTAAGTTTTAAGATTCAACTTCAAGGTAATTTTATTCTTTCATAAAAATTAGCATTCTGTCTTTACAAGATAATACAAATCTAAGGGAAAAAATAGTAGTTGTGTCTCTGTAGAAATCTGCTGGGATGTTCATTGTTCCTTCATGTATAGACTGCAATCCCATATGTAGGTCATCCAGTCTTTGGTCAGTGCCTGTCATCTTTATGTTTTAAAGCAAAAGAAGACAGAAGATCTCTACCTTGTGTAATGTGTCAGTGTTCTGGAGATAACATCACTCCCTGGTGTCTCACTGCTGTGTAAATCCCATAGGAGGAGATTTGAATAGGAAAATTGATCCACTTTCAAATATCATTTCTCTCAACAATAAAGGTACACAAGTCACTCACATCCTGAAAACTGATTACTGACAGAGCTGGATTAATTTTAGTGGCAGGAATGATCCCTGACATATATGAGAAAAAAATTATTTTTAATAGTACAGTATCTGTTCTACAAAAGGAGAAATAAATTACCCTGGTTAAGGAAGCCTGGAGGAAAGTCAAAGTGGAACAATATCCCACTGCTCCATCCATTGAAAGGCCTGATTTTATCCCCAAGCTGCAAGAAAAGTGAGCAATTCTTTGTAATTGAGCCATGGAGCTTCTGAAAGAGAGGGACTGATGCATTATCCTATTTTCTAATAACATTGCTTTATGATACTGCTGCTCTTTAAAATGCTGTGTTTGAGAAGAGGCATTATGAGCCAGAGCATACAAAAACGGTACTGTTTTTCCTTTCTTGCTATAAAAAGCAGAGGCTTGGATGTTAGCAGAATGGCAGTATAATTGTATATTTGGAAAAAACTACATCAGAATGGAGTTACACATAGCCAAGCTGGATGTGGTATTGTTAAGTAGAACTGAGTAATTTTGCCATTTGTACTGCAGCTTCCTTTTGACTTTGTGCATTTTGCTTTTCTCTTCTCAGATGCGCAGCCCACGGATGGAGAAAGGGAGGTCTGGAACCAGATCAGTGCAGTTTTACAGGACTCAGAAAGCATGCTTGCAGATCTTCAGGCTTACAAAGGAGCTGGACAAGAAATTAGAGATGTATGTTTGTTAATGACAGTTCTTTGGAAGCAAAATCAGGCAAAACTCGATGTGTTCTTTGCTTCTGTTCTCTATCCAAGCACATTCCATGGACACAAGGGAAATTGTATTTCTAAAATATGTAACAGATTATGCATAACATTCAGTATAAAGTTCTAATTTGAAATTATAAAATGATGGCTGTTGGAACTTCTTTCAGGTTTTCTGTTACTAATTAGTTACTATTTTTCACTTCAAGAAACAGCATTTCATATACCTTCTTTCATGTATCTCATGACAGAAGTCAAATTTGAGGACATGGAAGAAGTAATACTGGGGTGTCAGAAATACATGATACAGATAGTTGTTCTTTTGTGTAAGTGGAATAATGAACAACAGTAAATTACAACTTTGCATCCATTTAGAGGCATCTTATTCTGTGAAACTGGTCCCAAAGTACACTTTTGAACTGTAACTTAGAATTTTTCTCAGGTGACCAAAACTTTTCCTGCATCAGATTTGCAGATACTCTTAGTGTGAGCTCTTGTTGCTTAAAAACCTCAACATGTCGAAGATTTCAAAAGCATTAAAACCTGAAAAAGGGTACTTTTGCTACCAGTATTCACACAAAAGGTTATACCTGATGCTTTTACAATAGTTTTGCTCCCGAAAGAATATGCTAGAACTTACTTCTATATGTCAGTGGTTCACTGTAATGAAAAAATTGAAATCAGTTACAGGGGGAGAGGGAAGGTGAAAAACATGGTATTTTTTGGAATCTTATGCAATACAATTTCTCAGAATTCTTCTATGTTTTACGGTACTTTTTAAAATAATGTAGAAAAATTCCAAACAGTCTCTTGCTTGTTATTAATTTATCACAGGTCTTTACAGTAATATTTTCATTTCAGGCAATACAAAACCCCAATGATATCCAGCTGCAAGAAAAAGCATGGAATTCTGTCTGTCCCTTGGTTGTGAGGCTAAAGCGCTTTTATGAGTTTTCACTCAGATTAGGTGAGCCCTGTTTTAGTACATCTGTTTAATAGGGTTTTTTTAATAATGAAAGAGCAAGTTTTGTCTTTCAACAAACTTTTAAAGAGTTTTTAGAGTTAATATTATTTCTGCTTGATATCAACAGACATTTTAATAAATGCAATTGCCTTTATCAAAGCATCTCTTTAATCTTAATTTCATAATTTGTTAGTTTGTCTATATTATCTAAATAGCATGCAAAAAAAAACCATGATAAAACTACAAAGTTTTTCTCTGTTTCCTGCCGTGTTTTTGCACTTCAGTGGTCCATATTGGACTAATGCAATTTATTTTTTTGTAATTTGAATCCTTTGGAGTTTTAAAATGAATGTAAGCCAATAATATTTTGAGACTTTTTAAAAGTATGAATAATGGGGAAAGTGTATCAATAAACTCTCTCACAGGGTGAAAATAAAAGTTGGATGTGTTGTACACTGACTTTGTCATCCTAACAAACACAAAAGGGGATGTAATTACTCTTTGAATTAGGACTCTTGAATATATGTATGAAGTGAGAGGGCTTCTAGTGCAAGGGGATTCTTCTACAACATCCTCTATGTCTTTCACTTTTTGAGTTATGCTAGTAATTACAGGCACAGAAGCTGATTTATATTGCTATCTCTGTTACTAGAAGTGCTTAAGAGTACACTTTTAGTAGCAGAAATGCCAGAATAATCTCTATACTGATCTGATGTCTAATTGAGGAAGATGGAAGTGTTGACTATCTGAATGCAAGAAAAATAGATAGAGATCCCAGATAAAGGGTCACAAAAATGGAAAAGAGTTCAGTGATACAAAATGGAGAGAAAATGGCAGAGCCTGAAGAGGCAGGTGTCTTTAATTAATGCTTCTCACTTCAGAATAGTAAGAAAAAACACTTCTGTTAGGGCTTGGCATGTTTGGAGGGTTTCTTCCCTTTGAATGCAGTATGTTTAGATATGTAGTTAAAAAATTTGTGTGGACTGACTGCAATTTGTGCTTCTGTTTTTTATTCAGAGAAAGCCCTGCAGAGTTTACTGGAATCCTTGACGTGCCCTCCCTACACTCCAACTCAGCACCTGGAACGGGAACAGGCTCTAGCGAAAGAGTTTGCAGAAATTTTACATTTTACTCTTCGTTTTGATGAACTTAAGGTTAATAAAGTCTTTCAATACATGTTGATTTTTGCCATGTATTTTGAACCAAAACTGATTCTTTCCTGTTTGTCTTTCTGGAAGATGAGAAACCCAGCAATTCAGAATGACTTCAGTTACTACAGGCGAACAATAAGTCGCAACAGAATAAACAACATGCATGTGAGTAAATAAACTCTGATGTGCTGCATGCAGTGAGGTATTTATTTATCAGGATGCATTTATGCCATTTGTGGTAAAATTTTTGCTTTTGATTCAGTAGCTGTCATGTTCTCTCCTTCACACCAAGAGTTAATCAGCAGTCTGGATGAAGTGATTAGAGAAGACTATTCGAGCAACAGTCTGGTTGCTGACATGAACACGTACTGCATCTTATTCTTGCTGCTGGCAAGATTTTAAAGAGCTTTACTGACTATTTTTTCTCCTGTTTTCATCAGCTAGACATTGAGAATGAAGTGAACAACGAAATGGCTAATAGGATGTCCCTGTTCTATGCCGAGGCCACACCAATGCTGAAAACCCTCAGTAATGCAACGACACATTTTGTATCAGAAGTATGTAAAGGGGGAGAAAGGTCTAACACAGAAATTCTTCGTTTTAGTTTTACAAGATTACTAAACATTGCCCTTTTCTTACCATTCCAGAACAAAACGTTACCAATTGAAAATACAACAGACTGTCTAAGTACTATGGCCAGTGTATGTAAAGTCATGTTGGAAACACCGTAAGTTTTATCTTAAATCTTGGGGGGCTCATATGACAGAACTTATATTTTAATTAGCCATCTGTAACACGTTTCTTTCCAAGTAAATTCCTGTATATTTGCCTTAAGTTGTTAATCCTTTTGTATACAAAGCACGACCTGGTATTAGAAAGCCTTTCCTCCTGTTCTACCAACTTATGATATCTTTCATGAATCAGTGTTGAGTTCTGTTGGGGAGAGCTTACATGGCCAGTCTGCATTTCAACAAAAGGTTAAAATATGAGTGTAATAATCTTATGCACTCAGAGGCTTCAGTGTCTGTATCTTGTCTAACCAGAGCCAAAGGCTGACTGCTGCCTCCTGCTTGCCCGTGCTGCTTGATTGTTAGCACATTGTGGGCAAGATTTTGGCTCTTCCAAGGGGTACTTTAGGAAATACACAGGGGCCATTTCAAGGATCATTTAAGTAGATCTTTTTTTGGATGCAGCCATCTTATTCTAGATACGAAAAATTCAGCTGTAGGAATTTTCATGCATACAAATGTACTCAGCTGTACAATTGTGTTTATGTATGCTAGCGTATGGGGTTCTTTATTATTATTTGTGTATGCATTTACTGGAATATATTTTAGGTTAGATGTCTCTTTGACTGCAAAACACATACAAGACAATGTCAAGGTAGTCTTTCTGCCTATGAGTCATTTGTTCATGGAGCCATGTAAAGGATAGAATTCATGAGGTTTGAGTTTTTTCATGAAAATTCTGGAGAACTGTCTGTAGGGGTGGGACTCATCTCACAGTCCTGAGACATCATGGAAGTAGTAATTAAAGAGTTGCCTTATGAGTCAGCTCTTTTTTTGGCAAAAGTGGAGAAAAAAGCTTGTGAGTCATCTAGAAGATTATCTGATATTTAATTCTAATTGTGGGTTAATCAAGCATTTTCACATCAAAATTTCTGTAGCCTTCAAATCTGTTCACGTTATGATGCTGTGGAAGAATAAAAGTTGAAGTTATTATAGGCTGAGAGGTACTACAATATCCAGAGGGAGAGAGGAAGGACAGATGACTATTACAATCCACCTTAGTGAAACCCTGAACTTCCAAGCTGCTGAACTTAGATCCCACTTAACTATTCCAAAGTAGGAATTTAAGCAAAAATAGTAGCTTTCCTTTGAGGGCCCAGCATGTGGCGTTTCTGAGATTAAACTGAAGTATGATCAGTCTCCCGTCATATTTCATGAAGTTTTCTATGAAGCCATTATCACATACGTTTTGCGGATCTCAACTGTGCATGGGTGTGACAAGAGGTTTACATGTATCTACTCTTTAACCATTCTTCAGAATTCTTCTGGCACAGGCTTATGGAATTCACAGATATTTAAAGTCTTACTAATGTGCATCTGCAACCTTAAAATACACTTTTGGTTCAGATTTCATACAGTCACAGTCTAGTTTTTAAAATTGTCTAGTAAAAGGTCCAGAACGTTTGTTTCTTTTGTTCTGTTTTCCAGAGAGTACAGGAGTAGATTCACCAGTGAAGAGACCCTTATGTTCTGCATGCGAGTAATGGTGGGAGTTATTATTCTGTACGATCACGTTCATCCTGTGGGAGCTTTCTCAAAGACTTCAAAGATTGATGTAAGACAGGCCTTTCTTTAATACTCTGTAGGTTTGAGAATACTAGTCTGCAGCTCTTTTTCAGCACAAGCTTACAGCTTTGTATAAATAATTATAATTACTTTTGAATGGCAAAATTTAAATTTGTCGTCACCTGTGCACTTTAATACATCAGTTTGTTTGAAGATAAGGACTAGCTTTTCTTTTTTTATTTTCTTCCAGACACAGATAGTAATTTTTCTTTGTTAGCTCTGCTTTCTTGACAACTGTATAGTTAGACTAAAATAATTTAGTACTACATCTAGCTTGGAATACATTCCGTGGACATAATTTTTTTAAAATCATGTAATTTATCGATGCTGAAATGCTCATTTTTCACAGTAGTTCTCTTGTTAATAAGTAGATATTCAATGTTGCCTTTGCTTTGTCTACGATCTGAAGTAGCAGAACTGAAATGTTACTGTTGTAATGTTGATAATAATCCCTCAGTTTTATCTTTGGCATGGCCAGTCACAGAGAACTCAATTTTATTTTTGCATTTGAGAAATTGCAAGCACACATGGAAAGAGTACTCTTATTTTTTCTACACGTTTTTACAAACCTTAATCTCATGCACCACTTCTTTCAGCAGAAATAAGCTGTTATTAACGAAAAAGATGCCAAGTGTTTCCCTTTACAAGAGAGCCTGCTTCAAAGGAAAAGAAAAAACCATGTATTATTGCCTTCCATGACACTGGGTCTTCATTAGCATTTTGCATCTGTGGATACCAGAATTTTGCCACATCTCCTCTTAGTCTCTCTACAGAGAAAGATTTGTCGCAATGAGGTGAATAGATTTTCTCAAGGACATGAAGCAGATAGAGCCTGGGACTTGAATGCAGATTTCTTGACTGCTAGTTCAGTCTCTTGCCCACAGAGGCAACACAAATGAAATTCTGATAGGACCAAATATACATTGTGTGTACTTTTTATCTCATATTTGTCCTAAAGCCCTGTAATCTTTCAGGAAAGTTAGCTAGATGTCAGTGGGAGGCAGGAGCTGTATGACTTGGTTTTTAAAAAATGAATACATGGTCCCAAATCTTGATTTGTGTAATTAGTTTAGTGATTTTTTTGTAATTAAAAAAATCTCCTAATGTTTGAGATAATGAGTTTGTTTAACTGTGGTAAACAATTATTTTCTCCAAACTATTCACTTTAGCCATTCAAGCTATTTCAAGAGAATTTCAGGAACAGTGGAGTATATTACCCTTTCCTTATTCTTTCAAGACTGGAGGCTGTATTTCAAGCTATTAATTACAGTCTCCTAGCTTAGACATCTGTCTTGGTTTGAAAGACGGGTGTCTGCCAAGGAAAGTGGGAATCTCTCTTGGAATGGAGAACATGACCTCCTCCCTCGGAATTATTATGACTTTGAAATCAAGGGGCTTTCAGGCAAAGATATGGGAAAAAGGAATAACAGTTCTTTACTAGTATGTATGTATATAACAAGACAAATGAACAACAACAACGGCAGCAACAACTGACAAAAGAGGGAAAAAAAACCCAACAGAAAACCCAATGAAGCCTTTTCCCGCTTTTTGAGCACTTTCCCGTCAGTGCAGTTCCAGTCACAGCCAGCAGGGGCGCTGCTGGCTCCCGGCAGGCAGGGCAGGTGTGGTGATTCCCCCGCTGCTGCAGGGGGCGCTGTGGCCTGGGCTGGGGGAGCACACGGTAATGGCGGCTGGGCTGAGATGGGGAGGGATGGAGGAGAGGCTTCACTTCACAAAACCCTGGGGCAGCCGATCCTGGTGCCCCAGCAGGACTCCTGGGAGCAGCGAAATCCTGGGCTGGTGGAGGAGTTGTATCAGGAACTCCTCAACTGTAGCTGGAACCCTGGGGCGTCCCAACAGGCAGGGGGTGCGGGGCTACAGTGCAGCAGAAAAACCAGAGCCGTGCAACAGGAGCGGCGGGGCCGGGCAGCACAGCCCGGCTCCAGGCGGGCCTGGGATCCTGGGGTTTCCCCTGAGGCACCCCAGCAGATGGCAAAGGGTCCGTTGTTTGGTGAGATGGGGTGTTAAGGTCCCACTGCAGCGGCTGCTCCTAAGGGCAGAGCTTCACTCACGGTAAAAGAAAGGCAGGAGGATATGGAACCCTACAGTGGTGACGAATTCTCCCCACAGCCACTGCAGCCTGCTTGAATGCAAGCATAAAAATAAAAGTCAAAGTTGAAGCATCTCTTCTTAGAGTTGCTAATAGCAATGACGTGGAACTCCCAAAATCTCTTTTTTTCAGCTTATATCAGATGGTCTTAGTTTTTGTATTTTTTACTTGAAATTGGAGAAACAGTGTGCAAGTTAAAAATATAGACGCTTGATACATAATTTATGCTCTACAAATGCTTATTAAAGTAACTGTTTTCTCCAAAGTTAAGTTTTTGACTTTGAGATAATTTTTAATAAGTTGTAATGCTTTTATTGTGTCATATAAAGCTGCATTAACACTCAGTAAGAAAAGAAATCTGCCTGTATATGGTGAAATTTTTCCTTGTTTTCAGCTAGTGCAATTCATATATTATTGTTCAATAGTGGCATGCTTCTGTTCCCAGATGAAGGGATGCATAAAAGTTTTAAAGGAACAACCACCTGACTCTGTGGAAGGACTTCTGAATGCTCTCAGGTATGTATGATTCAGCCTTAGAAAATTCCTTTGTTTTTCTCACAGTCGCTTTATATTTAAGATTCTTCACTTTAGAAGATTGATTTAATAAGGTTATCCTCTCAGATTTGCCTTCCATTTAATTTCACTTGAATAAACAGTAACTATTAATATTATAAACAGTATATTCTAGCTAAGATTTGCTGTATAAAATACCCCAACATCCAGAACATTTTAGAAACGAAGTGTTAGATTTCTGTTTCTCAAACCCTAAGTACTTCCCTTCTCGCTTTCCCTCTTTCTAAGACTTTTTTTTTTTTTTTAATCTTGCTAAATTGTACAGCTTCAAGGAAGCAGCATCCTAAGTCTCAATCCTGTTTGTGGTGCTGTCTTGGAAAGGAAGACACACAGGGGTCTGACACTTCTCTGAAGCTGAGAAGGGAGTCAGTACCACATTTTTCAGAGCTGAGTTCTCTAGCTGTTGAATGCTTGGATAGAGGGAGAACTGCACCTCCATATTTGCTCATTATGTCTTTTGAATTAAAGTTATGTGAAGTTAAATCCTACAAGTATCAAGAGTGTTTCAAACTTATAATCAGTCTCCCTATTAGTATAAACTAATAGGAGAATGCTTGGGTTTAAATGAAAAAACACATTAAAGCTCTTCAGTCTTCTTAGAATATTTAAGAAAACTGCTTAAAGTCATAGATTATGCCAAAATTCAGTCTAGATTCCTAAGTTAAGTTAGTATTTACCATATTTCTTATGTCTTTTCATTATTTTGCTTCTTTTGAGGCTTTTAACTATAAAAAATGAGAGATTTTGACCCAAGATTATTACAATGTCATAGACAGATACCAAACAGTTCTCCACCTTTTAGCAGGGAATAATTTATCGTATAGGGTATTTAGAAGATAAAGAGCACCAGATTCTTACCAGTTAACTTCCCGTGATCAGCAGAGTAACATGTAAATTCCTCCTTTGTGTAACTGAACTGTGCTGATTTCAAAAACAGGCTCAAGTGTTCAGACTTTACTTATCCCTGTTCATTTTATAAATTATTGTTTTAACTTGTAATTTCTAGGTTCACTACAAAACACCTGAATGATGAATCTACTTCAAAACAAATTCGAGCTATGCTGCAGTAGTATCCAGAGACAAGTAGATGTTTGTATTCACAGAAGATGTGTATGTTTACATAATTTAATACAGTTTGATGTTAATACTTGTGTGTATTTACATAACCATTTTCTTCACATTGCTAAAATATATGAATCTGTTCATAACCTGACTGACTTTATATAGTACAACCTAAGTTTTTATTCTAGCCTTTATCTTTTGACTTTTAAAATACTTTTTTACTTAGATACTTCAGTTATGACAGTTTATCTGTGCATTTTAATCCTTAAACACCTTCTCTATCAGAGAAGTAAGTAGTAGTGAAGTCAAAATGGAAATCAATCTAAAATGTCAAAGGTACCACAGAAAATGAACTTTAAAAAAGAAAGTTAATATAAGAGAAAGCAAAATTCATTTATTATGTTTTAAAGAACACGTGCCCAATTTTTTGGTCAGTTTTAGGATCTTGTCAAAGTAGTATGAATAGGAGAATACCTGAATGTTCATCACTCTCATAAAATGCATTGTCTTTCCTGTCATAAGTGGAAATCACTTAATTTTAAGGATTATGTGCTGTCTGGCATCCAAAAATGTATTTCAAACTGGTAATTTTGCCTTTTTAATTAAGTATAACCCATACCTTTCAACAACTGAAGAAATTAATATCCTTTCTCAGATGCAGTATAAATAAACAGAAAATATGCTTAAAGATCATGGATAGATTTTGAAAACTCTGTGTAATTTTATTATATTTAGAAAGGAAAGGGAAAATACTAATGCCTTGACTTAACTGGAAAAGGTTTGTCAGTGTAAATATATCACAGTGAACATTAACTACTAGACAGCTCTAGCCTGTAAGTAATTTTTTGGCTGATCTAAACCAGTGCACTCTCTTGTAGCAAGCTTCCCTGGTGTCAAATCAGCCACATCAGATTAGGCATGGTTTAAATCTAAGAGCTGATCTGCTCTTAGGAACTCCATTAAGTTCCTGATAGGGTTATTCATCATATAATTCAGAGTCAACACAGAAGTATTTATCAGCTGACTGCTCTTCACTGGCTTTTGAGATGTGATTGATACTTCAAGAAGTTAATTTCCTTGCTGAGTTGTTTGTTCTTACTTTCTGGTAAATTTTCCAGTTAATGGAGTAGAAATACTTTGCCAAAAGCAGCCAAGTGCTCATGCTCTGTTAAGTGTGTCTACTGGGTGGTCTGCAGTTGCTGTACATATTCTTGCAGAGGTCACGTTCTGAAAATGTGTTTGTGTACTTTGCTTGCTCGTACGTGTGGAAACTCCAGTGCTTGTGCACAGATTCAGATTTGTATTTGCTTATTCCCATATAGATAAATCAGGGTTTGTGTGCTTTCACTGGAATTTTCATGCACATCTCTTCTACAAACATTACTTTAAGACTTTGAAGATGCATTTGGTCTGCCGGAACTTGGCTGCACTGTGACAAACGGTGTCACTGAACTCAGTCCTTAAACAGTACTAATGTCACAAGTTCTCTGGAGTAGAGATTGACTTGAGAGCTTATTTCTGAGCAGAGCAGCCCCTGTGAGGTTTCTTAGGCCTGATCAGAGCCCACAGGTGCCAATGTCATGCATGTCCTGGTACTGGACAGCACCACAACTCCAGCATTCATGTCACACCCCTGCAGGTGCAGCAGCCAGTTGCTATGTTGTAGTTGGGGAGAAAGTTAGAACTCACTCACATTAGATCATTTTTTGAAAGCAATGACCACACTTTTTTCACAGTAGTAAATCCACTGTTTACAGGCTCCATTTTTAATGGGGGGACATTTAAAAATGTATGTTAGGGAAAATCCTGCTTTGTTCATAGTCACTTCCAGTTAGATAAATTAGGTGGATGACAGGCCATTCTGTTGAGCTTTGATAACTGAAGTTAATATATGCTTACCTGCAATTTTTTGTCAAACAATGAAGTCTTATCTTTAAGTGGCCCAGAGAAAAAATTTGTCACTTGTATAATAAAAATGTAAACCTTAAAGCATTCTGTGAGTTGTCATGTGCTGTTTGCTGAAATCACGGGATTTCTTTGCGTGCTTTGATGTTTTTGTACAGAAGTTTGTTCAAAATAATAAAAAATTTGGTACAGTAAGCTTTGGGACTCCCTATATTTAGTGGCAACATAAACAGGTTGAGAAGTTTTGGATCATCTAGTGGGCTCACCTTTATGTGTCTAGTTTGTAGTTTATTTTAAAAGCACTGGTTTCACTTGTATGCTACAACAGTATAACCTCACATAACTTACAAAATCTCATGCTTTTTTGACATATCTTAGCACTTGTTTGTCATCATGACCAAGGGAAATTGTTGCTACTGCTGAGGGCATGAATCCTTTCTCTGACTTTTAAATCTTCACATTCGTCATCCTGACCTATGGGGGCCATCTCAGGTTGTGTTTATAATCAATAAGGTCACCAGAGGATTGTATTCATTCAATTGTAAGGTAAATTCAAACGAATAGCTTTTGGAAGAAGAGCTGTAGAGATTAATGGTCAAAGTTATTGATCTCCATTTTGTCAGTGCTTCTTATTTTGTCTCATGATTATGTAAGAGAACATGTTTGTGGTATGATAAATATTTAAGCACTTCAGAATGCTCATAAATGAGCGTGAATAGTTTGATTCAGAAGAGCCATAAAAATTTTGCTAGTTTTGTGGTGGAAGGAAGTACTGTTTTAGGGTTGTATGAATTTGAAAGACTAAGATTTGTCACTTTGAACGATAGAATGTGTTTGAAACATAATTTATGACTTCTAAGCTTTCTGCTGCTACTAAGTGGCTGTCATGAAAAATAGCTTCTGAGATTGCATTTACTGGTCTTGGGTAGACCAGATCACTCAGATGAAGTATGTTTTCCATGTCTACTAAAATTTACAAACCAACAAGAAGTCCTCTCTGTGTTGCTCTCTCTGTTGTAATCCAGCTAAATCTGAACTGGAAGTAAGACATAAATGTATGGAATTGCTTGCATTCTTAAATTTATTCTGATTTAAACAATGTACGACATAAATTCTTCGTATGAAATGATCTGTCCCCCCCTCCTCCGTTTATTTCTTGAGCAGTTCAGTGTAATCAATGTATTCCTATGACAATACAATACCAGTTCAGTAGATTCCCATTTGGGAAATGGTGCATCACTTTTTCATGTCACATCTGAACCAAAGCAGTACAGATGTCCAATTCTCAATGTGTCAATGTCCATCTGAATGGCAGCACAACCATCTGGTGTATCAGCAGCTCTTCCCAGTCTTGTATCAGCTGCAAAATTCCTGAGCGTGTATTCTGCCCCACCCTCTGGGTCATTTATGAAGGTGTTAAATAGTATTGATCCCAGTACCAACCACAGGGGAACACCACTAGTGACTGTCCTCAAGATGCATTTTGTGCTGCTGATGACATCTCCTTTGAGCTTAGAGTGCAGCCAGTTCTCAGTATACCCCACTGCCAGTTTATCTCATCTGGAGTTTACCAGTTTGCCTGCGAGGAAGTTACAGTGCCAGAAGCCTTGCTAAAGTAAACATAGAAAAGACATTGGTCAGCTCACTCCACATTTATGGTGTGTCCCATCAGGTCCCACTGATTGTGTAGGTCCAGCTTGTTTAAGCATTCCCACCCTGATCCCTGGTCTGGCCAAAGATAAGTCTTTGTTCCTCCAGACTTTCTCATTTCAGAGGCCTGGGATTCCTGAAGGCAAATCCTGCCATTAAAAGACTGAGGCAAAGTGGACACTGAATTCCTTGATCTCTTCTCTATTCTTTGTCACAGGTCCCATAGCCCAGTTAGAAGCAGGCACACATTTTCTGTAGCTTTCCTGTTGCTGCCAATATGCCTGTAGAATTCCTTTTTTATTGACATTAGTGTCCTTCATCAAATTTTACTTCAGGAAGGCCTTGGCTTTCCTAAGTCCAACCATGCCGTCTTTGCTTAGTTTTATGGTTGTCAGGAAGGACCTTTCTTGTGCTTGGAGGAGTTGGTCCTTGAAAGTAAGCCAGCTCTCCTGGACAAATCTCTCTGGGGCTGTATTCCATGCAATACTTCCAACCAGATCTCTGAACAAGATAAATTGAAATTCCCAAGTTAAATCTTTTTTGTAAATCATCTTGTGACTGTGTAGTCAGAAATATGCTTTTAATGTTTTTGGACTGTTAGAAGAGTGTAGTTCTGTGAACATCAAAAGTAAAGAAATACAAAACCTTGCATATCCAAAAGTTTGCTTGTAGTTGCAAATAGTTGGAAGAGGTGGAGTTTTGGTTCTTTTTCTTTAAAATGTACAACACTAATTATTGTTTCCTCAGTAACAGAGGAATGAATGATGAATTCTCTCATCTAAAATTACAGAATCTATTACTTCATGCTGTGAAGCACACTAGGTAACGCAGTGCAAGTGAGCAGGCTGAAGCAGTGACATGAATTCGAATTATCAATAAGAGAATAAAACCCAGTTTTGGTTAAAAAGCCAGTATAGCAAACTAGTATTTTAATTTAGCAGTCTGTCATGCTTCCTGCTGCAGACTAATAAATGTGAATTCCTGGCTGCCACATTATCCAGATTCAGCAAACACAGAAATTTTTCGTACAGATTTGAGTCAAATATGACTCAGTGGACTTCAGTAGAGCTGTTTCTGATTGACACAGGTGTAAACAATGCCCTTTGTCTTTTCTTAGTCATGGCCTTTGACCCAAGCTGCTTATTACTGAGCAAATTGAGTCTTCTTATGAGTATCAATGGCGTAACATGATAATCTTGCAGAGATCTCCTGTGCTTGACTGCTTTGAAAATAAAGCTAAAACGAACAATGAGGTAGGTGTTCTAGAAAATAAGTATATAGTTAAAACACAGGCACAAGCACTATTCCCTGGTTTATGAGGAAGAAGCATCATTATTTTCCAACACTCATTAATTTGGGGTTGAGCTGGGATTAATATAACTCTCTTGTCTTGGGTATTTTGGCTGTTGACAGTTAAATATGTAGACTTGGGTATTAAGAAGTTGACATACCTCTTGACATTTTAAAATTGCTCCCAGAACTTGAAGATTAGAATATTTGTATGTGGCTTGGATCAAAAGTGCTATTACAGCTCATAATTTTTGTTCTGTGAGTATCCATTTCATGTAAAGTGGAGATTGTTTTGGTTTTGTTTTTGTTTGGTTTTGGTTTCGTTTTGGGGATTTTTTGGTATTGCATATAAGGCTGTAGTTAACTACAGGCACTTTCACTATTAAACTCAGGCTTAAATAACATGCAGCATCAGAGCTCAAAGGTTCTTTATTAAAGACCTTCCTAAACAAGATGCCTTATAGGGGAGTTGAATTAGGTTTCTTAGATGAACTTATTGAACAGGCAAATATGGTCCTAGTTTCTGAGATGCTGAATATATCAATATGAGACTGAAGCAGATATTACATCTCTGTGGAAATTTTTAGTCTGGGGAAAGAAAATTTGTGGTAAATAGCCAACCTGATTAAAGGATTTTGTGGAGATTTTTGTTGTGTATCGAATGAAATGGACATATTTGTTCAGATTAATTTTGAATTCCCTATATTCAGGTATACATTCATAGTAATATCTCTGATACTTACACAATGAGAGATTTTTTGTAACCACTGACTTAGCTGCTGTATTTGCAGCTGTGTTTTGAAACTACAGAGTGAATGCCACATTTGTTTTATACAGCCTGTAAGATTGACATTTACTTTATTAAATTTGAAGCTTAGGATTCCTTTTGTTCAGTGGTTTCAGATTCACATTGAGACCCACTGTTTTGATTATATGTTGTACATCTGTAATTAATTTGAGATACACAGATAAGACCATTTTTTTCTTTATTCTTGTCATTTGCTACATAATTGGCCAGAGTTTACAGTAATACAAAGTTAGGTTAAACAGAATCAGCAAAAATACTCAAGTGTATGCAATGTAAAAATTATTTCAAATTATTTTGTTGAAAAAATATTACTTCTGAGACAAGAGTATTTTTCAAACAAGTAATAGTATTTTTGAATTTTTTTTTAAATAGAAACTGGGGGTTTACTGTTACAGATATTGTATGAGTATGTGAGTATTTTAAATCAAGAGGTGCAGTGTAACTGAGCTGAGTAAAGACAATTTTGTTAGAGTTTGACAAGGAGCCCAAGACACTGATCACTGTTCATGTTGGAAATTTAGAGATTCCTCAGTTCTTTCATACTGATTAAATTAGAAGAAAAAAAAATCGTTTTTCTTTGACCCCAAGTACAATTTAAAATGCCATACTTAATAAAAATTTGCCAATCTAACAAGCAGACATTGTAGGTTTTAGCTTTGAAAAGCACAGGCTTCAATTTAATTCAGGTTATTTTCATGACAGGTAGTAGTGGAGCCATTACCATGTGAAACAAAAAGAATTCTCTGCCCAGGAAACAGCAGAGAATTGGCCTTACCAAAGTCAGCCTGAGCTTTTCCATGTCTGTGAAAAGTTAATTCTCCTGGGGCTTTCATTCAGTTGTATCACAGTTGTACTGGAAACTTCTACTGGAATAATTCTAGGACATCTTCTATTGACTTTATGACTAAAAGCATAAAAATGAAAGATATCATTCTAGTCTTGGCAGTATCAGGTCATTTACCTCCCTGATGTTAAGAGCAAAATGAAACTAATTCATAGTCATAATACTGGTATCAGAGTTGCTAAAATGTCATAATTTCACCTTCTTTTTAATGGCAGGGGTTTTTTAAAATTCTTTTCAAAATTAGAAAATGTATTTTTGCCTCCATTTGAAGTAGATCAATTCTTCCACAGCTTTGTTTATATAGATATTAACCTGATACGCTGTTTGAAGCAAAGAAATTTTTATCCTGCCTGACACAAACATCTTGAAAATACAGGTGACAAATGTTACAAAATTATTCATGTGACATTTCAAGGCAGAGCACTTGGAACAACCATAGGTTTTAAATGCTTTTAAACAAGGTAGCAAATTATGCCATATGTGCAGTCCTCCAAAGAGTATGGAGAGAAAGACCTCTAATGACCCTTGTTCTTTGTGCTAGGGTAGACTAAATTGCCCCCAGAAATCATAGAATGGTTTCAGTTGGAAGGGACATTAAAGTTCATCTAGTTCTGACCACCCTGCAGTAGACAGGGACACCTCCTACTAGACCAGGTTGCTCAAGAGCCCCTTCCAACCTGGCCCTGAACACTTCCAGGGATGAGGCATCCACAACTTCTTTGGACAACCTGTTCCAGTGCCACACCAGCCTCACATTAAAGAATTTGTTCCTAATATCTAAACTAAACCTGCTTTCAGTTTGAAGCCATTCTCCCCTGTCCTGTCACTACAGGCTCTTGTAAAAAGTCCTTCTCCATCTTTTTTGGTGGCTCCCTTCAGGTGTTGGAAGGCCACATTTAGGTCATCCCAGAGCCTTTTCTTTTCCAGGCTGAACAATCCCAACTCTCTCAGCCTTTCCTCACAGAGAGGTGCTCCATCCCTCAAATCATCTTGGTGGCCTCTTCTGGACTCACTCCAACAGGTCCATGTCCTTCCTGTGCTGGGACACCAGAGCTGATGCAGCCCTGCAGGTGGGGTTTCACCAGGGCAGAGCAGAGGGGCACAATCCCCTCCCTCACCTGCTGCCCACACTGCCTTTGGTGCAGCCCAGGACACATTTGGCTTTCTGGGCTGTAAGGGCACATGGCTGGGTCATGTCCAGTCTCTCACCCACAGCACCCCAAGTTTTCCTCAGCCAGGCTGCTCTGGATCTGTTCATCCCCCAGCCTGGATTGATACTGGGGGTTGCCTCTGATCCAGGTGCAGCAGCAGCAGCACTTGGTCTTGTTGAAACTCATGAGATTCCCATGGGCCCCATTCACTGTCTCTCCACTGTTGCTTGTGGAGATCCTGGATTGTTACCTTGGATGAAATGCCAGCTCTTACAGTCATCTTCGGGAGAGGCAACAAAGCATCTGTGTTCTCAGTATCTGGAAGTTTTTGCTTTGAGCAGTATCTCTTGCTATCCTGTTCTGGGATTTCTGCAACAGCAAGAGGGAGGCAACACAAGAAGCATTATAAAATAAATGACATGGTTTTCATTCTAATTTAGTTTATCTTTGAGGATCTGATTCAAAGTCTGTTTGAGTCATTAGCTTCCAAATTGCCAGACTGAAAATGAACCTAAAAAAGGCCAAGCAAGACTTCTTCACTCTTACAAATTGTACCTTTTTCTTCATGTGTGCTTATAAATCATCTTCTCTGTCTAGTAGCACTCAGCTACCTGACAGTATCACCAGCAATGCTAATTTCCTCAACAGGGTTCAGCAGTTCAACCTTACTGGGTTACTAGGAGCTCCTTTGACTTACTCTCTCTGGTCTCTTCCATCTGTATCCACTTAGAATAAATGTCCTCTAAATACCACGTTTTAAGACATGTTACCTTACATTTGCCAAAACACAAGTTTTTTGCTCTGCTGCAGTAGTGGAGAGTTACCCAGCATTTCTTTAGTAATGTCTGGGTGCAATTCTGCGCCCATTGTATGTCTTAATTGCAAGAATCTTAATTGTAATTACAAGTAGTTTTTAATTCTAATTACAAATAATTGTTCAAATGGAACTATTCAATAGATACTCAACACATTTACATCAGCAACTATGCAACAATTCATAAAATCACAGATTTTTTATCACACAGATTCTAGAAACCTCAGCATTTACTAAAATAAAACTAAACAATAAATATAAATAATGTCTATTTATATTATTCTGGGGGTTTGCTTGCATTTTAAAATAAATATATTCCCCATTTTATGCCTGTTACTTGTGTTTGTTTTCTTTGAGATATAAGGAGTGTTTGCTGATGGGACAAGGTCTAAGTGTGGATTCTAGAGCATACAGAGGAAAGATTTGCTCCTGAAACCACTCCACAAATTTTCCTCATCCTAACAAAGAGTAGTAAACATTCAGCTCAGCTGGAGATCTCAGCATCAGAACAAACCACTGCTTATTAGCAGCTTGCAAAAAAAAATTGATATTTTGCATTGGAATCCACTGAAGAAATTTACAAACTACTGATGGAAAAAAATAATTAAAATTTGAGCTTCAACTTGCATTTAGTAGAAAGAGTGCATGAATCTTGTCTGACTTTGGACCAGGCTTAAGCTGACTTTTAATGATTACCTTTGCTTTGATCAGATCAGGTGCAGCTAAACGTACAGCTCATTCTCAAATTTATTGTGATGGTATGAATGAGAATTTTTTAAGGCAAAGTTGAGGGACTGGATTGTTTAGTAAGAGTGAAATGGCTTTTATTATTTGTATTTTTCCCTGAGTTAGACTTGATTGCTATAAACTGCAAACATTCTGCCAACCATGGGCAAAGAACTCTCTGCTGGCATA
This sequence comes from Argya squamiceps, assembly GCA_037834095.1. Classification (NCBI taxonomy): domain Eukaryota; kingdom Metazoa; phylum Chordata; class Aves; order Passeriformes; family Leiothrichidae; genus Argya; species Argya squamiceps. The sequence goes on along the minus strand of JBBMKD010000145.1, from coordinate 101,206,792 downwards.
ACCCTATTAATATAAGTGTCCTTATAAAAAACCAGCCTTTATCACACATATGGTGTGTTACATGAAGCAAAGGCTTTCATGTGCTATTTATACATCATAAAATACAAGACAGCATAGGAAAGGACAGAATTTGGCCCTGAATTTAATCTTATTAGGCATTTCTTTTTTCTGGGGTTTCATTGTGAGACAGATTTCTCCCTTATTACCAGTCCTACTCTGGCAACTTTTTTTTCCCTGTACTTATATTTCATATAACTTTTATTTTCCTTCTGCTCAGATCTGCTTTTGTCTTATAGGGAAAGAAAAATAAAAGACTGGTCTGTTGTCTCACATTTCAGTTAAGTCTAACATATATTTGCTTAGGGGTAAAAAAGGTTGAGGAAAAAAGGGAAATGTCAAAAATGAATAATAAATGGCATATAAACAGAAGCAGATTTTCTGTGATATGTTACCCCTGATAAACTTGATAATGTTTCCCAAATGTGTTGCCTTGGTTCAAATCCAAATCTATTGGTCAGGTTTTACGTGCTATTTTTAATTTTACTGCTTAAAAAACTTTACATCATCTTGTAGGAATTCCCTCCTACTGCATAGCTGTATCTAGTTATTTGTAGGTTAAAATTCATCTTAATATAGATTCATATAAAACACATGTCACCACAGAGGCAGCAAAAAGGCAGATCTGGGTGGGTAAAACAAGCTGGATTTGCAAGGAAACTCTTTTTTCTTTTTAATGAAATATGTTTTCCTTTCAGGTCACTCTGCTGTTTGATATTGTAGACTCCAAGGTCTTTCCATTCAGTAAACTTACCTTGCCCTTTAAACGGTGAAATCAGAACGTGAGAGGTGAATACAAACAACCAGGGACAGGGAGACCTGGAAACATTTAAGATCCACAAAAAGCCTTTAGAATTAGACAGTGAACTTGAGACATTGCAGAGCAGTTCAGCTTTTTGGAATGCTTGAAAACAGAGACTGTTTCATATAAGTGTTCACTTGGTAGAGGTGCTCTACTTCTACATGGATAGTAGTGGAGATATTTATAGAGAAAGAAACTTTCTCAACATAAAATATTAAAGATGTGAAAGCATTAAAATGGATGGAAAAAGGAAAGGAATTATGCTTCTAGTGGCACAGTACTGAGATCAGAAAACAGAACCCTGGTATCAGAAGAGCTTTGTAGTGTTAGTTGCTGCTCAGTCCATTAGCTAATGTTTATTCACCATTATGCCACGGCAAGTAGGAGATACCACAGAATCACAGAATATTTGGAGTTGAAAGGGCCCCACAAAGATCTTCAAGTCCAACTCTTAAGTGAATGGTCCATATGGGGATCAAACCCACAATCTTGCACACCCCGCAGTTGGTCAACTGAGATGATCTCATACACTGCAAATAATATCCTTAAATACTGATTCCATGCTTCCCAGACGTAGCTAATTACAATATTTTAGAGTAGGTTGGGCCTGATGAACTAGGTTAGCACAGAGGGTAGTTACTTCCAAAGGGGAGGTGAGTCATGTGCCTGCCCTTAGAAATCAGGTAGGGGTGTGAAAACAAGCCTGCATAGACAACAGACCGTGCCAGACCATGTCAAAGCAGTATAGTTTCCTGAAAAGAAGGAAGCAGCAATATCAAGTTCATTTGCCTCCATGAGGGCTTTTGATACTACCCCACACAGATGGCGTGTAAGCAGCTAAAGCAGTGTGGTCTAGATAAATCTGTCCCAGGGTGAATAAACCCCCGTTCTGGAATGCAGACACTCCAGCTGTGCAGGGCATAGGGTGAGGACTGAGAGCCTCCTCAGCCATGCTGCAGTCCCACCCTGTGCCCCGAGAACCCACAAAGGTCTATGTACAGCTTGAGCCTTTGCTCTCTCAGTTGGGACAGGGTTGTTTTGGAGGCAGAGGCAGAACAAGGGCATGGCTGTAGCCACATCCTGCAAGTCAGACAACTGACCAGGGACTGCACATGTTCAATTTATTGGTAGTGATGCAGCCTTTTTGTGTAGACACTTTGGATCTTATTCCAGGTAACTGGTTCAATGGGACAGAGCCGTTGGATGGGGAAAAAAAAAATGGTTCATCCGACATGTTTTGTATTTCATTATACATTTTATGTAGTCATTCCTTTAAACAAACACCAAGATCTGTTCATTTGTACTAAGGAAAATGTTCAATTAAGTGGTTAATTATTTTAATTATTAAGTGGTATTATGTAAAAATGCATACAGCTGATTAAGTACCACCACTCCAATGCAGTCTAAAATGTGAAGCACTAACTTCTGATGTACCGTGCTGGAACACCATAATCGATTTAAGATGTAAGAGTTTATCTGACTGAACTTTGTGAACATTAAGGCAAAATACTAACATTCTAACCATAATATTTTTAAAACTTCAGTAGATATTAATGGATAAGATATCATGTCCTGGCTCTCACCAGGAAAAAATATTTTGCCTGTATTTACCAGTTCATAGAACAGGAATGATTATGCAAGGCTGGATCATTTAATCATTGGGTTAACAGGCTTGCATGAATACCCTGAAGTTAGAGATTACATTTGTTTTTCTTCCTCATTTGGGTGCCCTTTAACTATGAGTGGTTTGCAAAAGCCATGAATTATAATGAATATAATCTGAGAAAGGTGAAGTGTAGCCTAATTGAATATGGGTAAAATGTTACTCTCACTCTCCTATTCCTGCTATATAATCTTTATCAGCAGATAGTCAAAGTAGGTAAGACAAGAAGAAATGAAGATCTAATTGTTGTAATGGCAGATTTAATAAATATAGATGCCAAACAACAACAAAATTTTGTGAACCATTCTTTATCCGACTTCCATCTGTGCTTGATCTTACCTGGGGATGAAAAGACTCCTCTCTTTTCAGCACAAACTGTCAAGAACAATGTTTTGGCAGCAAACTTAAGTATTACACATTATTTTATGATATCTTCCTTTTTTGGGTTGGTTGTTTGTTTTTTGGTTTTTTTTTTCCTTTTGGTTGGTGGGTTTGGGTTTGGGTTTGGGTTTGTTGGTTTTTTTGTTTTCTCAGTATGGCTGTGGAGTAAAACCAGGGCTGACTCTGGCTAAATGCTGAGCCGTGGAGTTCCCCACCCTGTGGCTCACTTTGCTGCCGGCAGCCAAAGGTCTCAGGATCTGCTCAGAGGAGCTGCTGTCCCTGGCCAGGGCTGACCCTGCAGTATGTTCCTGTGGTCTGCAGGCTGGTCTTCATGCTGAGAGGCAGGAATCTGAGCTCTGTTACATCCTGCAAAGAGGCCAAAGAAGGAAGCAGGACACAGCAGCAGTAAGAATAAAAGGAGAAAAATGGGCTGTGTACAGGACTGAAGGAGAGGAAAGCAGCAAAAAACACAGAAAGTCCTCTAAGTTGGAAGAGAGAACAATTCAGCTTTTTACAAACTATACTCCATGGAGAATGATGTGTGTGTGCCCCAGAACAAGAGTTTCCTCGCTCAGATGCCTGTGTAAACATGGCTGGAGAGCCTGAGTCTCTTCTTTTACATATTGTTTATATTTTTATGTAATTCTATTAGTTTAAATCCCATAAGAAGGCAATTCTCAGTCTTCAAGGATGCTGTGTCTAATTTTTAGGAACTTTTTCTTCATATCAAAACATCTCCCAATTTGGCACAAATCAGAATAGCTCTATTTAATGAGTATCTCTAATTAATCCAAGTACAGGATATGAACTTACCAAGCACTGCATTCTCAGGCAAAATATGGACAGTTTATGTTTGAACCCCATGGAACTATGTTGTCTCTGTAGAAATACAGGCTCCTATTTTTGGTCTTCAGTTATATAACTATATAAAAAAGGCAAAAATAGAAGACATGGAAGATTTCGGTGTGAGCTGAGGATAAAATGTAATTTTTGCCTAATAGGCCACAGCACTTACAGAACTACCAACACTAGAAGTGATGATGACTGGGACCCCTGGGCATCACCTTCATCAGTGCCAGGAAAGCTGGAAAGCTACATACACAGAATCTGCAGGATGGTTTTAGCTGTACTAGTTTTGTGCAAAGCATGGAGGACTTTGGATGCATAGGTCTCTGAGGTCAGGTGGTAGGTGCTGCAGACTTAAAGTGTGTTCATGCACTCTGCATTCTGCTCCTCAGAGATGGTAAAATAAGGGATGGGTACACCATGCTGACTTCTCAAATGAATACAATTTCATTATCACATCCTCTTTCACCGGTCTCTGCTGGAGTGGACAGCAAGGTGAGAAAGCTTTGTCATTCCCATGAAAAAAAGCTGCAGTGCCACTCTTTTGAAGAGTGAGATTTATCTGACTCTGATGAAACTTTTTATTTAACTTTCAAAAAAATTAAACAAGAAAAATCAGGAAATGGGTAAGAGGTATGTGCAGCTTTACTACAAGAAAACAAGGCTTTTACCTGAGAAGACCCTGGTTTTGGAGGAAAGAGGTCTTACATGTATGGGTGTGAGCCAAGCTGTGATCTTTGGCATGGTTTATTTACAAGCATAGACATAGCCTGAGGTCATCAGACACATATTTCCCACTTCTTTAATGTCCAATCTGTAGATCAAGTTGAAGAAATGTGATTTGCATTTACCTCCTCTTCTCCATCAAATGAAATGTGTGTTGTGGGGGTAGGACTGTTGTGGCTTATTTTGCATAGGCAGCAGCCCATGGCTGGATCTGAGATGAGGGAGAGTGACAGGGCAGAGTTTGCATCCATATACAGCAGGCCCATGGAAATAATTAAGCAACATATTTGGGTGTCTCTGCCTTAATTTTTTAAATTTGTATGTATTTATATATTTTTAGTTTATATCAGGGAGTTTTTGAAGCAGGTCTCTGACCTGTGTGGTGGAACTGTCTTGGAGCACACAAAAAAACTACTTTGCCCTGATAACAAACCAGGTGATGTGCTCCAAAAGTTCACTTCACAGCTCTGGCTTCTGATGAACATTCATTTCATGTCAGAACAGATCTGGCCTTACACAAAACCTCAAAAATGTGCATACAGGGGATATAATTTCAGCACCATGAATTTTGCTCTACAGATTCACTCCTTTTCATCCACAAAAATAAATTGGATCAAATCCATTATTATTTAACACTAGTCAGAGCTTTAGTATACACTTATTACAATGCTTTTTACCACAATCAACTGGACATGGTGGTAAAAGACTCAGGCACTTCCCTGATCTCCCAGCAATCACAGGAAGATATAACAGAGAATTATAACAAAAACTAGCAAAGTCCAGTTGCCTACAACCAGGTGAACTCCTGCCTGTGGATGTCAGTGAGTAAAGCACACTACTATACAGCAGCTTACTTCCAAATTAATTTCATAAAAATGAACTTCCCTTTAAAATTCTGCTGCTGCAGAGTTGAGTAATAAAACAAAGTCCCAACATTCTGTAAAAGTTAGAATTCCTACGAAACCAGTCTGAATTTTTGCCCACGTCTGGAAGTGTGCTTCAGTGTAGGCAATTTTACAGCTGACTGAGCTATAATCCTGTTTAGGATGATCATCTCAAGGGGTCAAACCCCAAATTCTCTCTCCACTTTTCCCAAGTTGATCTTCTTGTTTCTAGCAGTTGCTTGTTATAATTTCCAAGTGTGGAAGCCTGATAGGATGAAATAATGGAGAACCTTTTGCCATCAGCAGCAACCTGAACTAATTCTGCTTTATTAGCATAGTTCAGAATAATTTCTTGCCAAACTCTAAGGGCTTCCTTGGGAATATTTCTAACAAAAACTTCTGGAAGTTGGTTTCATCATGAGATACAGATGTTTTCCAAATTCCATACTGTATGTTTTCTGTCAGAAATATTTAACAGCTGATTATAATCTCATTAGGCAATCTCAGTAATCCAAAACTAATATATGTGTATAGAAAATTGCTCATAGCAAAGTTTTTCATCAGTAAGAATGGTAAGGAACAAGTTGGAGTTTCAATACATGGACAGGGACTGTACATGGATCAGGTACTATAATTTATGGGAGCATATTATCAGGACAAATAAAATAAATACTGTGACACAATGAACTTTTATCAGTGCAGGTAGCCAAACATTAATGGCATGATGTTATACCATATGGTAGTGTTCCTCAAAAAATGGGATAAATGTTGCACAATTTCCCAATGTGAATAGTTTCATTAAAACCATGAGGAACACATGAATGACAAAGCAAGAGGGGGTTTTTTTTAGTTATAATTTAATATTTTGACTATGCCCAGCAGTGCTTCTCTGAGTCAGAGAAGAGAGGTATTCCCAGGTTTTCGGTTCAGCTGTATTCACTCATCCAAGTCAAATTCTTTGGACTGGATCCAGCAACTTTACACAAGTGCAAATTCTGCCTGCTGGAAATGTCAAGATCACCTGTGATTTCAAAGCAAAACTTATGTGCTTGCAAACAGTTGTGCTCCAGCACCCCAACAGTCTCATTAAAGCTGGTCTCAGGAATGCAGAAATTCAGCACCAGAAAGTGAGCAAGTTAGAGAGGAGTGCAGGAGGAACCTGTAAAGGACCAGTTAGGGAACTTCACCAGGGTATCAAAACTACCTCTATTAGCTAATCATGGTAAAATTGTTTAAACCACTTATTAATTAATTAGACCCCCTCTTACTTTCTGCAATGTATCACAGAAAATTATTCATAGATATCATCAGTTCATGCCTTAAACCGAGCACTGGAGAGTGTTTGCATCAAATTCATTGAACAGCATGGAAATGCCAGCAATGGTTTGAGAACGAGCTGTCTGAAATCATCTGTTGCAAGTTATAGAAATAAAGGAATTAGGAGGGGATTTTTTGGTTTTTAATGTAAAACTATACAGCTTGCAGCTGGTTTATTCAACAAGAAGGGTAGCATTTGGTATACAATGCCAAACAGAACTTGAACTTTTGGAAAGTCTCTCTAATACTGTATTGAATTCAATTTTGTTTAAAATTTAAAATAGAAGTATCACTGCCTAAAATTACTGCAATGCTTTTAAATGGCCTGTTTATATGCTGACACAATCTAAATAAAATATAACCATCAGCAATATGAAGTGCTTAATGAAATTCGCAAGAGCAGGTCTGTGTGTTTGGTGAGGTTAGGAAATTGCCAGAATTAGGAGCTAAAAGTTGATACTAGATTTCCCTTTTACCTTTAAAAGCCAAGCACTTCACCTCAACTTTCAGTCTTGTTGCTTTTTCAGTCCCTGTAGCTGTTGTTCAGGACTGGTTTCTTGTTTAGTGTCTCCATGTTATTACCCATGTAGCAGCCTGTATTCCTCCTTGCTCACCTAGAGTTTGAGTGTATAAGCTGTGAGCTGTGTAACATTGCAGACTCAGAGGCCTCTCTGTCAGTCAGTTTTGCTGTGTTTCACTGAAGTATCAGTCTTTGTTCATTGACTCACTTGGGCAATACTGGGTACATTGGGCAAGGCCCATCAGAAGGAAGCTCAGAGCATTTCTTGTTGCTTCCCCAAGCTCTGTCTCTGAATCACCATCTACAGGTGCAACTACTTCACCCTATGTGCACATTGAAGATGAGCATTTAGTCCTCTCCCTAAGGCCCAGTCCCCCTCCTGCCAAATTAGCTGTGCTTAATAACTCTGTTTTCAGAGAAAGCACACCCTTATGCTGGTGCATTAAGAAGGCCATGGATGTGGCCTTGTTTTAATGAAAACAGCTAGAAATATTCTCAATTTTGTACACATAACTCTCCATTAAACTCAACTCTTTTATCCAAGGCTAATTAATTACATTATTTCTAATATTTCTAATATTTGTACCTCATCATTCATGACCCTTCTTGTCTCATTATCTGAAATATAATAGAAAGTGAGTGAAAAAAATCCAGGTTAAACTGTAGGGTAGTTCCTGCTTTCTAATCAGAGATCTTTTTTAGCTTAAAAGTGGCAGTACTGCTGTGCTAACAGCATTTTTAAAGCTTCAAGGTTTTTTTTCTTAGTAAGTATGATTTTGAAGTACAAATTCAAGAGAACTTTAGATATTTCAGAGCATCAATAGGGCTACAAAGATGATCAGGGCAGGGGAGCATCTCTCTTAGAAGGAACAGCTGAGGGAGCTGGGCCTGTTCAGCCTGGAGATGACTGAGAAGAGACCTCATCAGTGCCTGTAATTATCTGAGGGGAGGGTGTCAAGAGGATGAACCAGGCTCTCCTTGGTGGTGTTGAGTAATAAGAGACAATGAGCAGAAACTGATGCACAGGAAGTTCCACCTGAATGTGAGGAAGAAATTCTTTACTGTGCAGGTGACCACACACTGGAACAGATTGTCCAGAGAGGCTGTGGATCTCCCTCACTGGAAATATTCAAAGCTACCTGGGCACAGCTCTGAATGATGTGCTCCAGGGAAGCCTGCTTGAGCAGAGAGGTTGGAGGACATGACCTCCAATGATCCCTTTCATCCTTAACTATTCTGTGGTTCTGTGATCTTAGACAGTTTTGAGGGAAGCAATTTGAATCACATAGTTAAATGTTTCTGTCACTGGAGATCTAAACATATTGCTATAGAAGTGTGGATATTTACTCATATGGAAGGAGCTACACTGGAAAATCTTGTACTGCCAAGGAGGTCAGATAGTTTCTGCCTTTTTGGACAAGAACCATATATGTTCTCAGGCTAAAATCTCCTGAGCTGGGACTTGTGAAAGACTGGATTCTACTGTCCAGCAAAGGATGAAGCAGGAGGAATCCACCTCTTGTTCTCTTGCTCTCTCCAAATGTCTCCCTCTTGAGGAATACAGTCCATAACATTTCTGCAGTAGTCACATCTGATGGCAATGACAACTACAAAGCACAAGACTACATCATGGATGAGAAGGGCATCCAGTACCACCAGGGACCAAAACTGTGAGGGGGTGATGGCTGCCAACACCCAGGAACATGGATCAACAAAAGGTCCACAGGCTTGGATGGCCTCAGCAGACACATAGGACACTGTGACACCTGAACAGCAATGTCACACACTTCCAGGAGTGTCACCCCCGCCACACACCCCCCGGCAGTGTCACACACCCCAGTACTGTCACCCCCAGCAGTGTCACACACCCCAGCACTGTCACCCCCAGAAGTGTCAACCCCAGCCATGTCCCGCAGAGCCGGCTGAGCCGCTGCAGGCCCGGGCGCTGGAGGGCGGGGTTCGGACTCCCCGTGTCGGCCACGGCCCCGCCGTGCCGGGGAGCCCCGGGGCAGCCGTGTCAGACCCCGCTCCTCCATCACCTGCCCGGCAGCCCGGGATGGAAGGGCTCCGCTTTGTCTATTGTCTCTGTCGCCGGCTGGGCTGGAACTGCGCCCGCCCCGCGGCGCTGATGCGAGTCCCGGAGAGCCAGGGCTGCCCGGCCGCCCACTCAGTGAGAGATTGTTTTGGGACAGATGTTCTGTTCCTTGTCTTCTATGTCCTGCGGCTTTGGAGCTCTGGCAGACGCGCCGAGCGTTTTCCCATCACCGCCAGGGCTCCGTGTCTGGCTCGGCTGTGCCCGCAGTCCGCTCTCCGGCAGTGGGATCACTGACGATATGGGCTCTGCAAAGCCGAACCCAACTCCCTGAAAGCTTTTTGTTATCCGTTAAGGACATAATGAACTTTTAAATTATCTGTTGGACATGTACTAGTGGAGTGTAAGGACAGGTGTCTCAACATTGAACTACAGGGACAACAGTCTGCAACTTCAATTCTTCAAGAAACACCTTGTCCCAGTAGCAGCTTGAACATGAACAGCCTGCTCTGGAAGCACCAGAGTGGTGATGAGTGATGCCCCCCAGGGTCCATATTGGGACCACTGCTGTTTAATACCTTAATTGGTAACATTGGGATCAAATGCACCCTAAGTGGAGACTGGGAGAAGAACACATTGAGAGCAGCCTGGCTGAGAAGGATTTGGATGTGCTGTGGGTGAGAGGCTGGACATGACCCAGCCATGTGCCCTTGCAGCCCAGAAAACCAAAGGTGTTCTGGGCTGCATCCAAAGCAGCGTGAGCAGCAGGTGAGGGAGGGGATTCTGCCCATTTGCTCTGCTCTGGTGAAACCCCACCTGCAGTGCTGCATCCAGCCCTGGCATCCCAGCACATGGACCTGTTGGAGCACTTCCAGAGGAGGCCACCAAGATGATTTGAGAGATGGAACTCCTCCCTCTTGCAGCGCATGTTTTAGGTTTTTGAATTTGTATTTGTATTTTGTTGTTTGTTTGTAATGGTATGTCCCTTTCACCCTACCCCCCTACCCCTGAATACACCTGGTTTCCCTCTGATGTAACCCTACCCCCTTCCCTTTCCCGCGTTGGTCCTAAGTTCCTTTCCTGCCCAGGCTCATCCCCTGGGTACTTAAGGAGCCTGGGCACATGTTCTGGCCTGTTCTGGCTTCCAGTCCTGGCTCTCTGCACATGGAGCCACAGAAATAAACACCTTTTCCTACCAAGCCAGAGCCCGCTCTGATTCATCTCCAAGCCTATCCATGCTTCAGCCAGCTAATTTGAGGACCCACAAACTGCTATAAATTGGCCTGGGGAACTGCTAGCTGGCAAAAGCACCCCCACAGACATGCCAATTTATACCTCCCCTATGAGGACAGGCTGAGAGTGTTGGATTGTTCAGTCTGGAGAGAAGAAGGCTTTGGGGAGACCTTAATATGGCCTTTCAATACATAAAGGGGGCTGATAACAAAGGTGGGGACGAGACTTTTTAGTAGGGGCTGTAGCAACAGAACAAGGGGTAATGATTTTTAACTTTAGAAGAGTGTAGATTCAGGCTACACTCTTTTTTTCATTGCCCAGAGAGGTTGTAGATGCCCCATCCCTCGAAACATTCAAGGTCCTGTTGGACAGGGCTCTGAGCTACCTGATCTAGTGGAAGATGCCCATCTGCAGGGGACTTGGACTAGATTACCTTTAAAGGAGGCTTCCAACCCAAATTATTCAATGATGCTAATAGCTCAGTACTGTGGATACAGTCACCTCCTGCTGGTTGACCTGCGAGCCCAAGGACAGGACCTTGTCTCTCTTGTGCTCCCAGGATTCCTGTTTCCAAGGAGCTCACATGAAGAGGAGAAAGTGAGGCTGCAAAAGGTCCATTGATACAACAATGTACAAAAAGTTAAGGCTATTTGCAAAATTCGTACCTTTTTATAAGATCTTGAACTATCTTGTATGGAAAAGTATGAATTTCCTAGAGGGCTAGGAGTTCTGGACATAAAATACAATCATGGCTTCAATCAATATTACTCCTGCATATCACCTGTGTGGTATGGTAACAGAACTGGAATTTAAATGGTATAAAAAGAAAGAAATGTCTTTTTCACATTAATTAGCCTCATTATTATTTCTTCACCAATCAAAACAGGGGTGTTCTGTCTCACTTTAATTAATTTTGCAGTAATGGGCAAAGGAGTTCTTGATTAGTGATTCTTTGGATTGTTTGGGGTTTTTTTTCTCTGCAAATCTGCTACCTTTGACATACGTCTCCTCTTTCTGGAGTTTTTCCAGTGACTTTGGTTTGCAGTATTCACTTAATGACATGCTTTTTTAAATCCCACCTTAGAATTTTTATTTAGAAGCTGTTGGAAAAATCAGATTTTCGTGGGGAAAAAAAGGTTGACAGAATGCAAGTAATGCATATATAATAAGGGAATATGATGCATTTTCAAACAGTCTTTAGAAGAACTAGGGAAGAATGGACTTGCAAAAAGACTTCCATACTACAGGTTTTCTCAGTGCAACTAACCCAACCAAAGGTAATTTAGTGCACAGGAGGTCCAGATGCACAGGAGTCACAAACACCTGCACTGTACTCTTGTATGCTGCTTGCTTGAATTGGGCTGAAGGTGAGGTTTTATTTCTCTTGGCCCATAGGAAGACTCAATTCCCTTAGAACAGTGAGGCTGAATTGCAGCTGCACAATATCAAATTAAGAACAATTATGAACAGCTCCAAGTCTCATTTAAGTGCCACCCATTAAATGTATTTCAGGGAAGGAATTCTGAAAGCAAGGATACAGTACTTCTTACACTCAGTGGCCCACAGAAACTTCTCTTCTAGCATTTGTGTTTGCAAACTTTTCACGGTCACTGTAGTGTAGCATATTTTCCTCCCTAGCAGTAACATTTTAAGACTGTTCAGTGGCTTATGGCCCCTGAGATCCCACAAAAGGCCAATAACCTAGCAGTATTCCCACTCCCTGCTCCCAGATGGCTGGTGTTATCTAAAATCAAAATATCTCTTGTGGATAGACTCCGCGTGCCATTTTCTGCAGTAGGAAAAAAAAAAAGCACCCCAAAAAATCCAAGTTACAAGTTCTCCCCCAAACCCAGAAAAGCCACTTTTCAAGACTTCTTTGTGTGCATAAACTTGATATTGTTTAAATGTTTGGTTGTGCTACATATTGAATATGAGACATCTTACTGAGATTAGGCTGCGTTGGTCAGCAAACAATCTCCTCATTCTCTTGGCAAGAGCATGGTGGCAATGCAAAGATGTTCTCATGAGAAACAACATCTTTTGGTGTGACATACTAGCTCCTTGGGTGAAGGGAGAGCTTAGGAACAGAGCTATTGAAAGTAGTGCTCAGCATTTACTGAGGCTGTTCTGTTGCAGCTGAAGCATGTCTTTTTTAACTCAGGAGATATTTGTTAGTGCTTTTTATATGGAACTGACAACTGACATTGCATTTCAGAAGTGCAGGAGAAACTTTGATGAACCTGACTCCTGATTTCCCTGTATCCCCTGTGACCAGAAATTCGTGGCTTAGTGCCTGTCAGCAGAGTGGCAGTAGCTCACTTTTTGTGTGTGCATTTAGTTTGTAGCAAATGTGGGTAAGAGGAGTCACAGCAGACCTCGGTGAGAAAGGTAATACTTGTGTGTTATCCTTGGTGGCAGCAATGGGCTGCGATTAAGTACACAGAAGCTGCTGTGGTTCAGCTGATGCAAGGTAACTCATTAATATTCTATAACTTGATCATGTGTCAGAAGCCTCTGTTTTCTTTAGCTCCTTTAAAAAAATCTTAGGCAGGCATTGTACCCTGGGAAGGACCTTCCACCTTGGACAGGTATGATTTTCCCAGGAGTTTAAACCTGCAGCAGCTGGAGGGTGTTCTGCCCTTGAGATTTTGCTGTGAATCACATCTAAGTAAGAAAAAAATTCAAATCCTACCCTGGCCTATGGCTGCTGCAGTAAATCTGTAAAAATCACTCCTGCTGAGCTGTATGGATCGACATAGGCCTGTGCAGAATGTAAATCACATAATTCTGAGAAAACTGCCAGGGCTGCATAGGAGAGAAGTCGGGGCATGCACAGAATATGTAAGTGTGGAAAGGCAGACTCTTCCCCCCACAGATGATTTGTGAGAGTTAACATTTGGGTTGTGAGATATTTAAGCAATGCCTTCTCCTCCCTCAGATTATTTGGTAAAGGCTGGAGGGGAAAATGCAAGCAGCCCCTTGAAGTGTAAAGAAACCCTGAGCTGGAGGAAAGGTGGGGGGGGCAGGCAAAAATAAGTTTTACAAAGCAGATTTTTAAAAACAGGCAATTAAACTCAGGATATTATATGCCTTCTGTCAGCTAAAGTGGATTTTTATGGATATCATCTCATGGCACTTGACTGAAGGTATGCCAGGAATGCTGGATAGGTCGGCCGGGTGATGAGCTGACATGTCCTAAAGGAGTGAGATATGATGCAAGAGCAATACCACCATTAAAATGTGTGTTAGGGTATGTCAGGACAGAAAATTATCAACACCTCCTATACTCCTCAGTCTGCACAGCAGCAGTGAGTGGACCATGAGATGTTTTATTGATGACACCATGCACTGTGAGACAAACTCTACAGATAAAGATTTTCAAGTTTGCTTTACGGTCTTTCCAATAAGGAGTGATCCATTTTTCAATAAGATAAGAATTATTTGCAATCCTTTAAATTGTAACAGATGTCTGAAATATACCTTAGCTAATTTAGCATTAATAGGAAGATAATTACAAAGCCAATACATACTTATTGATTTCTGCTATTGTGTTTACTGACCTTTATCATCTATCTACTCTTACAGTCTGCCAGATCTTTCAATGATTTTTTAGTCTTAGAGGGGGACCCATTTTAAGGATATTGTTAGGGTTATTAGGCATTAAAAGGTTAGAAGAATTTCTGAGTACAGGAAACTAATTTCAGTTGTTTATAAGTTTTCCTATTTTCTCAGCTATTTTTTTTTTAATCCAAGAGTCTGTCTTGTATGGAATTCAGTGCACATGCACGGAAAGTTTTATTGAAAATTCTTCAGCTGTTTTTGAAAATTAATACATGAGTTTTAAGAAAAGTATATGTTTTTGTAGCTGTTACAGCAACATGATTTACTTTAAGTAATTGAGTTACCCATATGCCATGAGACTTTAAATATGGAAGAGGGAGGGATTGTGCTTTTTACAACATCTTGGTCTTCATCTTCCCACAGCAACACATCACCACATTCTTCCTGTAAAGTCATTCCTTTTCTCATTTCATTGTCTGTACTTTTACAGATCCACATGTTCTCAGGCCACGGCTTTTTTTTGTGCATAAGTGGGAGCTTGGACAGAGACCTCCCAAAGGCCTGGCCCAGGAAGCTGGTTTGACGTCTCTTTCTCTGTCCAGCCTCAGCTCCTCACATCCTGATCACAATTCCCTCCCAGTCTCCTGCCACAAGCGCCTTTAGTATTATTGTTATTGTTGTTATTGTGTCGTTATTCTTGTTATTATAAGGTTGTTTTGTTGTTTGTTTTTTTACAGAAACACCGTGTCAAGTTCAAACCCTCATTTCATATTCCTAAAGCTTTGCTGTTTGTGAACTTTATTGTGGATTCCTTTTCCCTACATTTTTTTCCTCAATTTTCCTGGGATCTTTTCCTTTTCTGAGGCACATTTAATTCTGCCTGAATGCTTCTAAATTCCTGTAGTGCCAAGCTAAAACTGCAGCCTTTTCCCTATAGGGGGCTAAAAATATTAGAAAGAGTGGTGAAGGTCCTTGAAATTTCACCTGCACACCTGCACAAGGGTGAGGTTCCGTTTTCTTCCTCAGGGCTCACTCACGCCTCATGACCTCATTAAAATCCTCACTCAGGTAAAACTCCCCTTGAAATCAATGGCTATAGACCCTAATTAAGAACTTCTGGACTGGAACCAGACATCTTGTAGGAAGCCAATCAGGGATGATTCAAAGTTGACTGTCTACAGCAAATAAAATAGGCATTCTTGGTTTTCTTTATTCTACTCTTCTGGGAAAGCTGAGATTGGCTGCAGAAAAAATGTTTGTGTTGATGTTGAGCTTCATGTGTGGCTGTATGTAGGTGGCTTCTCTTTGTGACTGTTCAACACTGCTCAAAACTTCTTGCTAAAAGAAAGAAACAAATGATAATAAAATTTTTAAAAGGTGCTAACATTCACAGCAGTCTTTCAGTGACTGTGTCTGGGCTGTGTAGGATATAATTCCTGTGTAGTTGAGATTATTATTCAAGAAAATATGTTCTCTGGTAACAACAAAAGAAACTAGTTTGTACTTAGTGTGATGTTGTAGAAGCCTGGGTGCTGATGCCAGGCAAGTTGGCCTGAGTATTTACACTGCAGTCTGGGATATGTTGTTTGTGTGAGAAGTTTTCAATGAATACCAAAACACTAAAAATTGTCATTTATAACCTCACTTTTTCTCTCAGTGACTTGTAGAATTTCATTCATGCTGACATTCATGAACAGCAGCTTTCAAAAAATAAGCACAGAATAGTAGGGGGTTTTGTGCACTATATTTCAGATGTGGTAATCTTTCTCTGATTCCATTTCTTTCCTTGACCAAGTGGGGGTGTTCTTGGCATAATATTTCTCAAGAATACAATCCACAAATATACGACAATTCTCTGCTGCCACCTGAGAAGAGTTGGTTTCAGTCTATGTTCCAGCTCTGACAGCAACCAGATCACCACTTTGACTGGATCTTAGAAATGGTCTTGTTCTGAGAGTCCTATTATAACAAAATTCACAGCCATAGTTCTGGAGCAATGCATTATAATTAACATAATCATTGGACACAATGTGAAATAATTGCCCTGAGAAAAATGTTCTGTTTAATGTTTAAATCTCTAGCTGAGTGAAGATTTGGGGGGAAAAAAAAAAAAAAAGTTGATTTTTTTGTTGGTTTTAAATAATGGAACAAAATAAGAATCCTGCAAATAGTTTCCTGTAGTCTGTAAAAAGTTAACCTTAACTCAGTTGTTTATCCTATCTCTGTGAGTGACTAAGTAGCTCTGGAATTATATTAACCTTGACTTGATGTTTACAAGGTGTATATAGACTTTTATGCTTTTGTACCATTACACCTAAAAAGGGAGAAGGTCATAGTTTGCAAGGACCCTGTTAGACAGGGTGAAAAATAGTACAAGATTTCAAGTCACAAAGAAAGGCTGTGACCAAGTCAGGAAATTAAGTCAGGGTAGTGCCAAATATAACACCATCTTTTCTATTTTCTTGTCACTTTTTAATGATGACTAAAAATAAGAGTTGAGTAAGGAGCTCAAAAAACTGATCCACTTGTCCCATTGCCAAGAAGAACTGAACATGAAGAAAAGTCATTTTAATTTTGCAAACCTTTACATTAGAGCTGTGGACTTTCTCTTAAAGGTGACTTCTGCTTCCCAAAAATAGAAGCGCTGTCACCTAAAATATCTGCTCCATGGTCACATAAGTGGGATAACTAGCAACTAAATCATGGCCATCATCATCATATGAGTTTAGAACTCCTCAGCTTACAGGGACCATGAAAATGTGATGTGAAAGTAATGAAGAGGATAACAATGTGGATGGAAGGAATTACTATTTTCTTTTACAAACAGGAGCTGTAGCTGAAGCTTCTTTTCCAAATTAAGCATAAAGTTAGATTTCATGTTTCCTTTGTCCCATACAGTGCCCTACCCACAAGCCTGTACTGACTCTTAAGCAGAAAGGTGTGTGTCTTCAAGAACACATCTGTACTCACTGTCATCTCAGCAGACATCATCACCTTGACACAGGCATGTTTCAGCTTTTGTTATTTCAGCCACAAGTCTGCATTACCCAGGAGATAATATCCTAGGCCCATGTGATGGTCCCTGCAGTAAGGAGTGTGAGATTACACTCCACTTGTGCATATACAGGAATCTGTGCACATGGGTCTGCCATACTATCCATCTACATTCCAGTAACTCTGAATCACTTCACCAGTTTCAACCCAGGATAGCAGAAGTTAGCAGGAATTGAATATCCAGTTTTGTAGGAATGGGTGGCTGAGCAGGAAAAAGAGGTGTCATTAGTGGTCTAATTGAGTCAGACCTTCTCTGATCACAAGGTTGCAGTGTGCTCTCCTCCCACTGGAGGATTCACACAGAAGACAACTATTATGACTGCCCCAACCACAGGAAGAGTTTTAATTGGTACTCACAGTAAAGAATCCAACCACAAGGCACAAATCCATTATAAACTCCAAGCTTCATTAGATCTGTTGCAGATGGAGCTGCTTGTCTCTCCAGGAACCCCCCTTTATTTGTGGCAATTTCATCAGACTTTTCATGTTCCATTTCATTTGAGCTAATCTCTCTCCATCACAGCTGGCCTGCTGAGCTCTGAGGAACAGATGTATATGGTCCCTGACTGCTGCTTGGCAAACCTGGCTTGTGCCACTTCAGTGCTGAATGATTCTGCCACATCTGCTCCTTTTCTGATCTCTGAGCACTTTGAGCTATCACAGGGCAGCTGTGCATCAGTGAAGGTTTAACAGAGAGTCCCTCTTATACTTAAAGGGAGAAAAAAAAATTTCTGCAACTCCATTTCTTGTCTCGTTTTTCCAAAAAGACCACCTCGAATATCCCAACGTTTTCTAATGGAGACAGTGAGTTGGTTTGGGAGCATATGTATTTCATCCCTAAACTAAATCCAGTTGTCTGAGCAAGCTTGGTGTGACCTCCTTTTATCAATAAAGTGTTTTTTCCTGTCTCTATAAACTGCAGATTTTCTTCTCTGTGTGAACTGCTTAAAGGATTGTTATCCACAGAGAAAGGCAGTTTCACAGACATTCAGGCCAGCTGTTTTTAGGACATATTATTGGCACTCCTTCATAGTGCCTATGTATAATACTAATGTGCAGGATGGGCATTTCTTGATGAACAGCTGTGATCGGGTATCTGAACTTGAACGTGGTTGAAAATGTTACAAAATATTACCCAAAATATATGGACTAAAACCTGTCACATGCATAATATAAAGCAGAACATAATTTCCATTTGAGAAAGGAGGTTTGAAAGTTAAGTGATTTTTCTGGTGACAGCCCAATCCTCATTTGAAATGAACAGGCATCAGCAGCCATCAAAATCAATAAGATCATGTAATAAAACAGCAGCCAAGGATGTGGACTTAACAGTATTTTATTTTCACTAGGCAGAAAATCCTAGGAAGGAAGCTGTGGCCTTGAGAAGAGCCAAGCAAATCCATACTTTCTCTATGCCAATCTCTATCAGTAGGGAAGAAATGCTGGCACTAAATAAAGTGTCAACTCAAATGGACAAGAGGCCAGTGAAGTCTGTCTATTTCTACCCCCGATGGGAGCTCCACATTCTCTTTACCAAGAGTGGACAACAAGATACAATTCCCCACATTGACAATGGACTCATAGAGATGTTATCTAGCCCCTCATGTTTGGTTTGTAGTGCTCTTTACCTATGGAAGAAGGAGAACCCTTAAGATGAACATAATCCTCAGGTTCGAATCTGATGAGCTACTTCAACTACCAGATTCTTAGGGTCCTCTGAATGCTCAGGTCCTTTATACATGTTACAAGGAAAAGCAACAGTTAATGCTTTTGCAAAATTATATCTTACCCATATGGGATCTAATCAATCCTTTACATCTCTAACTATAATAAAACCTATTTTATATTAATATATAAGACTTTTTGATTCAGATTACTTTCCTAATCCTTATAAAAATTACTTTATCCATTTGTTTTATTATTTATTATTTTATTTTATTTTATTTTTCATTTTATAAAAATTTCTGTATCCATTTTTAATGGAAAATTCTGCAGTATATTGGAAGTACATGACAGTACCATTCTAGATTTTAAGACAGGCTAGAGGAGAACAGCTGTAACTTACTGAGATAGCTGACAAATTTCAGAAAACTGCCTATCCCCAAACAAATTTGGTTGCAGATTAATATCTTTTTGCCTTGGAAAATAGGATTGCAATATGCAAAACCTCTCTCACATTTTTATGTTACCCAAGGGCAACAGGATAGAGAGCCTGACAGAATTTAGGGAAAACATCAACAAAACTTTCTGCAATATTTCATCTCTAGGTACAGTTCTAGAAGTCCTTGATTTATGTTAGATCTGACAAGTCTGGTGACTACAGTGGAGCATATTCCATTATGTGTGTTGCATGATGTTCTTTTATAAAATCAGCTAAATGGAAAGATGGGGACCACAGCAGCCCTATAAACTTTTAATTTTTTTGAAACCTCAGGATACCAGAATTTCTTACTTTAACATCTTCCTGTGAATATCAGGAAAGAAATGGCCACTACTGGCAGATGTGCATATTCCTGGCAAGATGCCAGGCGTTCCTGTTTGGTTACATTGCAGTACTGGCACCTAGCCAAGGAATCAGCAGTTTTGGTTTCCATATGGAAAAAATTCTTCCCAGTGAGCTTCTAGGTGATGGGGTTTTAATGTGATCCAGGATATTTCCTAGGTCTGCAAGTATTTTCTGTGTGGTGAAAGGAAGCATTATGAAGAGGAAGGCTCTAAAACCTGGCAGTCAGGGTGTTTTTGGAGGTAACCCTACCCCTGCTTTTGGCGTGCTGCCCCTCACTGCATGCAGGGAAACTGTGTTCAGTTAATGATATCCATAACTGGGGACTTCAGAGAGCTGTGACAAATGCAGTTGATTGATTGCTTTTCTCAGGCGTTGCTTACTTACGTTGTTTTCCAAGTGCAGACCAGCTGCTGGAAGATGTTACATCAATTCTTGCTCAGTTCTCAGTCTGAGGTGCTACTTCAGCCTTTTCTGGGAACATCAGTTCCCCCAAACTGAAACCTTGGACACTGTAAGGGGCATTTGATTAATTTTCTTTTTTGTATTTTAAGCAATATCTGTTGGCATTCAAATTATTCTCTGCTTCCTGCAATGCTCCCTAAGATAAGAGTGGTTCAAGAATGTACGTTTGTGGTAATTAAACCGTCCTGAAAGTGCAATGTCAGGAAATGTATGGTTCTCTACTCTTTTTTCCCCTTCTCTTTTTTTTCCCCTTCTCTTTTTTTTCCCCTCTTGCCAGCTACTTGTCTATTTACAGAAATACACCTCACCATTTACTTCAAAGCAGTGACATGGCGAAGCAGATATTTAGAGGAAGTCCATTCGCTTGACAAAAACATCTATTACCTTTATCACCAGTGGAGACCAAAAAATAATCAATTATAATACTTCACTTGGGAATGACTAATTGAATTGTGAAATATACTGACACTCTGAAGTCACTGTGGTGAGCTAAATACTGGCACTTGTAAAAGGCAAGAAATGTAGATAAGATGCTGATTCAATTGATTTGAGGCTAGAATGCATTTTCAGTTTGTGTTGATGCTCTAACTCTGTCTAATTTCCAGCAAGTCTTATTAATCAAGCGTCAGGGAATTAGCTCAGGTGAGAGAACTGCAGAGGATTTGCACCTACTTGGTTCAACTATGAAATTAGCTCTGAGTGCTAAATACACCTTATCCCATCCGGCAGTCAGAGATATCTGTCAACTCTGTGTTTAATCACTGAGCCACTTAAATTGGTCATTTGGCTGGCTCTAGTGGTGCATCTATCTTACATCCTCTGCCATCATTCTCCTCCACACTTGCTAGCACCTTCAAATCCCACAGGTGAAGGCAGAGAAAAGAGGCAAGGGGGTGTTGTTGGATGGCCTCAGCTGGATGTGCTCGGAGTCCTGCTGCTGTTCAGCTGTGTCTTACATTAATGTACATTGGAAAGCTGCACTGGACATTCTGGAGACTGGAAATTCATCACCTGTGATGTTAAATTCTAAGGAAGATCCTTGGCACAACTTTAGCTGGAGCCATCCTCTGTGGAGGCCTGTGGACTTGCTAGGGCCCTGTGGCTATGCCTTGGAAGAATATCCCCTAGACTTTAACCTCTCCTGCAGACCCGCTGTTTAACTGACAGGTTATCAATCAACTCCAGTGCCACACCCCCTGTTGGCCCATTGGCCGTTACACCGCTGGTTGACCTAATTCGGTCAGGTTTCTAGCAGTTTCCCTGTTCTCTGTAACTCCATTGGCTTGTACCCCTGTCCATTTACCCTCCTGTCTCTCTATTGGTCAATGTACTCCTTTTTCCCACCCATACCTCTCAGTAATTGGTTGCTACCATTGGCTCCACCCCTTTATGCCCCTATATAAGCCTGGAGCCTCTGTCATTGTTTTTGACTCTAGGTGTTTTCAGTAGGTGCCTGCAATAAACCCCACTGGAATTCTATGCAAAGGCCTTTCCTGTCGTCTGTCATCAGCAAGTTACCTGTGGAGGGGTGTGTGTGTAAGTGACTGCTGTGTGTCTGCCTGAACACCTTCCTCGTGCAGACACTTTGGGAAGGTTGCAGTGAGTCACTGCTCGCCGGCATTGCAACAATCCTCCCTATCCCAAATGCCTCAGAAATATGTAGAAGCTATCACAGAGCAAATACCAATTCCAGGAGGCACTTTAAGTGAATGGCTTCCATTTGGATATTCATACTGGGTGCAATGTTCTCAATTCAGGTTTTACTTTGTCCTTTGACCTCAGTGGCAGAAAATGATATGGTTGAAATTTAATTTACTGGTGCAAACATTGTTTTTGTGCTGCAGTAAATAACTGTTCAACATGAAATATAAAAACTTGGGAAATCTAGCCAAAAAAAATCAGGTTTTTTAATATATACTGCAAAACTGATCAAATAATATGTTAATAGAAGTCAGTTAATTCAAATATAAAAAGATGCAGATGGATATAATAAAATTACTATGCTTGCTTAGTAACAAGCATGTGGTTCATTACTGAAGAAGACTTGCATGTGCTCAGGAGATCCTCTCTTTCCCATTTCCCTGAGCTCCAGGAAGGAAGAAGGGGTGACCTTCCTGCCCCAGTGGAATCTGCGCTACAGACACATCCAAATCAAAAGGTAGCTTTTATTTCTAGGGCTTTCTGAAAAGCTTCTGAAGAGGAAAATTCTTTGGTCTTTGCAATGTCCTAGGAGCCTGATCCAAGCACTTTGCAAGCAAAGAGAATTGCTGAGTTTGCTACAGAAGGTGAAATCTCAGCCATTGAAATAAATACTGTCATCGCCTTGATCCACTGAAGTTAGGATTTAAGTTAATTTCTTCTTCAATTAATCATATTGAAGAATTCTGTCTCCGTGTCTGTCAGCTTTAACACTTTGAAATAACAATAGTTCAGCACCATGCTTCAGTGCAGTCAATGCTTCTTTTACCTACAAAGGAAATAAAAGAACATTCTATAGGTATACTTAATTTAAACTGATTTCTAATTTTTTTTTTCTAATATATTTGGTTTAAACTCTAGAAGGGCTGGTCTTGTTTACGAGATGAACTGTTACAATCTCTGGAGTCTCTCCCTGAAATTGACTCAATTTCCTTTGTATCTAAAGGATTTGTGATTCATCATGGTGTCAGGAAGGAATGTTTCTGTTAGAACTGATAAGGTTATTCACTACAGCAGAAGAAAAAAAATCGGGAAAGAAATATGTGTTTATGACCTGCGATCTGAAGAACAGAAGCTTTGAAGGGTAGAAAGTAAGAGACTGTGTCTACTACTAAGCTCAAGGTGGAGGCAAAGGGAAGGGAGAAAGAGAAGGAGAGCTTAAAAAGGTAATCTACAGTATATTTTTGGTCCATATTTACATTACAAGATGCCTTGATGCTGGACATCTCACGAGAAATGGAGTTTTAGATACATTTTACCAGTGTGGAATAACTGGCACAAGCACCTTTCCATTTTCAGGCAGGACCAAGGTGTAATTTTACATTAAATAGAGTTCACATGGCCCATTGGATGGCATGATTCTTTTGAGTGGGACTTGGCACTATTTCTGTATCAAACACTGCTGGAGAGAGCAGTATCCATAATTTAGATGGACAAATATCAGGGGAAGAAACATCTGAAATCGAAGCAACTTGCCTATGGGCAGACAACAGCAAGCTGGCAGGACTGGAGTTTAAACTTGATTTTCTGACTCTTAAACCCATGCCCTGCTTGTTCAGTGATAACAATCAGAACTGTAAAACAAAACAGAAATTGCAACAAACTCCTCTCTCTCTTTCCCTCCCCGTCCTCTTTCCCTTTCCCTCCCTGTCCTCTTTCCCTTCCCTTCCCTTCCCTTCCCTTCCCTTCCCTTCCCTTCCCTTCC